>JARHVA010000281.1:1367500-1802500 GCA_037957365.1 Torreya grandis | reverse complement strand
AAATATATAACAACTTACAACATAGTCTAGTATCACTATATAACATATTCTATACAAAACATATATATTTTATCTATACCATATCATTGTAATTTATATTATATTATCATATTATTCCTCATGAATGCATAGAATTTAAATTACTTTGACTACTAGGCAATATGCTTGTTGTTCCTTCTACTTCTTGTCTTTTTTCCTTCTTGTCCAATCTTCTTCTCTTTTGTGCCTCCCTCTCTCCATTTTTTCCCTTAAATCTCTTCCCTTCCAAGGATATGGCATTCCTTTCTTTCCACTCCTCTTTTACTTTGAATGAGAATATCCTTTTCTAAAGCTATCTTTTTATTTTATGATTTTTCCTTTCTTTTTGTTTTTCTCTATTTTTATTCCCCCTTTTTTTATTTTCCTAAAACTTCTAAGTCACCCTTTTTTTTTAAAGTTCACTTTTATTTTATTTCCTTTTTATAAAAACAATAATCCATTACAATACAATTTTCTAATATCCACATAATTTATTGAAATTTGGTAATCATAAAAAAATTACTTCATTTGTTAAAAACTAAGTGTGAGCAAATAATTATCATGACTTAAGGATATAAAGTCAATTATATAATTTTAAATCCATTTGATAAGCCAAATAACAACATATTAAAACTACAATGATATACATTTAACCCTACATATAACATCTATAATGCAATCACACATTATTTATTTCCACTTAGGCATAAATCATAACTAATACATAACTAGTATGTAAAAACATTTATCCAAATGTAAACAACATACAAAAACACACTACACTAATCATTCAAACAATGCATATAATATATACTATCTATTATGATGTGTGCAAGGTTTTAGCCATTTCTATGTCATCTTCTAACATCTTCATCTATGTCACCCTCTCCGATGATGCTCTCCCTCCATCATGTTTTGAGAGATTAATCTGTCATGCATCCAAATCATGACAAGTAGGTAGTTAGTCCATAACATCATGACATGTATATCATAAAATAATGCTAAAATAACAAATTAAAATGATCACAATGTAAATAATATACATTACAACTAACTCATAGTAATGAAATCATGAAATATAAGCAACATACCTATCCCATAATATCATATGATTTATATCTTAGTTAGTAATAATCAAATAAAATTATCAACTATATAAAATCCATGGATAATCAAGTAAGTTTACTTAGCAAAGAATTGAGATGTATCATCCTTCCCACCTAAATCTATTCATAATCCCAGATGACACTTATTCAAACATAAGTTTTGAGTTAAAAACATTGTTCAATATAAAAGTAACATAATATAAAGTATCAAATCAAGTAATTAAATGTGGAAATTGCCTACACAACTCATCATAATCCTTCTAAGTAGCACTATTTTTAGATTATTGGTCCCAAAAGACCCTGAATTGTGATATCTCTTTATTATGCAAACAAATTTTATGAGTGTCAAATACTCTAATTGATTTTATAATGATCACTTTGAGGTCTAAAACTAACAAGGTAAGCTATATGCTATAGGACTAACCACTTATGATACCTCTAAGGGTCCTACATATCTTGGTGAAAGTTTTACTAACTTTTGAATTTAATCTTCAACCATAAGCACATGAAATCATCAAAAAATACAAAACAAATAGTCATGGGGAGTTTCACAAAACCTTACAACCCCTATGCACACCTCTCTAACCTAAAGAGTATTTTTCTCATTCCATAGAAATATGTTTAGATAATTTGGAAAGAATGATGTGTATAAGTCAATATCATCACTAATCCACATAGCTCTTGATAAGTATGACATGCCAATATTGTCTCTACTCCATGTAGCTCTTGATAAGTATGAGGATGAATACGAACTAGAAATAATACATTTCCAATGTATATAAAATTAAGTAATAAACATTCCTCAGTATACATACATATAACTATATGATGAAATTTGAAAAGTCTCACTTTCCAAATCTTGATTCAATAAGCTCCACTTATTGGATACAAACTCAGTAACTATCGAGTCAATGTGAAACTAACTAGGATCCACTCCCATCTCTTAGTACCCATGTTCCTGATACATCACTCATCCCTTAGGTTTTCATGACCTAATGATATCCAAAAATGTTTACATGGTTTAATGAATCTCAAATATATACTTACAAATCTTAAAGATAAATGATATATACTAAATAACTCAAGATATATCAATATACACCACAAGGAAAATCATAAAATCATTCCATAATTGTATTAATTTGCCACTAGCCAAACATAACTAGTACCATATTTCATAGCTTAACCTATTTTGTTATATTCATAGTTAAGAGGAAATAATATTAAAATTGACATAACAAATAAAGGCCAAGGATCACACTGTCCTTATGACGTTATAAAAATAATAAGTGAGACAATACCTCCCTACTTGCTCGGTTAGTTACACAATAAGTTATAAGTTTATTTCAACCCCTTAGAATAACAAAGTATTCCATACTCACTTTAGGTGAAAGGTACATAAACATCTCATCAAAACTTGTTTTTAAGAAAGATGAGAATAATACCAATGTAATCAAAGGTGAATCATAACATAATAATTATAATCAACTTATAAATCTTAATCCAAAACCAATATAAATTCACGGTTCACCATTCTATGTGGTTAATGTTCACAAGTATAGATCAAGTAGCACTAGAAAGTGTGACTCTAAGAAGCCACAAGTATAAATTAGTGAACTATCATCTCACAATAAAACTCTTGATACCTCCTCATGGTAAGAATAAAACACTACAACCCAAGTTTCCAAAGTTGTTACATATTTACCAAACTTGTAAAACTAGTATCACAACCTACTTCCACAATTATAAGGAAAAATACTAACCACATAGATGTATCAATCCATTCCATTCCTAAAATTTTTCTATTAACAAGAAGTGGAAGACACTATCCCATGATATTGTCAAAACAACATTTCAAAAATAAGTTTTTGATTAAGGGAATACTTAACCAACATCATGAAAATATGAATCCACTCAGTGGGATTATAATGATGTCCAAAAGAGGGTGAGATAATAACAACTCTCCTATAAGATAACAATGTGATATGACACCTCTTCCCATTCCATATAAACATATGGGGTGCCAACTCATGATCCAACTCCTAACACATTAGAGTCCTCAATAAAGATAACTACACTCCATTATAAGGATAATTCCCACTACATTAGGTGATGCCAATTTATAATAAGTCTTTTAGGATTCCCTATCATAAGTAAAAAAAATCTATCTAAAATGCACATATTATTAAGTGAGAAGTATCCCATGATTTTTTAACACTCATAATACTATACACAAGTGATGGAGGTGACTTGATTACCCAGTAAAAATGTAATCACTCTTGAGGTGTTTTATCAAGTGATCAAAAATACTATAGGAATATTTTATTCACAACTCATGAACTATGCTATACACTCACCTACCAAACATCAATTAAAACCATCACCATCAAGACACTCAATAGGCTAAACCTTTAACAAATCTAATAAAGTGTGAGTGCTCTTAAGGGTACACACTCAATGTACCATACATCATCTCATGGAATTAAATATAAATCCTCATCACTTCATAAAATAGGTCACATATGATTGTGATTTATCCTTTTTATAATTTTCTTTTGTTATCCTAATGTCTGACACACCAAATGATTCATTTAAATTAGTTTTCAAGCAAATCAGACTAAGAGTTATGGATGTTTATTCCCTACAATAGTCATCAATCCAAACATGCAAATTTACTAAATCTCTCAACTCTAATCATGGTGTAACATGATTCTTCAAGAGACACTTACAAGTCCAAAATACACTTCACTTAACTAGAAGAATGTGAAAATGCTAGTAGGCTCATTAAATCCAAGAGTTTGAGTCACAAGTTTGATACCACATGTAACAACCCCATTGAGTTTAACCTAGAAAAATGTGATTTTTAAAAAAAAATTAATCAATGCATTCCTACATTAGAATTCACCAAGAGAATCTAATTAGTGATCTAGATATAACACTCTAAGTATATTAACTATAAATAATCATGTGATATATAACAATCACTAATTACTATCAACATATGAAACACATCATAACCAAATATGAAAAGTAATTATAATTACCCAACCATGATTGATACAATGATACAACCACTATTGCCAAAGTATAAATAAGTAAATAATTACATCTCATCATATTAATGTCTCTATAATAATAAATATAATACAATGTATAAGATACAAGATATAAAGCTCCACGGAGCATGTGTTCTTAAACTCTATTATCTCTAGCAATCTCAAGTGTCATCTCTAAGTAAGTAATATTATGGCAAAGGAGAGCATCATTTGAGCACTTTTACACACCAAACCATCGATCTCCTAAATAATTATCCATCAGGGAATGGCCCTCCCTTCACATATGAGTAGATAGTGATGGTGCAAGAATCTAGAGAGATAACCTAGTACGCGTGTGTTGTATGATTTCTAAAAACCATGTGGTGTATCATAAAGAAACCTATTCTAATAAGATATCACACAAACATGTAAATCATCCATATGAAATGACAATGTCTTACTAACATTACATGGCCCAAGTTTTTAAGTAGTTATTGATCTTTAAGATCAGTTAATTTTATACATACCACTTGATTGGATCACCCTCATCTGACATTATGATGCTAGTAAGCTAGTGAAGTCCATCTCAATACTTAATCAGTACCAAAAATATGATATTTGGTTAACATTAATATAACCAATATATTCCTATAAATTACTTCATACAATCAATCATAAAACATGCTAAGCATAAGAATAATCAAATGCATACATTTAATCCATCAAACATATGAATTAATCTCCACAATACCATTCATTACATAATTAATAAGCATACAAATGTATATTATGCAAAATAGGTATTATATATATATATATATATATATATATATATATATATATATATATATGTATATACACACACACACACACACACACACACACACACACACACACACACACACACACACACACACACACACACACACACACATATATATATGTATGTATGTATATGTATATATATACACATATATATACACACACACACACACACATATATGTGTGTGTGTGTATACATATATATACATACACACACACACACACACACACACACACACATATATATTAGGCTGCATATTCTAAATTTTTTATGTAGACATAATACAATACCATCTACTAGCTATCATAAAACATGATAAACATAGCAATAACCATAATGCATACATTTAGTCCATCAAATGTATGAATGAATCTAGACATAACAACTATAGTTTATACCATGTAGGTATAACATAAATTTAGACTATAATTTTCAAATAAAATACACTCTATAACATCCCATAATATCATAGTTCATTATACATGAGCACAATTACACAATTACGAACAACTAGTCTTACAATTTTAAGAACTAAATATCCTATAATCCTAAATAATAGGAAAGTACAATTTATACCAACTAGGTATATACTATGTTTAAACTACACACTAGTATAAATTATAGGCACACATCATGATGCACTAATATCCAATATATATGTCTAAACACTTATACATATAAATATACTTATAATGTGAACCGCACATAAGTTTTCACTATTATACACTAACAGTCCTTTATATCTCTAATAAATAACTCTATATGAATTCAATAAATCATTATAATTTTCTTATTCATGAAGTATATTTATGATATTATATGATAAGGGATTATATTATGTAGTTATCCTTCATAGTTTTTATTCTCGACTAAATATATTTTCATCTTGATATAATCAAAGTGTATATAACTCCACACACAAGTTCTCAAGACTACATAGTCTTTCATTTTAGGGTTCACATATAAGTATTCAATAATATCCAAATTTCTCTTATATGATACATAAAAGTTTCATCAAGTACATAGATAAATGAGTCACCATAATGCATGATAAAACTAGTCAAAATCTATGATATAAGCAACATCCTGGATGCATCTCTAATGATCTCTTCTCCATTGGATTATTGATAGGGTTTTAGGAGATTTTACTTGTTAAAAATGATTCATAAAGACTAGACATTAAACCTCCAAAAAAATTTCACCAAGATAAATTATACTACCCCTTTCAACTATTCTTAACTCCTTGAGGCACCATGCACACTATTCATACATATGTGAGCATGAGAAAATAGCCTCTTGAGCTCTTGACTATATTCTGAGTAGGATTGAGATGGTTTTAGGCCAAATTAACCACCTATTTGTTATTATATACAAACCAATTATTTTTATCAATCATATACTACCCTATAAAGGTTTTAAAATGATTTGGAAGGGATCATATGGCCTTATGGATGATATTAGGCACCTATAAGGTTTAGACCTAGTTCTAGGCCTAATAGGCCTAACTATATTTTTTATACATATAGCCACATGTGAAGGTTACATTTAATATATGTTACTATTCATATTTTTTCCATATCCAAACCAACCCTTCACATCTTTCCATGGTGTCTTAATATTCTTCCTTGCATCCTTTTATCATTCATGTACCATAAGTCTGTAGATTACCTTATTTGTGAAGTGTCCTCTATCTAAGACAAAATAGAGGGTAATTACCATATTATTATAGATTTAATGAGACCATGTATTTATATTTAAAATCATTACTATGATATGTACCAATATTTAATGTTTGATCACACTTATAGAGCTTTCAACACTATAAACCCTCAAGACTAGCTTTTGGGTCTAATGATTGTGTAGGATTTGAAAGAGTTTGAGAAACTTTGGAATTATGACTATAGGTTGTGTTTTCACTTGTATTTTCATCCTTTGAGGATATGTCTCATCTCTCCTCATCAAAGTGGCATAATTTAAATTCCTCTAGACTATGGGTGAACTTAAGAATGAGGTGAATCTCTAGATAAGGCTAACTCTCTTGATGTACCACTTATAGAACACTACTATACCTATCCTTCTGAGGGAAAAGGGAGAGATAAAATCAAAAGTAAAATATATTAAGGTAGGTGATACACCAAATTATTTGATGACTACCAACCAGCTACATGTTACACATAAGAACAAGGGACTAACCAAATATACACTTCTCCAATCTATATCTTCTCACATCAATATTTCATTATGAGGTTATAGATGAATGTTTAGGTTATGAGGATTATAAAAGAAGTATATAATTACACTTTTGAATATAATAACTCATTTAATCTTGACACTTCCTAGAATAATTCACATGACTTGCAAGAAGAAGCTTTCTAACTGTAAATAGGTGAGAGAATGAGACAACATGCTAAGGAAATAAGAGTCATCACTAAGCAAGATCAATCATCCAAGTAAAAAAAAATATGAATAGTAATTAAAGAGTTAAAAGTTAGTATTCTTTATTTATCCATGGTATGCAAATGATCAAGGCTTCTCCATACTCAAGTGGAACATGATTTACAAAGGCCAAAATGGCTAGTTCTTATAAAACTTGAAAGAAAGAGGAGAAGAGAGAAGTCCATAGGTGACAAGGACACTTAAATATAATAAAATGAGTTAATTGTGCATGATAATAGTATTTTAAATATACTGTGCATGTTTAGAAGAGACAAGTGGCTATTCAAGGCATGAAACTCTTGAAAAGTGGCATAAAATTTCTTTTATTGGATCAAAAAATTGCCTCCATGATTTAGCAATGTTTGAACATCCAAAAATTGATTAGGGATAGGTCTGATTATTTTAATGAGATATAAGGGTCTCATAAATTTCTCTCCATGTATTGGTTATAGTCTTGGTCATCTTGAATCTTCACAAAATGAGCTATCACCATCTGTAGTCAAAATAACTCTTCTTTCATACACCCTACACACTTGGCCTCTAAAAAGGCATCATTTTTCCATGAAAAATTATACAATGGAGTGGATGACATGTTTCAATACCCTCCATGGCTTTATAGGTATCAATCACACCTTAAAAAGGCTCTAACTTAGAGTTTTCACTCTTCTCACTACCATGTTCATTATTTTAGTTTTGACTAGATGAGATGAAGTTATTTGTTGAGGAAATTAGGGGTTTTTATAAAGCAATAAATTGACATTTAGAGTTATATTAAGCCTCAATATTCCAATCCATGTGATTGGAATCTTTAGACTAATTCTATAACCTACAAAACACATAAAAATGTCAAAAAAATCCTATTTTATACTTCATCCCTATAATTTTGTATAACTAATATTGATGGTATGGAACCTGACTAAGTCTTATATAGGTTTTAATCACTTTAATATTCATTATACCTCAATTTTATAACCCTCCAACCTCATCTTCCCAATTGGGTCTTTATAAGGGTTTTGAGCCTCATTCCACTTTTAAGCTTTGTTCATAAAGGTTGGACTTTGGAATCTCAAAAAAAATTCACATATGTGATATTCAAAGCCCTTTTAAACTTTTCCAAACTTCCCTGACCTCCATGAAAAGTATCAAGTGAAATATGAGCATTTAAACCTCTCCTATTAAGCTTGTTTCTCCATTTTACATAGGTCTAACTTGTCTTAAATCCCCAAAATGGATTCTCATGGATTACCCTAAATCCCAATAGATTAAAAACATATATAATGACCCTATGAAAATTCCCAAATGGATTATAATTCCCCTCTCATGGTGGAAGTGAAAATGACTGTCCATTTGGCTTTAGGCCTAAACCATGCCTACATAAGCCTAGCTACATACTTGATGATTTAAACCATTTATTGACCTTATCCCTTATTATAAATGTTACTCATGTTTTTTAAAGTGTGATATAACTCCACAAACATTATATCAATTCTCACATAGCTTCTAACCCATCTTTTTGTCTCCTTTTTCCAAAACTATAGGTTTTATGTACAAGAAGTACCCTTTATCTCAGACAAAATAGAGGGTACTTACCCTATTTAATAAAATAATTTATATGTTTGATAGGGTTATTAAAGGTTTAAATATTATCTCTTCCATATTTTATCCCTTTATCTTATCAATATACCCCCCAACTTTAACAAAACTCAAGACAAACTATGCAAAAAGGGGGTATATGCACAGTGTTTTGGTGTGAAATGTGTATACTCAATTAGATCCCATCCTATATGCTTGATTTATATTTTAAAATATATATAAATTTTTTCATTCTCATTATTTATATGTTCTAATCTCTATTCACCACTCTGACCTTTCATGTACCCCTCATACTTTCTACCTAGTCAAGACTGAGTGCTTTATTTGACTGTGTTTTGCTTATTTAGACATAATATAGGTGTTATTTACATGAATTAGGCATTGGTTATAGTTATTATAACCTATTTATATCTTAAAATATAATTTTATAAGTGTTTTGAACTATTCATCCATATTTGGGTTAAGTCCATGTCAAGAAACCTAACCTCTTTGCTCTTTGCCCCTCACAGTCATCTGCAATTGGTTGTAGGTGCATATTATCAAATGAATGGGCATATAAAGGTTTTTATTTAACAAAAAATCAATATAATAACATATAATATGTTTCTCATGTTAAAAAAGGTTCACACTAAGCTCTAGGTCCACAATAAATAAACACTCTCTCAAACTTGCACTTTAGGTTGGCTGTAGGTCAACATTTTCTTGTAAAGGGACACCTATAGGTGTACATGAGACTTTAAATATAGTTTTATAACCTATTTATATGATTAATTAGGTTATAAACACTCCTTTTATCTATTTTTAAACCCTTAACCATGGTGCATAGTCTATTGAGAAAATTTGGGTGAAAAAATGTCTCTTTTGGACTCAAACCTATATATAATACTACCTAGATTTAGTTTATAAAAGCATAACTTTGGGCCTCTAAAAAACCAATATCCATGATAATATTCACCTAAAACCTTGTGTATTAATTTTAATATATATATGATACAATGAAAATCCATTAGGTTGCATCAAAAGTCTGCATACCCCTATTGTAAAATATCAACAAAACATCAAAGAACTCTATTTTACACTTATGGGGATTTGATTTTGGGACTCAGTCATCTCATGTCCAAGGTGATATATCTTTCCATTTGATAATTTATCCTTTCAATTAATCTACCATGATCAATTACACTTACCAATATTTCAATGAAAAGTTTTTTCATGTGTTTCAATGCCTCAAAATAACTCCTCAACTCTCTACTAACACCTTAGGTGGCCATTTTCATGTCTATAGACAATGAATGTAATGAGAGAAATGTGAATTTTTTTGTATTATTATGATTTTTATGTTATTATCAACGATTTAAAATAGACTTTATTTATAATTCATAACCTTATTTGTGTTATACACTCCATTTTAACATGACTAATCCTATGAGGACATCTAAAGGTGTGTGTGAGTTACTTATAAGCAGTGAGCAGGGTTATGAACTACACTCATGGTATATGAGACTCAAAAAACAATTTTGTCTTATTAAAATATAAAATTTATCCCCTTAAACTTATTAATATTTATAAAAAATCAAAACTTTAGTTTAATGTGACATTTCCCCTCCATTGCACCTATAGATGAATATGTCCATGACAGACTATGTGAAAGTGTTCAACATGACTGTAACAGCTCTCTCTTACTATTTGAATGATAAATTAATTTATAAATTTTTATAAAATATACACTAAATATTTTTAACCTTCATTAAAATTTTGTGAACATGCCATACAGGTTCCATACATGTGATTTATCGTGACTAACTGTGTATGACAGTCATAGAGTAAACTGGTTGCATGATCCTTGTGATTTCACCCTCATGGAGTATGCTTTGGAATATGAGATTTTAATGGTATGAGGTAAAAATAAAATTTTAAACATGGTAATTAACTTATTATAATCCCTTGGAGTAAGTACCAAAGCCTGGAGACTTTGAAAATAGTGAAAATCTACCTGTAACATAAAATGGTGTCTCTCTTGAAAATTTGATGTATTTGACCTATCCAAACACCTTAAAACATGAAACCAAGAATTGGGATCATTTAATTATGGATTAAACATCATATCTAAATATCATCATCAAGTTAATTTTATGAAATTGTCTAAACCAAGGCAAAGCCTATAGGGTGCACAAATAAACAAGCAAATTAGATAGGTCAACTTATTAGGAATGGTTCATAAATAATAGACCATAATTACTATAAAACCAAACATAAAATTGAATTTTAATAATTTTATAATACCCCTCCAATATCATGTTTCCTGAATCCACTTTTACTAACCATACCAAGTACAAACCTATTGACTAGTTCTATGTGCATGGAAGGGTGAAGAAGGAGAAGAATGGTTTTATCTTAATTTTGAAACTTAAAAATTAATTAAAGCATGTAAATGGATCTAAGGAAGATGAAGAGTCATATCATGACCTTACCCCATGTGTCACACTCCCTTATGGGTCATACAAGTGCCAAACTCTTCCCTTTTTTAAGAAAATTACCCTTTCTTCTGAAGAACCTATCACTTTTAAATTATGAAAAATTGATTAAGAAATAATAGGAAACATTTCACATGAAATAACCATTTTTAAACTTTTACACTTCCCAAAGAGGCCATATAACTCATTTGATGCTCTATTTATGACCCCTAGATGACTCAAAATGACACATTGGCTAATATGATTACTGATCAAGACTAATGTGATATGGAATAACATCAAAAGACATATAATACACTATATGACATAATATTATACCCATAAAAACACCTAAAACTCAATTTTTTTACCTATATGGGTCCCAATTTGACCTATAAGGTCAAATTTGGTCAACAAAGTAGTGACTCATAGGGGTAGCATGCCTGCTATGCTAACTAAATCAGTAGCTTTATCAGTCCATAAGGAATAGGGAGTCATATAGAATTTAAAACACAAAAGTATGAGTTTGACCATTGACAACAATCTTTGATCAACACAATACCACTTGACTACCTCAACCACACAAAATAAAGGACACACACAAATCAAAGCAAACACACTAACAAGACACGCATGTGCTCAAATAAATAAGGAAAAATAGGAAGCAAACAAATATATATAATTAAAAATTAAGCATAGAACCCTTTTTAGGATCATCAGGAAAGTTTCTTGCATCTCCTTTTTCATGAGATGAATCATGGTGCCAAGCATGTTGTTCTTTAGATTAAACACTTAATAGATCAGACCTAATTTTTAGCACTTCACTTGCTATGCTCTCAGGTAGACCATATTCAAATAGGTATCCAATTTAAAAGTATTCCTCTTGGCCTTTTACACATACCTCATATTTCTACCGACTCTTTATCTCATGATCAACTTGAATCTTCTTTGTAGCCATGATTTCAATAGGAATGGTTTCTTGTTGCTCGAAAGATTGAGGCCAATAGAAACTTGTTTTGACCTCCAAAGGCTGAGGTGAACTTTTCTTTGGATATTTTATGACATTTTTTAAAATGTCATCTTGCCTACCATCACTTTTAATCATCTATAAAAAATTTATATACCCCTTGAGAGACTCAAAATCATTGCAAATGTTTTCAAACTACTACCACAAGTCCTCATCTTCTTTTTTATCAACATCATGAAGGGTAAAAATAAGAGAAGATACTTCATCCTATTCTTTATAATCCAAAATTACTTCATCCAAGATGTCTTCTTTGACAAAAATAAGGCATTCTTCATTATCAACCAAATAAGAAGACTCAACACAAGGATTTACCTCTTCATTAGCATTTAGGACCTCTTGAGGGATTTCAAATTATACCTCAACTATCATAACCTAATTTTAGTTCTCAAGGGCTGCAATATATTCCATCTCCTTCTCCTTGGTGATGCCAAGACTAGGCATCTTTAAATCAAATGACTTATCCCAATGAGGCTACCAAGGAGTTGTATTTTCTTCAAGAAAGAGTTATGTATTTTCCTCAACCAAATTCTCCTCTTTAGGTTCCTATACCATAGGTCCATCAATACAAAGGGTGATGGGATGAGGATAAGATGAACTAGTTGGTGGAGGTGGAACATAGGACTCAAAATCAAATTGAGAATGAGTTATAGGGGATCCTTTTGGGAGCTCTTGGGGAAGGGGAAGTAGACCTTGGGCTAAAATAGCTTGGTTTTATTATTTCCATTTGGAAATCACTTCATTCACATCTTATTTTTCTTGAACACTTTATTTAGGGAGGTTAAATGGGGTGTGTTTAAGCATAAGATCTTCTTTTGGGTCAGGACCTTCCATCACACCTTGACTCAATAATTTCATTCTAAACTCTAACTCTTCAATCAGCTTGGCTAGGTTCTCTTGGAAAAGTCTCTCTTGAATTTAATAGGCATATTCATGAGGATAAGGAGTGTAATAGGGATAACATAGAATACAAGAGTTCTGTTGAGGAAGGGTGTGAGGGACTTGCATAGGATCAAGGTCTTTCTCAACTTCACACTCTCTATCAAGGTTTTTATCCTCTTTCTTTCCCCATGATTCCACTATCTTATTCTAGTTTAGGATGTCAGAATTAGTAGTCTCTTCTTGAGATGGTGATGAAATTTAAGGAGTGGATGAAGTGTTTAAGAAACTTGGGATCTCCTTAGGCTTAGATTCTCCACCTTGTCTCCAACTTGGAATCTCATATCTAGAGGTCTCTCCTTGAGGTGGGGATATAATGGAAGAGGAAAATGAGGTATTAAATTCTACTTATTCCTTTGATGATATGGAATATTACATCTACTTATTGGCTAACTCAATTTGACTATCAAGATTTGCTTCAAAAATAAGGTTTGACTTCCCAACTCTGTCTTCTAGTTGATTGGGAAAAAATATGGCTTTGATAAGCTTGATTGGGATCATAAATAGGGGTCAATTAGGACTAATATAAATCTTAGGGAAGTGGATAAGAAGGTTGATAGGTTTGGTAAGGCTTCTTCTCATGAATTTTTATCCTATCTTCCAAAGATGAAACTAGGCCACTCACATCTAGCATCTCACTTGTGAACCTTTGGCAATTGGCTCTCTCAATAGGTACCTACTCTCTTTTAACCATCTCTAATGCATATCTCACCTTATGAATAAAATTCCTAGGAACATCTTGACCATGTCCCCTTAATGTGTCAAGATATAACATATACTTCTCATATCCCAAAAGAGTTTGTTTGAAAGTAGAAATGGACTGATTAAATAAGTGACTAAGTTGACTAGGAGCAAGATATCAAGAAAGCTGATTATAGGGCTGATACATTTCATGAATGGGTTGATAAGGATCATATTATAGTTGGTAAGGATCATTATAGGGTTTATATGGAATTTCATAATCTTTATAAACCTCACCAACTTGTGTAAAATAATACTCAACACCAAAGTCAACCATAAAACTTCATTAAGAAGCAAGAACATAAGGAATGATTATCAAAAATATTCAAAAGGAATAATTGGGCTACCTGACCAGCTGATATAACTTTAGATACATCATTGATACTTAGATATATGGCTCTAAATTCTAATGTGTTAGAAGACAACACCAAAAATATTTCAACTTCTTAGACTAAGAGTCCCATTGGGTGTGCCAAAAATTGGTCACTTGGATTTGCACCCTTTGAGGAGATGTCTCAACTCCCCTCATACAAGTGGCACAATTAAAATAACTCTAGGTTATGGGTGAGCCTAAGAATGAGGTAAATATATAGATAGGGCTAGCTCTCTTGATGTACCACTTGTAAAAAACTACTATACCTATGATTACAAGGGAAAAGGGAAAGATAAAACTAAAAGTAAACTTTCCTAAGGCAAGTGATACAATAAATTGTTTGATTACTACCAATCAGTTCCATGTTACACAAGAAAATAAGGGACTAACCAAACATACACTTCTCCAATTTTCATCTTCTCACATCAATATTTTATTATGAGGTTATCGATGAATGTGTTGGAAATATTGTCATTGATGTCAAGGTCTAGCATTTTTGGTGATAAAGGCCCCATTGCATTTAATGATGTTTGTAATAGATATGTCTTGGCTAATGTGTGTTAATGTTTATTTAATATTAATGAATATATTTTTGGTTGCATATGAGACAAAAGAAGGGACCATGGAGAAGTCAAAGAGTGAGGGGGTAAAGACAAAAGAAGGATGGGATGCATTTTCACATGAAGAGTCATCTTGGGGAATTCCAAGAGTCACCAAGTGAAGACAAAAGAGGAAGGGTGCAATTTCTAATGAAGGAACACTTTGAGGAATACGAAAAGTCACCAAAGTAAAGACAAAAGAGGGAAGGACATTTTTTCTCATGAAGGGTCACCACATGACTTTTCAAAGGCAAGGATATGAAGGGTCATACAATTTTGGCACCATTTTCCATGAGGATTGAAGGGTCACAAAGGGGAAGGCCAAAGGTCATTCGGAAAGCTATAAATAAAGGCTTGAGAAGCCATTTGTAATATGTGTGAAAGAGGTTGATTTGATATTGTATTATCTAACTTTGAAGAGCATTTATGAGAGATGAATATGATTTGTATTTGTTATATCTAGCTTAGAAGAGCAAAGGTGAGAGAGAGGAAAGAGATGTTGTAATGAACTATCATTTTTTAAGATAGAAACATTAAGAGATAGTTGTGTGGTTTGCACAAAGGAGTTGGTGCTCCTATGGGTTGGTGCTCATGAATTGTTGTTGTGTTGGTGCTCAGCAAAGGGGTTGGTACTCCTGTGGGTTGGTACTCATGAATTGTTGTTGTGTTGGTTCTCAACAAAGGGGTTGGTACTCCTGTGGGTTGGTTCTCATGAATTGTTTCTAGGTTGGTGCTCCTACAAGTTGGTGCTTGCGAATATTATTTGGGTTGGTGCTCATTCATATACTTGAGATTGTTCTCTATGGTTTTTCCCACATTGGGTTTCCACATTATATCTGGTGTCTCTCTCTTGTGTGGTGTTTATTATTTTAATTTTATTGCATATCTTGAATGTTTGATTAAGTAGAATTTGATTAAGGGAAAGTTTTATAAGATATATAATATATTGATTCACCCCCCTTCTCAATATATTCCATGCTTAACAGAATTTTTAGGCTAGGAGGACTAGACAAAAGTTATATAATGACACTATTAAATAGGATAACTCACTCAACGTTGAAACTTTCTAGAACACTTCACATGACCTATAAGAAGAATTTTTTCAATTGCAAATAGGTGAGAGAATGAGACAACATGCTAGGAAAATAAGAGTGGTCACTAAGCAAGATCAATCATTCAAGTAGAAAAAACTATGAAAAATAATGGAGTATGTAAAAATTATTAGTCTTTATTTATCCATGGTATGAAAGTGATTAGGGATTTGCCATACTTAGGTGGAGCATGATTTACAAAGGCTAAAATGGCTAGTTCTTATAGAACTTGAGAAAGAGAGGAGAAGAGAGAAGTCTAGAGGTCACAAGGACACTTATCAAGCTAATAAAATTAGTTAATTTTTAATTATAAGAGGATGTGAAATATACCATGCATGTTTAAAATATACAAGTGGATATTCAAGACATGAAACTCTTGAAAAGTGGCATAAAATTACTTTTACTGGCTCAAAAAACTAACTTCATGATTTAGCCCTACTTAAACATTAAAAAATTGATTATGGATAGTTGTGATGATTTTAATGATAGGTAAGGGTCTCATAAATTCCTCTCCATTCATTGGTTATAGTCTTGGTCATCTAGAATCTTCCCAAAATGAGTTATCACCATCTATAGTCAAAATAACTCTTCTTTCATACACCCTACACACTTGGCCTCCAAAAAAGAATAATTTTTGATAAAAAATTATAAAATGGAGTGATGACATGTGTTAAAACCATCCATGGCCTTAGAGGCATCAGTCACACCTAAAAAAGGCTCTGACTTGGAGTTTTCACACTTCTCACTACCATGTTCACTATGCCAATTTGACTAGTTGAGATGAAGCTATTTGTTGAGGCACATAGGAGTTTTTATAAAGAAATAAATTGACATGGGGAGTTATATTAAGTCTAAATCTTCCCATCCATGTGATTTTTATCTTCATAATCCTTCTATAACCTATCAAACACATAAAAATTTCAAGAAAACCTTGTTTTGTACTCCATCCATTTAATTTCATACAACTAATCCTAATGGTATGTATCTTGACTAAGTCCTCTACAAGGTTCAATAACTTTAATATTAATTCCACCTCACTTGGATATCCCTCCAACCTTATCTTCCCAATTGGGTCCTTCCAAGGGTTTATTAAGGGTTTTGAGCCTCATTTTGCTCTTGAGCTTTGTTCATGAAGGTTGGACATTGGAATCTCAAAAAAAATTCACAAATGTGATCTTTAATTCCCCTATCAAATTTTACAAAATTTCCTAACCTCCATTCAAAGTTTCAATGGAGATATGAGCAATCAAACCTCTCTTATCGAGCTTGTTTCTCCACTTTACAAAGGTTTAAGTTATCTTAAAGCCAAAAAATGGATTATCATATATTACCATACATCCCAATGGCTTATACACATATATAATTAATATATTAAAATTCCCAAATGGATTATAATTTCCCTCTCATAGTGGAAGTGAAAATGACTCTCCATTTAGCTATAAGCCTAAACCCTACCTACATAAGCCTAGCTGCATACTTGATGATTTAAACCATTTTTTGACCATAAAACTTATTATAATTTTTCATCATGTTTTTTTAATTTTTATAAAAATCCACAAACCTTCTATAAATTTTCACCCAACTCTTGACCCATCCTTTTATCTCCTTTTTCCAAAACTATAGGTTTTATGCATAAATGGAAGTACCCTCTATCTAAGACAAAATAGAGGGTACTTACCCTATTTAATGAGAAAATTTTTATGTTTTATAGGGTTATCAAAGTTTTAAATATTATCTCTAACAAATTTTATCCCTTTATCTTATCAATACCCCCAACTTCAACAAAACTAAAGAAAAACTATGTAAAAAAGGGGACTGTGCATAGTGTTTTGGTGTGAAATTGTATGTTAGATTAGATCCCATCATATATGCTTGATTTATATTGTAAAAAATATATAAATTTTTTCATTATCATTATGGATATTCTCTAATCTCTGTTCACCACTCTAACCTTTCATGTACCCCTCATACTTTTTGCCTTGTCAAGACTAAGTGTTTCCTTTGACTATGTTTTGCTTATTTAGAGCTCCTATATGTGTTATTTGAATGAATTAGGAATTATGTATAGTTATTATGACATATTTATATATTATAATATCATTTTAGAAATTTTTTTACCTATTCATCCATATTTGGGTTAATTTGATGTCAAGAAACTTAACATCTTTGCTCTCTGCCCCTCACAGTCATCTACAGTTGGATGTAAGTCCATATTATCAAATGAGGGGGCATATAAAGGTGTTTATTTGATAAAAAATCAATAAAATAACCTCTTTTTTTTTTCATGTTTAATAAGTTTCAAACCAAGCTCCAGGTCCATAAGAGATAAACACTCACTCAAACTTGCACTTTAGGTTGGCTATAGGTCAGCACTTTCTTGTGAAGGGACACTTGTAGGTGTACATGAGTCTTGAAATATAGTGTTATAAACTATATATATGAATCCTTAGGTCATAAAAAATCATTTTAACTATTTGGAAACCCTAAACCATGGTGCATATTCTATTATGCAACTTTAAGTGAAAAAAAGTCTCTTTTAGATTCAGACCTATAGATAATATTGCCTAGATTTAGTTCATAAAATCACAACTTTGGGCCTCTAAAAAACCAATATCCATTGATCATCTACCCATTAAACCTTTTGGAGTCCTTATATATATATATATATATATATATATATATATATATATATATATATATATATATATGTTAAAATAAAAATGCATTAGGTTGCATCAAAAGTCCTTATACCCCTGTTGCAAAATATCAACAAAACATCAAAGAACTCTATTTTGCACTTTTGGGGATTTGATCCCAGAACTTAGTCATCTCATGTCCAAGGTGATATATCTTTATATTTACTAATGTATCCATTAAATTTATATTCTATGATAAATTACACTTACCAATATTCCAATTAAAAGTTTTTTCATGTGTTTTAATGCCTCAAAACAACTCCTCAGCTCTTTGCTAACATTTGTAGGTGGTCATTTTCATGTCTACAAACAATGAATGGAATGAGAGAAATGTTCATGGTTTTTGTCTTATTATGAGTTTTAGGTTCTTATAAAGGATTTAAAATAGAATTTATTGATCATTCAGAACCTTATTTATCTTATACACTCCCTTTTAACATGACTGGTCCTATGAGGACACCTAAAGGTGTGTGTGATTTACTTGTAGGTAGTGAGCAGGGTTATGAACTACACCCATGGTATATGACCCTAAAAAAATAATTGTGTATTATTAAAATATAAAAATGGATCCCCTTAAACTTGTGAATATTTATAACAAGTTAAAACTTCATTTCAATGTGACATTTCCCCTCCATGACACCTATAGATGAATATGTCCATGACAGACTGTGTGAAAGTGTTCAACATGACTGTAACAGCCCTCTCTTACCATTTTAATGATAAATTAATTACTTCATGTTGATAAAAGATAAACCAAGGATTTATAACCTTCATCACACTTCCATGAATGTGCCATATAAGTTATATACATGTGATTTACCATGACTAACTATGTATGACAGTCATAGGGTAAACTACCTATATGATCCTTATGACTAAACCTTCATGAAGAATGATTTGGAATATGAGATTGGAATGGGAGAAGAAAAAAATAACATATGAAATATGGTAGTGAAATTATTATCATCCCTTGGAATCACTACCAAATCTTGAAGTCTTAAAAAAGATATAATATACCTATAACATAGAATGGTGCTTCTATTGTAACTTTGATGTATTTAACCCATCCAAACACCTTGAAACATGAAACCAATAATTTTTATCATTTGATTATGGATTCAAAATCATCTATAAACACAACAAGTGAATTGTATGGACTTTTCCAAATCAAGGCTAAAATTATAGGGTGCATAGATTAACAAGCAAATTGGATAGGCCAACTTCTTATGAATGGATAATAAAGTATAAACCACCATTCCTATTTTAAAAAAATAAAATGGAAGCTAAATAAGTGTAGAATATACCCAAATATTATTTTTATCGAAACATCTTTTGTTGACCGTACCAAGTACAAACATGTTGACTAGTTCTATGTGCATGAAAGGGTGAAGAAGGAGAAGAATGGTTTTAGCTCAATTTTGACACTTATAGAGTACTTAAATCATTTAAATGGATCTAAGGAATCTGAAGAGTCATCTCATGATCTTACCGCATGTGTCACACTCCCTTATGGGTTGTACAAGTGCAATACTTTTTCCTTTTTTAATAAAAATGCCCTTTCTTCTAAATAACCTATCACTTTTCAGTTATGAACAATTGATTAAGGAATAATAGGACAAATGGAATGTTCCATAACCATTTTTACACCTTCACACTTCTCAAGGAGGTCGTATAACTCATGTAATACTCTATTTATGACCCCTAAATGACTCAAAATGACACATTGGCTAATATGACTAATGACCAAGGCTAATGTGATATGAAATAACATAAAAATACATATAATACACACTATGAAATAATATTAGACCCATAAAAAAACCTAACACTCAATTTTTTACTTATAAGGGTCCCAATTTGACCTATAGTGTCAAATTTGGTCAACAAGTTGTATGTCCTTGACTCTAAGAATCTTGTGAAAGTGTGATAATATCACTATGATAGTTGTTTAACATGGTTATCTTCATCTTAATCCTCTACTCATAAATCACCTAACATCCTTCATTTTCTAATCTAGTCTACAATATGGACCAAATTCTAGGTATACATCTTAGGGAATATGAGATTCCTGTAGGTGCTTATTTCATACCTAAGTACTATGTCCCACACCTTTACTCTCTCCTGAAGTCATTAGGGATCATATAATACCTATGTGATCTTGTTTCATTACTATAAACCATGTATTCAATATTTATCATCAACACAATAGGTGTTACTACAAGTTATAGGTTCATGTGGCCTTTTGGCAAACTGTTTACTAAGTGCTTATACTAGAAAATTGATGGAATTTAAAGTAACTCAATACTCATTCTCTCTTAATCAAAAAACTTCCTCTCATGTTGAGGAGTAACATCTCCATCTAAACTAAAATAATGAAGTGATTGAACTTGCTTAGACCTCATTAATTATTACCCACAAATGGCATTTTATAAGAGAAAAACCTCATTTAGAAAAGTTAAGGTAATCAGTCCCATTTTGTCTTTTGGGAATATGAAGGGACCCCCCAAAGCCTCACATGTGCCATATGGATTGTCCTTGTCTGTACAACTACCTTTGACTACCTATTTTACAATGATATCTTTCTTTCCACATTGAACCTATAATTTTTTAGTTCTAAATTAGTTTCTCTGACCACTCTGACATATTGTACACTATATATCTTCTTGACGCACTTGAATTTTGGTCTAAAACCATAAAAGTTCATTATAATGGCCAAAAAGATGACCTATGATGACATACGGACAATTTAAAAAGTATGACCAAGGTAAAATATCCTATGTGACTTTAATAATGACCATGGTGGACCAATTTACAACCTAGGAGACCCTATGGAAGTTTTGAACTTATAGTGGAGTTGACATAGTTTGACTTGGTGTTAAATTAGGTCAAAATTTTGGTAATTTCATAGGGGTAACAATCTTGATATGATAGGGAATGATTACATTCTACTATCCTTTGGAAATTGAGTCACCTATACACTGTTCTTGACACTAAAAATCCTTTGAAAGGACACCACAAACACCACACACAACAAGGAAACAAGCAACAAGACAAGAAACAAAACTCACACTTGTATTCTCATGAACACTTACAAAAAACACAAACCAAAATAAATAAAAACACACCTATCGTAGTATTTAAAATACCTTAAGACACTTGAGGTGAATAACCTTATTCATTTCTTTAATTAGGGTCAAATACAATGCTTCTTACATCACTACTATTCCAAGAAAATAGATCCTCATATGATGCATACTTGTCAATGAACACTTGATTGTTGAGATAGTAAAGTGACTTACCATGATTATATATTTTAGTGATTTCAAGTGTACTACTTTGAGATCTCATGAATACACCGCCTAAATATTCAAGAAACTTGTTTGAGATGGTATCTTGATTAAACTTTGATATTCTCATTTGATAGCCCTCAAACTGAATCCTGGGAGTCATCAAATATCTCTCAACTTTAGATGCACTTGAGTCAAGATATGTCTATTGTTTAGAACCTTCAAGGCTATCTTCTTATTCTCCAAACATTACCTAGTCTATCAAAGTTGTTCCTTGTTTAACAAGTGTCGTAATAGCATAAAACACACTTATAAAGGATTGAAACCTTATTTTAATTATTTAATAAAAATTGGTATTTTATAAGATTAAAGAATTAAAATAATATTTTAAATGTCCATAATATTTTTAATTTAAAGAGTGAAATAATAAAAAAGGAAAAATGATAGAAATACCACACATAATTTGATAATAGAGTTCAGCTATAAATCCTACATTTCTTGATCCACTCCAATAGGGATCACTTCTATTAATTTTTCATAAAAAACACTTACAAATATTTTATAAGTCACCTCAAATTATCTTTATAGTCTTAAATTTTTCTAAGAGATACTCTCAAACCAAATAATATAGCTTGAGGCCTTACAAAAATATCTAAGTCTCTCAACACTCCTTTGCATGCCTTGTCTCCACAAAATTACATTGAAAACATGCCTTAAAATATAAACTCAATCACTTTATATAGTGATCAAGCTCCCAAATGAAATGGTGGGGGCTTTATCCTTTTACCCAAAATGTTAAGGTTCAAATCCTTTGGCATTGCATTTGGGCTAAGGTTTATCATTTATCCCACATTTCTAAGTGGGTAGCATTTTTGGCTGTTTATATACCACAAAATTCATGGTAAGTAATGCCTATACGTAAGCATAGTCCAAAAAGTGGATGTTGTTAAGTGGCATAAATCTCAAGCTATGTTGTGATTGGGACCTTCATGGTAGACTTGGTATGGACCATGGTTTGTTTATGGCAAACTTGTGGTAAATTTGGTATGTGGCAGGTTGTGATGTGGTAGGTTGGAATGTTTGTTTGGAACATTCAATGGTCTTAGCATGGTAATTAATTACATAATATATAAAATTTGAGCATGGAATAAGTGGTGGCAATCCATGTGGTGGATTAAGGACCCACCACATGGACCACTCTCATTATGACACTTGTCAATGCTCTATCGGTGGTAGGGTCCCCCTCTAAGATAAAAGTAGACCCCACCAACTATGGTCCTCATAGCTACCCCCCTTTTTTTACATTGATCAAAGATGAATTTGAAACTAAACTTAATTAACTTGCCACCATATGTCACTACACCATTATGCCACACCACCCTATGTTTCCTTTTTCCCTATTTGATTTGAGAACTTTAAAGCATGATATCTTGTGCATACGAGCTCAAAATTGACTTGTTCAAATTATGCCAAAAAGATCTCAATGAAATCCACATTGTGCCATTAATCAAACCATAATTTGATGACTTCATTTCTAGAATGAAACATATATCCTCCTAGATCAATCCTCCCCACTAGGAGATTTTGAACCTCTAAAATTTGATTAATTAGTAAAGAGGTGAGGTTATTTCTCCCTCATGCTTCTAGCTTCCATCAATTTGGCCTTGTTTAGGTGCATCCCTTTGAGACCAACATGAATATATTTAACATCTGCCCTTCATGAAGTCCAAATCTTCTTGCCAAGAATTTTATATTCTTACAGTTTTGTTAGATACTCAAGAGAAAAATCATCAACAGAAGGAATGGATACACTCTCATCATGATCTACAATCTTTATATTCTCATATAATTTTAGATTTTCCACATTCATAACTAAATAAATCTACATATAAGATGAAAAATATAACTGAAAGGCATTTTTACCAATCTTTTCCATAATCTAGAAAGGACCATATCGGATTGGTTTCAACTTTTTACCTTCACCTATCAGCCTTTCCTTACTGATGTAAAGCCATACCAAATCACCTATAGCAAACTAGTGATCAACATGATGTTTGTCATGTCTTTATACTTTGCTTTAATTTTCTCCAATTGATCTTGGATAGTCAGGTATACCTATTATATCTTTTCAATTAACTTCTTGGCTTTAACAACATCATTACATTCATCAGCATTTAAATCCTATCCATAAAAAACATCTAGAGGAGATTTAGGAAAATATCCATAAAAAACTTCAAAAGGAGATTTCATAGTAGAAGAATGAAGTGCATGGTTGTAAGCATGTTGAATATAGCATAAATGCTCATCCCATAACTTGGGATGTTTACTATAATAACCCCTAAGAAAATGTACCATTGTGTGGTTCACAACCTATATCAACCATTGGTCTATGGATGAAATACAATGCTCTTATTTAATTTGGTGTCTACTAATTCCCATAGTGTTGACCAAAATTCCCCAAGAAACCAAGAATCTTGATCAGAAATAATAGAAGTGGGAAAATCAAATGAACCCATACATGTTGAAAAAATAAGTGTGTTGTACATTCCACTGTAATATTCTTAGCACAAGGAATCAAAACACACATCTTGATAAATCTATCCATTACCACATACAAGTAATTGTGTTTCCTCTGTCACATAAGCAAACCTCCTACAAATTCCATGGAAATACTTTCCCAGGGATGGGTAGGAATAGGTAAGGGAGTGTAAATTCCTAGCTTCCTATTACTAGGCTTGCTTGTGGCACAAAGAACACACCCCTTGATATATTTGGTAACATTTTCCTACATACATGGCCAAAAATAAGACATTCTCTAATGTCAAACCATTTTACCGACTCCAAAATGACCAAAAATAAGAGAATTATGTGCTTCCCTAATCATGTGCACCCTTTCATTTTGAGGAATGTAAAGTTTACCCAAATGACACAAAATTCCATTATTCATATGATAGTCTGATTATTATACCTATTTACCACTCATTAAGTCTTTTTACATATCCTTAAAGTCATCATCAACATACTATTCTTTATAACTTTCATGTGTCAAAGAACTATGCTATAAAAGAGTAGATGCAACTATCATAAGAGGTCTAGAAAACATGTCAATAACTTTTTTTTGAATACCTTTCTTATACCTGATCACAAGATGAAATTTTTGTAGGAAACCCATACAAAAAAAATATTTGGACTATTGTAGCTTGGCCTATGATTGGAGATACTAGAGGGGCTGATGATTTATATGTATCACTATCTCCTTTTCCATCAAGTAATGTTTCCACTTTTTAACACTTTGAACCAATGCATACAATTCCTTATTATAAGTCAGATAGTTTCTTACCACACCTATGAAGGTCTCAAAATGATAGCTTATTGGTTTATTTCCTTGCATTAGAATAGCTTCCATAACATAATCACTTGTATCCATCTTGATCTCAAATGGTTGTTACAAATCAAGTAGTGCCAAGACAAGAGCAGTACTAATCTTTATATTTAAAGTGTTGAAGGCCTTTTGTTGCTTACCTCCCCACTAAAATACCTATTTAATACTAATCAAATAATGTAATGGTGATGCAATAAGTGATAAATTAGTAATTAATTTCCTCCAATATTATACTGTACCCAGAAAACTTCTAACCTCAGTTAAATTAGTGGGTTTAGGCCATTTAACTATGACCTCCACTTTTTCAGGATCAATTTTCAATTCACCATGTCCTATAATATATCCCAAGTAAACCAAAGAGGTCTTACTGAATTCACATGTAGACAATTTCAAATAAATTTTCTCCCTTCTTAATGCATCCATGAATTTCCTAATATAAATCACATGATCTTCCCAAGACTGATTAAAGATCAAAATATCATCTAAGTAGACTATAACAAAATCATCAAGGAATGGCTTGAAAATATCATTCATCAAATGTATGAACGTAGTTGGTGCATTACATAACCCAAAAGGCATGACAAGCCATTCAAACAATCCCTAGTGTATCTTAAAAGTAGTTTTCCAAATATCACCATCATTAATTCTAACCTGATGATAACCACTTTTCAAGTCTAACTTAGTGAAATAGATAACATTTCTTAACTGATCCATCAAATCATCAATATGAGGAAGAGGGTAATGATTCTTAATAGTAGTTTTGTTTAAATCACAACAATCAACACACATTCACCATGTGACATCTTTATTTTACACCAAAATGATAGGCAAACCAACATGAGATGTACTAGGATGAATAACACCCTTTCTCAAAATTTCCATTACTTGCTTTTTGATTTCCTCATTTTCACCACTAATAACCTATACATGCCAATATTAAGGAAAGGAGAATCCTATAACAACTAAATTTCATGTTGAACTCACCTTTTAGGGGGTAACCCTTTGGGATCTTGAAACACATCATCATAACTAGAAATGATTTCAATAAATTCTTTCTTATGTCTAGGATCATAATTTTCCATAACCTGGGAATATTCTTTTTCCTTAAACTTAATCAACACGAGACAAAAATTCTTGCTTTAATTGACTAGTCTTTTCATTTGCCCTATTGTAACCAAGTAAAAACTCATCTTAACATGACGTACTCTGACTATATATTTAATGTCATCCTTAACAACCAATTACTTATCCTTAACAATCCCTCATATGTCTAGAGGAACTACATCTAGATCAACTTCATCCATGAATTTGGATGTGATGGAAAATTTCAATTTGGAACTTTTGGTTACTTTCATTTTTTCATCATCACACACCCAACCAAGTAAATATGGTTTCATATGGGTATTTATTTGTAGGCATAACTTTTTAGCAATCTCTTTAGAAATCAATTTTTCCTATGATCCACTATCAAATAGAGTGTCAATCTTAGTATGTTTTGCAATAACCCTAATGTGAAATAACTCATTTCTTTTCTTATCATCATACACATATTTCTATTTTGAAGTGGAAACAACATTATATGACTTAGTAATAGAAATAGAAAGAGAAGAATAATTCTACATACTTATAGTTGTGATCTTAGTTTCATCTCTTGAGTCTAAACCTAGATCCTAAACCATAGTATTAGTTTTCTTATCCTTCATCTTAAACCATTAAAAGGTCTTAACTTAGGATGTAATTTCCAACACTTAGATTCATCGTGATTTTTCTTACAATGATTTCAAATTGGATTACTCTCTTCTTTATGAACAATAACAGTGTGTTTTTGTTTACCCTTTCTAGAACTTTGCCCTTTAGAATGATTAACATCATATTTCTTACTATTAAGAAAATATTATTTTGTCTATTTTCCTCTAGCCTCTAAATGAATGGCTTTAACACATGTTGCATCTAAACTAGTGGGATTGAGAATAATAATCATGTGTTTCAAGTAACTATGCAACCCACCTATATACTTAAGCAGTGTTTCCTATGTATAATGAGGAATATTCAAAAGTAAAGCCTTTTTCCTAAATTCCTATGTATATTCTTGAATACTTTGGCCCTTAGTTTGTTTGAAAGATTTCCAATCCATCATAGACAAAATTTATTTCTTATTTCATCAATAAATTCACTCTAAGTGGAAATTGAGTTACCTATATTAAGCTCATTTTCCTTCAACTTAGTCTCCCACTAGATGAGAGCTATGCCTCTCATTTGAAGAGTAGATAAGTGAATTTTAGCCTCATAATCTAAAATATTTTGGACCCTCTAATATACTTCAATTTTCTTTATCTAGCTATCCATTTTTTCTGCATTAATCTCACCATTAAACATCAGCAATTTAAACTTAATATCTAGCTTTAGCGAAGGAAGAGATTCAATGACTTTTTTGTCTTTACCATCATTCAAAGAGGAGGAAGGATTCTCATATTTTTTTACCACCTTAATCATGATCCATTTTATATCATCTTTCATGATAAATCTCATCGACCATAACCTTTATTTCCAAGAAGGCATGTCAAAAGGCTTGTTCAGACTTGAACTCATCTCCCATTTTTGTAGTACGTTCTAACCTAATCTCTATATTGTACTCAGCCAATTCTCTTTCACTCCACCTAGATCTTGACCATGTAAACATTCACTATAAATACAAATGTTTAAATACCGAATTCCACTTTTATACCAAAAATTTGATCCGTAATAGAAATCAAACAAGTGTCATAACATGGGAAAACACAATTGTAAAAGATCAAAACCTTATTTTAATGGTTTAATAAAAATTAATTTTTTAAAAGATTACGGAATTAAAATTGGATTTTAAATATCCATAATAGTTTGAATTTCAAGAGTTAAATAATAAAAGAGGCAAAATGATAGAAATACCATACACAATTTGATAATGGAGTTCAACTATAAAGCCTGCGTTTCTAGATCCACTCCAATAGGGATCACTCCTATTAATTTGTCATAAAAATGCTTAAAACTATTTTATAAGTCACTTCAAATCATCTTTATGGGATTAACTCTATCCAATATATACTCTCAAACCAAAAAATATAGCTTTATGCCTTAAAAAAATCTCTAGGTCTCTCAACACTCCTCTACATGCCTTATCTCCACAAAATTACATTGAAAACATGCCTTCAAATATAAACTCAAACACTTTATATAGTTCTCAAGATACCAAATATAATGGTGAGGGATTTATCATTTTACCCCAAATTCCAAGGTTCAAGTCCTTTAGTGTTACATTTGGGCTAAGGTTTATCATTTATCCCACATTGGTAAGTGGGTGGCAGTTTTGAGTGTTTATATACCATAAAATTCATGGTAAGTAATGCCTATATGTATGCGTAGTCCACGACGTGGATGTTGGTAAGTAGAATAAATCTTGGGATATGTGGTGATTGGGACCTTTGTGTTAGACTTGGTATATAATATGGTTTTTTGTAGTAAAATTATGGTAAATTTGGTATGTGGCAAGTTGTGATGTGGTAGGTTGGAATGTTTGTTTTGAAAATTTGATGGTCTTGGAATGATAATTAATTAATTACATAATATATATAATTCAAGCATGGAATAAGTGGTGATAATCCATGTGGTTGCTTGAGGTCCCACCACATGGACCACTCCCATTATGACCCTTAACGATGTTCTCTGGATGTTCTATCAATGGCAAGGTCCCCCTTCGAGATAAAAATGGACCCCATCAACTACGATCCCCATAGCCAACCCCTTTTTTTTACACCAATTAAATATGAATCTAAAAAAAAACTTAATAAAACTTCTACCACATGTCATTGCACCATTATTCTACATCACCCTATGTCACCTTTAACCCTATTTGATCTGAGAACTTCAAAGCATGATATCTTGCACATACATGCTCAAAATCAACCCATTCAAATTACACCAGAAAGCTCTCGACAAACTCTATGTTATGCCATCGATAAACCTACAATTCAATGAATTTATTTCTATATCAAAATATAGATCCTCTTAGATCAACAAAGACCTTAAACTTTTATTTATGCTCATCAAACACATCTTTATTTGTAAATGTTATTTCTTTCTTGGTAGGGATCTCAATCTCTTCCTTGTGTTCATATGGATCATGTTTGACCTCATCATCAAGTTTTCATTCATTTTGAATAATTGAAGGCCTACTCAACTCCTCAAATTCTTACATAATGGCATTGAATTTTTGCCACTTGTCATTTGTTTATTCATGATGTTCATGCTCATGAATGTTATCTTCCTTTATAGGTAGAATGGGCTAGTTACTAAGACTATCATGTTTTGACATAGTTGGGATACTCACATCATCACCCATGTGTATAAGTTAGTTTCCCAATGTAACTTATTCTAGAATATTATTAGGATCTACCTTAATAATTCCATCATATCTTCATGAAGGATATAAGTACCAAGACATGTTTCTTCAAATCCACCTTGTTCATTTCCATGCTCATCAAGATATAAATTAGATATGCCATCAAGAAGAGTTATAGGTTCTTGATCACTAGGGTGATCATCTTCTTCAATGACATTTTAGTTTATATTAGAGGTATAAGGCAAATATGGATAAACATGAAAACTAGAGAGAGGTTCTAATTTGATTGTCACATGTGTACCATATCTAGTCTTAAAACCCATGTAGGACTAGTATGAAGTCAAATAATCTCCAATTTTAGTAGTTAACTCTCTTGACAAACAAAGTGAAAAATGAGGAGGTACATCTACCACTACAACATCTTGAGAAATGGTAAAGGTAATACAAACATGGAGAATAATTTTCAAACCTTTGATTATACCAATGGTCTTGGTAGCTAATCTATATAATTATAGCACTCCTTTGGCATGAAGCTCATACTTCAAGTTAAATCTGTTAACTACTTCCCTGGGCATGAAAAAAGTACTAGCTCAAATATAAATGAGACAATTATGTACCAAGGAATCTCTAATGATAATAGATAGATAGAAAGGAGTAAGTATGCCTACCTTTTCAACCTTGTTTGACTATCCTTCACTAGGCTTCATGGTGTTTTTCAAAGCTACCTCTCTTCCACTAGGTTGTTTAGTTTCCAAAATAAGCTTGGACAAATCTTATTGAAGTAGATCTAACTATCTAGGGATTTATAATATATCCCACATTAATACATTCACATGACACCTATTCATTTTCTCTATAATGTTAGTGAAATGACCACTAACGTTTGCTTGTCCATTAATAGGAATAATGCTACCTACACCTCAATAATTTTGAGGTATGAAAGCATTTCTAACATTTTAATCTCTTTGACTTACTTGTGTATTTGGAATGACATTAGACATACCTTCCCTTGTGTTTGTTTTAACATTCATTGATTGACCATTAACAACCTCTTGAACTTATTCAACTACCTTTTTATCATTACTTGTGTTTGCATCTATAGAAATTGCATCTATAATTGACTTACCTTGATAATTAACTATACACGAGTCATCTTTCTACCAATTTCATAATGTATACCCCACTTGATCACCCTTTCCATCAGTCACTCCTCTATTTGGTACTTCATCTTGAGTCATAGTTGGCATAATTCCCAAACTTGCCATGAAGGCTTGATTAAAGGACTCATTGACATAAGAATATGGATCATATGGTTAATCTAGTTAATGTTTAATATTATGCTCTTGGGAAAGTTTATTGTAAGTAGGCACTATTACACTTTAATTGGAAAGAGCATTGGGATTGTAACCACCATATGGCTTAGATTGAACCAACTTTCATTGACCTTAGAATGGAGGTCTATTGCCTTGATAGTTAGCTTAGGACTAATTAGATTTATAGTGGATTTGGAAAGGATTTATTTGATTTTGTTTAATTATCCTCTTTATATCTAAGATCACTTGCTCCATAGCTTTCATCTTGTCTGCCTCATTAGATTTATTTGATTGACTAAGGGTAACAAGCTTGTGTTTAGGTACAGGAATAAGAGCAATAGCAAGTGTAGGAGTTTGAAAATTATGAAATATAGGCATGGGAGGTCTTTGTAAAATCTTCCCTACTTGAATCTAACAATTTTATGCCCTAATGGACACTTCAGAGGTATTAGCTAGAGTGTTACCTCCCATATCTTGTATCATCATTGAAATGTCACTATCAAATGCTTTAAGATAGTAAAGGAAAGCATGGTTATCTATAGGTCTTGTGAAGATTGGGATTATATGCCATGTCTTCTAGAATATTGTGTTAAATTATTGAATGACTTCTTGAGGTGTTCTCCTAATACTAGTCAGCTACTCAACTAGTGATAAGTTGTCACTTTTATCCTCAAGTCTTGTTCTTAATACATCTCCCAACTCATCCCTTGTGGTGATTTATTTTGGTGCCAATTTTCCATACCAGTCAATATCTTTACCCTTGAAAGAGATATCAAATAATTTTAATATAATGTTCTCCTCTATAATGTGATGGATATTGTATAAGTTATCAATATTTCTAATATGCTTAATAGGTGTGATGGTAGTCTCACTGGTGTATGATAGAACACTTTTGAGGGTAGATATGGGGATTTAATCATAATTGGAAAGTCTTAGAGGAATATTTACATTAAAGGAAACAAAAATAAAGTTTATTTCCATGGTGGCTTTAGGAATTTGCAAGAATGGGGTAATCAATAACTTTTTTATGGGCTTGTGAGCAAGATAGGACTTATTTAGATAAGGATGGTTATTTTCAAATTTACTTGATTTGCAGGAATAATGAGGAAGTTCTTGAAACTCAAAAAGAATGAATTTGGTGAGATATCTTATGTTTACCTTAGGCATGAAATAGTGCACTATTCTGAAACCAAGATTGAAATGTTGGAGTCTCCAGATACTACAGGAAGTAGACTGTTACAGCTTCTTGTTGTCAAAGCCAACATCTACCATGAATAACCTTCTTAGACTTCATGTCCCACTAGGTATGCCAAAACTATTTTATACTAAATTTTCACCCTACATAAATCAATTATACCTTTTCAAATTTAGGATAACATGAAACTATCTTTCCTCAAAGACAAACTACTACAAGAGATAGGTCTTTGGGTTTGAAAGGGATAGCTCCCTTGATCTATTTTCTATGCTCAAACTACACTAGGATAATCACTATTAGGGGTTAAAATGAAATAAGTACACATAAAGTAACTTAAAATAATGAAGTTGATACACCAATGATAACTCCACACAACACACTTTCATTTACACCAAGAAAGAACACTACCAAAACTAACCTCAACTCTATGTCCTTCTAGCATAAGTATTTCTCATAGAGGTGGATTGTTAGGCATATCCATAGGTGGGTGAAAATAATGTTTGATACTAGACACTACTATTCCCTTTCACACTTAAAGACAAACTTAACAAAAACACACACTTTATGAAACTTGTTAGAAGAGATATCACTCACACAAAACATCCAAGAGTAGATGAAAGCAAGGAGAACATATTAATCACTTGTCAACCACATAAACCACTTAACACACTTATGCAAGAGATTTAAGAGAATGAATAAAATTCATAAAAATTTATTCAAATGAAAATAAGGTGTCAAAACTAGTAGGGATTCACCATACTAATTGTGGATCTATTACAAAGCTAAAAAGGCTTGATTATATAGAGCATAGGAGAGGAGAAAGAAGAAGAGAAGCTCAAGGGTCACCAGGCCAAGTGTCAAACTATGATAAATAGTTAAAATGAAATAGGATGAATTGGAGAATAGGATATTAAGTCTTATTTTATAAATGTTCATTCAAATCATGGCATATTCCTCAAATTGGCATATAGACTGTTCATGTTTTTACATTGAAACTGCCTTGATGATGAATCATCCACTTGACTATCTAAAATTATCATAAGATTAATTAACACATATGTATAGATATGGGAGGATGTAAATGAGATAAATGTATGTCATCTATACCTCTCCAACTGATGGACTCCCCCTTGTCACTTATCATTCACTATCTATAGTCATTCATCACTAGCCTTGTAGGTCTATCTTCACACTTGTCAACTAAATGACTTGTAGTTGCTCATGGATATGAATTTTAAAGGATGTGATACATATATTAAAAACATATTTTTCCTTTTTTATATAAAATATACCTCAAAAGGTTTAAATTCATCTATCTCACTATCACACATTGAGCAGTCATGTTCATTTTCACCATTTTGTTTAGGACTTCTTGTAATGAATTGTCTAACAAAAAGATCTTCATGTATAAATAAGTGAGAAATTATTTTTATGAGTTAGTAAAAGTCTATAAATACCCCCATTAATGAAATTAATCTACTCATTTCCTTTTGAACCTATAGAATAACTCAAACCCTATAATAAACTCAGTGTTAGACATTTTCATACAAGTGATAGTACATATCAAATGGATGTTATAAGGCCTAGAATGGTACTCAAAAGGTTTGATATAATAAATATTAATAAGAGGGGTGGGATAAAAAAAAAATTAAACCTTTTATTTAATTTCATTTAAGCATTCATGAACATTCATTCAAGTATGTAGATCAACTAATGACTATACAACTATTCACATATGCATAAAATATGAGAACATAAGATATATGTGGAAAACCCTCAAGGGGAATTAAAAACACTAAGGATGTAAATTTAATATATTAATATAATTCAAACATCAAATTTATTGAAGCACCAACTTCACATGGAGCACCAACCCCAACTACCTAAGCACCAACTCAACTAGGCCTTAGAAAGCACCCACTTACAAGGAGGCACAACCCCATAGATGACTCAACACCAACTCAGCCACATAAAAATGCGATAAACTTTATAATACATATTTTTATTATGAAACATATGATGATCTCCTTCCTCAACTCTTCACACACTTATATCCTTCTTAAAACTAGTCTCTAGCCTTCTTTGCTCAACTAACCCTCTTCTTGACTTGACTAGGTCAAATGACCTTTATCCTCACACACAAAACCTCTATTAAATTTTCATAACTAATACTTTATATTTTTATTATTTTATACTATACCTCCTTTTTCTCTAAAATATCCTTTCTTGTTTGTTTGCACTCACACCACATAAATAGGCCTCAAAATGCCTAGTATTTATACAATTTTCTTGTTCATATCCTTCTTAGTTAGCCAAGCACTCTTACACTTATAAGTTTTTACATGAAATATATCTTAATAAATCTCATATACATTAATAAAATTTTATTTTATTCCTTCTAGGTATGATCTTCTTCCATTAGGTCTTACCTTTCCTTTAGGTCTCATGGAGACCTAATCCCAGTAGGTCTATTTAGCACATTTTACCCTTTGATATTATTGGAGAATAAAAAAACACTCTAAATGGTATAAAAACATCATATTACATAAAAATATACCCATTATAATATCATATATACTTCATATTACTTTTTATCCCAAACCACTACTTGGAACACATCATTAGTACTATTCATATTAGGCTTATGCATACCCAGAAAGTCTGTCTTGAATAATTAAAGCACAAATGTAAATTTTATAGAAAAACATGGAATAAAATACATATAAAAAATATAAATAAACTTATAGTCATCACCATGTGATATATACTTCATAACTTATAGAAAAGGGACTCAAACAATTATCTACAAGTATATCACTTAGAATTGCAAATTGATCTCAAACACAGTATTGGAACCTTGAGTTTTTAACACCTGTAGGAAAAAAATTAAGGTTTTAAATTTATTAAAATGATCTTAAATAATCCTAATATAAACCTCCATTAAAAATATCATAATAGCTAATGACAACTATTGGTCTTGTAGACCAATCTATTGACCTTCTCTACCATAGACCTAACTCAGCCAGACAAGCCACTTTAGATTTGATGTTTAAACCTTTTACACTAACTATTAGATCTTATAAAAAGGATTTATATGTAATTTAAGTTAAAAAACAATATAATTTCAATTAAATTCATAAAATTAGGTAAAATAGCCTCCAACTCATCACTGTAACTCGCTTACCTAGGTCTGCTAGTTTACCTTCAAACACAATCATGGTGATAATTACTTTCAACACCTATGTAGACAATTTAAGTGACTTATGATGCATGTGGATGATCTTATTATATCATTAGGTAACTATTATATATAAATATACAATTTTCAAGTGAAAATATTGGTCTTTCAAACTAATCTCACAACCTTGCACCTTCACTATCTCATCTTCACTAGACATGTCAACTTATGAGTAACATTTTCAACATATTTATTGACCTCAAAAACATATATCTATCATGAAAATGTATTAAAATTCTTTATAACCTATTTAAATAATTTTATTAATCCCTAATCTATTATAACACATTCCTAATCTCATTCTCACTTCTGCCTATTTTTTCTCACTATTTGCACCATTAGGCCTTTTAGAGATAGGTCAACTTGCATGACCAGTTTAGCACATTTGAGGTATATAACCTACTTATAAACAACCATGTACATAAGATACATATCTAAATATTCAACCTCCATCTAATTATTAACTTTGACTCGATCAAATTTGCTCTTTATAGTAAATTTATAAGAGATAAGGCCTTTCTTATATGGTCCACTCACTCACATGACAAATAAATGACACTTGGAGGTAACTAGGAGACTCCACTACATGATAAAATCATCAAACTAGGTCATCAAATCCATTCTATTCCATTTCCATTAAGATCTTCCATATCACGTCAAAGTTAGGGTTTTAGAGAGGTTTAAACCACCTTACAATCTTAACGATCATTCATAAATATTATCCCCTTATTAAATAAATTTATTATTCAAAATTTGAGCTAGGACCATTCCCCATATTCCATTAATATATTAGGTTCTCATGCATAGGTTACATGTGCTAATGAGTACTTGAAATTTCTTCTCGGGTTTAGAATCCTTCATTTTATACACATAAGAAACCTCAAAACCACATTCCATGCATTTTATTGCAAAATTTGAACTTATAATTGGTAAAAAAAAAATTTAAAAAACATGAAACGCCTATATTAATGCATACATACTCATTATTTCCTTGTAATTTGATCCTGATACCCCATTTGACAACCATCTCTCTCTTTACTTTCTAGGCCTTTAACCTAGAAGTCACATTAGGCATTGAAAATGATCTTCAAGCCTCTTTACATGAAATCACCACCTCACTCACATTCTCAATAAACCCCTCACATGATCAAAACTAATTTTCATCCTTCATAGGACTTGACAACACTTCATGTACCTCATTAGGTCAAGCAGGGTCTAGAACTAGTCTAGTTGCAAGCTAGGTCTGTAGGTTTTACCCTTGTAGGCTCACCTCAAAATATACCTAAGTGTTTTAATGCCTCATATGCATACTAAAAAAAACATATAATACCTATTATTCTTTTTTTCATCCATATCACCAGGCCACCATGCTCATACCTTCTCATAAGGTTCCTTCATGCAATAGCTAGTGACATGATTGGGCTTCTCAAGAAATTTGAGACTTGAAAATTAATATTGAAAACACTACTTGATGTTTTTATACCTTTCTCACATTCCTTTCATGTTTCTCATGCACAAGTCTATTATGAATAGGCTTCTTAAAAAACTTGGTACTTAGAACATGCTTATCTTGACTTGATCATCAAACCTCTTTGTGACAATACTAACATTCATAAAATTGACCTAAATCATGACATTGACCTCAGAAGAATCATTAGGTTGCCTTCAAATTTTTCTCTAAATAAAGAGACAATAGGTTTCCTTTAAATTATCTCTTACCATGTGGCTTCCTTGTCACATACCACTTCTCCATGTATCTTTACTAGATGTACCTTTATATCAATGACATTAACCTTGGCCTTAACATCCATGACAACACTTCTAAAAAACTCCCCCTTTGTTATTGATGGAAAATCATTATTCAAACTGACCACTCTCATCTTCCCTAGTCTATTCAATCTCCCTACTTTGGACTTTCTCCCCCTTTGACATTAATGATAAAGGGTCTTGCATAAATTTCCATATGGAACCATACCTTCTTCGTATAGGAGCTTAACACTCAAAATATGAATTATTAAGGCAACATGATGCCTCTTACACCAAGTATATCTCTTTTAAATGAAATCTAATTATAAGACCACTTCTCAACATAGATCAAAACTTAATCATAAACCTAAATAGATCCCCCTCAAACCAAGCATCCATCATGCTTCTAATTTCTAACTAGTGTCTCCATGAATCCTAATGGAGTCACCACTTCCATAGGGAACTAAAACAACTCAAGTTTAGGAGATTCCCAGATCTCCATGCTCTTATTTGACTAAATGTCCTTCAATACCCTTTTAGGCTTGATTTGAATTATAGGTTTGATCTCTTTATCATCCATTTGATCATAAATATGGACTAACAATAGGAATTCCTAACTTTTTTTCTCTTTTGAAGCATTCTATATCATAACAAGTAGTCCAATTGAGCTTGTATAATGATCATGACTCATCTTCATTATCATTGGTTTCCAAATATTCATTTGTCTTATCTCTAGCACTATAGAGGCTTCAAACCTTTTAACCTTGTTAGGACATAATCTTGAAATGTGTCTTACATCATGACAACTATATCAAACCACCTTATACATACCTCTTAATTGATGTGAGTTATGATTCCTTCCATAATCCCATGATTAATCTTTCTTGGAGGGTCTTTTACACTCTCTTGCTTTATGACCAAACTAATTACAAAAAATAGTAACCATTGAATAAATTTCCATACCTTATAGTATTGGGTTGTTTGATAGGTCTTTTCATGTTAACCTTCTTGTCTTCAATAGTCTTATCCTTGACTTGAGATGCCTCCTTTTGGTCTTCTTTAAAACTAAGACATGTCTTGTCACTTGTAGACATTTGACTACTCAAGATGTCATCTAAAGCCTTGGTACTATTTTAAAACTTCACAAAGATCCTTACCTTACTAGATGATTGATTCAACTCATATTTTAAGTATTCTACTTCAGTTTCATATAGGAAGCATTCTTTTTTTTAGCCTTTAGGTTTGCATTGACTACCTCTATACATGCCTCAACTTTATTGATGATCTCATCATACTCCATGGAAGTGTTTCTCAACCTTTCCTCAAAAAAGATAATCTTTTCCTCATGGTCCTTAACTAGTGCTCTTAGTTTGTGATTCTTTTTCCTTTGGAACTTCAACTCTTCTAGGCCACTTACCAATTCTGCCTCAAGATCTACTTTAACTTCTTCTTCATTTGATTCTACAATAACCATAATTCCTTACCCACTTTAACAACCCTCATTATATAATTCTATGGCCATAAAAAAAATGTCATTACTGTCATGTTTAGATTCATGACTATCATCATCACTATCAGATTCACTTGAGTCACTTACATTAGAAGTGTTATCTTCCTTGGTCTAGAATCTTTTCTTGTTCTTGAATGTTCCTTTCCTGCCTTCATACTTCTTGAACTCTTTGTTTTTATTAGGCTTATGGTTCTTCTTGTCATATCCATGATTTTCATCATGTTCTTCATCATGCTCAAACTTATCTTTGTTAGGAAATTTGGATGCAAAGTGACCAATCTTGCCATAGCTGAAATATTGAAGTGCAACTTACCTTTATACTTGCTAGATCCAAACCTCAACTTTATTGTAAATATGCTTATTAGTTGATCATCATCAACATCTGATTATTCCTCATCCTTGAACTTATTGGATTTTGACTTATTTTCAACTTTTAAAGTTACTTTCTTCTTGGGAGGTCTTCCTTCATTAATTCTCATGTTATAAGCATTTAAAATGCCATGAATCCCATCCATCTCTAGCTTGTCTAAGTCTTACATCTCCTCTAATACAAACACTTTAGATTTAAGCTTAGGAGTTAGTGATCTCAAGACATTTTTAACAACTATAGATTCTTTCACCTCTTCTCCTAATCCTCTAATGACATTGACAACTTCATCAACCCTCAATAGGTAAGATGTAATGGTTCATCTTCATTCATATTTACACTTTCAAACTATCTTTGATGGATCTACAACTTGGCCATCTTCACCTTGGTATAAACTTCATATATAGTATTTATTTTATCACATATTTCTTTATCTGAGTCACAATGCATTACCTTCACAAGATCTACCTCTGATGGGCCACAAAGAATGCCATTCATTGCCATAGAGTTATTTTCACTAGCATTCTTACCTATTGAATCTACTGGTGAAATATGAGGAGAAATATGACCATCCATAACTGACTATCAATTATCATTTCCTTATGACACTAAATATATCTTCATCATAAAATTCTAAAAGGCATAGTTTTATCCATTGAATAATGGAGCATTACTGGTATAGAAACCACCTTGAGCTTGTTGACTATTTATCCTTATTTCTAAGATATCCGTTATGATTGTAGACCTGATTCAAAATACCAAGCTCTGATACTAAATGTTAGAAGAAAGATGAATAATATGGGGGGATGAATTACTATTATAAAAAAATTCTTTAATGTCACTTAAGAATTCATGAACATTCATTCAAGCATGTAGATCAACTAATGACTAAGCAACCATTCACATGTACATAAAATATGAGAAAACAAGATATATGTGGGTAACCCTCAAAGGGAAGAAAACCCACTAATTATGAAAATTAAATATATTCATATAATTAAAACATAAACTTTAGTGAAGTGCCAAATTCACATGGAGCACCAACCCAAACTAGCTAAGCACCAACTTCACTAGGCTTTAACAAGTACCCACTTGCAAGGAGGCACCAACCCCCTAGATAATTTAGCACAAAATAATCCACATAAAACACTTGATAAACTTAATAATACATTTTTTCTCATAAAACATATAATTTTCTCCTTCCTTATCTCTTCACACACTTTAGTCCATCTTAAAATTGATCTCTAACCTTCTTCGCTCAACTAGCCCTCTTCTTGACTTGATTAGGTCAAATGACCTTGATCCTCACACATAGAACCTATATAAAATTTTCATCACCAGTAATTTATATTATTATTATTATGATATACTATACTTCATTATACTCTACAATATCCTTTCTTTTTTGTTTGCACTCACACCACACAAATAGGCCTAAAAATACATAGTATTTATACATGTTTCTTGTTCATATCCTTCTTAGTCAACCAAACACTCTTACCATTATTATGTCACACATGAAATGGATATAATTAAATCTCATATACATTAATAAAATTTAATTTTATTCCCTTTATATCTGATATACTTTCATTAGGTCTTACCTTTCCTTTAGGTCTCATGGAGACCTAATCCCATTAGGCCTACTTAGCACACGTTACACTTTGATCTTTTTGGATAAAAATAAAAAAATATAAATGGAATAAAAACATCATATTCCATCTAAATATACCAATTATAATTTCATATATACTTCATAATAATTTTTATCTCAAACCACTACTTGGATCACATCATTAGTATTGTTCATGTTAGGCATGTGCATACCTATAAAATTTGTCTTAAACAATTGAAGCACAAATACAAATTTGACAAATGACCATGGAAAAAAATACATATAAAAAATCCAAATCACCTTATATTCATCACCATGTTAATTATACTTCATAACTTATGGAAAAAGGACTCAAACCATTCTCTGTAAGTAACTCACTTAGAATTGTAAATTGATCTCAAAACATATTCATGGAACCTTGAGTTTTTGACACTTATACGAACATAATTTAGTTATTTAAATATATTAAAATGATATTAAATAATATTAAAATAAACCTCCATTAAAAATATCACAATAACTAATGATAACTATTGGTCTTGTAGACCAATCTATTGACCTCCTCTCTCATAGACCTTACTTAGCCAAACAAGCCATTTTGGCTTTGATGTTTGAATTTTTTAAATTAAAAATTATATATTATAAAATTAATGTATATTTAATTTAATTTACAAAAAAAAAAAACATATCCATTACATTCATCAAATTAGGTCAATTATCCCCTAACTCATCACTGTAACTTGCTTACCCAAGTCTGCCAATTTACCTTCAAACATAGTCATGGTGATAATGACTTTCAACACCTATTTAGACACTTTAAATGAATTATGATGAGTTTGTATGATATTATTATATCATTTTGTATCTATTAGATATAAATATTATATTTTCAAGTGACAATATTAGTCTTTCAGACCAATCTCATAACCTTGCATCTTTATTATATTTTATACACTAGACAGATCAACTTATGAGCAACATTTTCAACATATTTACTGACCTTAAAAACATCTATCCATGATGAAAATTTGTTATAGGTATTAAAAAAACTATTCATGAAATTTTATTCATCCCTAATCCATGATAACACATTCCTAATCTCATTCTCACTTCTGCCTGGTTTTTCTCACTGTCTGCACCATTAGGCCTTTTAATGATAGGTCAACTTGCATGATTGGTTTATCACATCTGAGGTCTAAAAATTGATACTAAACCACCATGGACATAATATAAAAGTCTCAAGCTTTAACCTCCATCCAACTATCAACTTTGACTCAGTAAACTTTTCTTGCTATAGCAAATTTATAAGAAATAAAGCCTTTCTTATAGGGTCCACTCACTCACATGACAAAATAATGCCACCCAAAGGTACCTAATATATTATAAAATAATAAATATATGTCATCAAATAAATTATGATCCATTTCCATCAATATCTTCCATATTGGGTCAAATTTAGGGTTTTAGAGAGGTTTAAACCACCTTATAGTCTTAATAATCATTCATAAATCCTACCCCCTTATTATAGAAAAAAATTATTGTAAATTTTATATAGGACCATTCCCCATATACCTTGAATGGATTAGGTTCTCATGTAGAGGTTACATGTGCCAATGAATACTTAAAGTTCTCTCATTGAGAATCCTTCATTTTGTGCACATAAGAAACCTCAAAACCACATTCCATGCCTTTTATTATAAACCTTAACCTAATACTTGGTCAACACACTTAAAAAAACATGAAATACCTGTATAAATTCATAAATACTCATTATTTCCTTGTAAATTAATCATGATACCCATATGACCACCATCACTCTCTTTGATTTCTAGGCCTTTGACCTATAAGTCATATTAGGCCTTATAACTCACCTTAAATCCTCTTTCCATGCAATCAAAACCTCACTAACATGCTCAAGAAACATCTCAGATGCTCAAAAACTAATTTTTATCCTTTATAAGCCTTAACAACACTTCATGGTACCTCATTGGGTCAGGTAAGGTCTAGATCTAGTCTAGTTACATGCTAAGTTTTTAGGTCTTACCCTCATAGGATCACCTTGAAACACACTTGAGTGATCCAATGCCTCATATTCATACTCAAGCAACCCTATACTACCTCTTGTGCCTTTGCGCATCCATCTCACTAGGCCACCAGTCTCATACCTTCTCAAAAGGTTCCTTCATGCTATAACTAGTGTCATAACTGGGTTATACATTTATATCATTCCTTTAATGCTCCTCATGCACATCCTTTTTATGACTAAGATTCTCTAGACACCTGGTACCCAAAACATGGTTATCTTGACCTGATCATCAAACCTCCTTGTGATAACACTAAAATTCATCAAGCTAACCTAAATCATGACATTAAACTTATAATAATATTTATGTTTCCTTAAAATTATCTCTCAATGGATAGATAATAGGTTACCTTCATATTCTCTCTTTCTACATGGCTTCTTTGTCACATAACACTTCACCATGCATTTTTATTAGGTGTACTTTGACATCAATGACATCAACCTTGGGTTTGACATAAATGAAAATAATTATCAACAAGGTTAAATCCATTTTCATGACCATTTTAACCATCTTGGATTAATCTCCAATGATTTATTCTCCATTAGGTTCTTGATAGGGTTTTAGGAGGGTTTTAGAAGGTTTCACTTGTTAATAATGATTCATTAAAACCATATATTGAACCTAAAAAAAATAACACTAAGATCAATTTTAGGACCCCTTAAAACTATTCCTAACTCCTTGAGTCTCCATGAACTTTTTTCGTATAAATGTGAGCATAAGAAAGTGGCCTCTCAAGCTCTTGACTATGTTCTAAGTAGGCTTGAGATAGTTTTAAGCCAAATTGACCACCTATGCATTGTTCCTAAAAAAAAATGATATATATCAATACTATTCTCCAATATAAAGGCTTTAAAATTATTTATAATGGATCATATGGCCTTATGGATGATATTAGGCACTTATAGGGTTTAGGCCTAGTTTAAGGTCTAATAGACCTAACTATATTTTCATTACATATAGCCACCTGTGAAGGTTAAAATAACTATAAGTGCCTATTAACACTATTTTAATATCCAAAAAAAACCCTTCAAATCTTTCCATCATGTCTAACTACTCTTCCTTGTATCCTTTTATCATTCATGCACGATAGGTTTGTAGATTACCTTGTTTCTGAAGTACCCTTTATTTGAGACAAAATAAAGAGTACTTCCCCTATTATTATAGACTGACTAATACCATGGAGGTATATTCCAAATCATGAATATGCTCTATACCAAGATTCAATTATTGATCACACTCATAGAGCCTTCAACATTATAAACCCTCAAGACTATCTTTTGGGTCTAATGACTGTGCAGGGTTTGACAGAGTTTGAGAATCTTTGGAATTATGATTGTAGGCTATATGAAATTTACTCTCATAATATTGTGAACTTGTGATAATATCACTATGATAGTGTTTTATCATGTTTATCTTCATCTTACCCCTCTGCTCATTAATCACCTAGCATCCTTCATTACTTAGGCTAGTTTGTAGTATGGAACAACCTGTAGGTGTACATCTTAGGGAATATGGGATTCTTATAGGTGTTTATTTCATACCTAAGTACTATGTCCCACACATTTACTCTCTCCTAATGTCATTCAAGATCATCTCATACCTATTTGAGTTCATTTCACACCTATAAACCATGTAGTCATTATTTACCATAAACACAATAGGAATTACTGCAAGTTATAGGTTCATGTGGCCTTTTGGCACTATGTTTACTAAGTTCCTATAGTGGAAACTTGATGGAATTTAAAGTCACTCAATATTCATTATCTCTTGATCAAATAACTTCCTCTCATGTTAAGAAGTAACATCTTCATCTAGAATATAAGAATGACGTGATTGAACTTGCTTAAACCTCATCAATTCTTACCCATAAATGACATTTTGTAAGAGTAAAACCTCAATCAAATAATTTAACATAATCAATCCCATTTTAAAACTTTTCTCAATCTTAATATAGGTGACTGTGTATGATATTATATTTCATTCTTTTTACTACTTCACAATATCAATTCTATATCAAAATAGGAGTCTTTTACTGCATCCTAATCTTTATAGCCTCTTCAAGGCATATCATTAGGCCTCTGTACTTTGACTACCTTTACACAAAAACCTTTAGGTCTTCATATATGTTTGAATATGGGTAATAGTCTCATAGTCTTGAACACTTCACTCTCCTTTTGAGTTGGAAAAATATGTTAGGAGAATTGGAGGTAATGGGGACTAATTTTAGGGTTATGATCATGCATTTTAAATCTCTTATATGCTATTGGAACCTCTTATCTTTGAGACATATTTATTCAAAGTAAACTTTACCTATAGATAACATTGAGAAATTAGGTCCACCATGACCTCAAGTAGACACTTGCATGATCAAATGATATGGGAATTCACATTGCACTAAGGGGATCAAACCAGTGCATGTTTTCATGATCTTAATCCATTTCATACCTAAACGATGAACTATGTAGTTGTGTAACACTATTTTGTAAATCATTATAGTTATGCATTTTTATCACAATGGAGTGATTTTGCCTATAGATCCATGTTCACACATGTAAAATTAGTTAGAAACAAAATGGAAGGAATTAAATTATCTACAAGTATATGTATAACTCTTGGTTTACACAGACCAATTCAAATAGAAAAGGAAACTTGAGGTGTTAGGGATATACAAATAATTTAATGTCACTAATAGTCTTAGTGTTTGTTCACGAGGTACAAACCACTAATATATAAACCATGAACATGGAATGAGAGCTCATAAATACTAATTTTAACCCCCAAGTTCACTCAGACCAAATTTCATCCTCCTATTTATACCAATAGAAAATTGGTTGACTTGTTTGACCTGCCCAAGAGAGCGATGAGAGAGAGGGGTCATTTTTTGTAGTTTTGTATGTGATGATGGTTGTTAAGCTTGAAACTAACTTTTAAGAATTTTAAGGGACCCCTTAAAGCCTCTTATGTGATATATGGATTGTCCTTGTTCATATAACTACCTTTAACTACCTATTTTATAGTGATCTCTTTATTTCCATGTTGAACCTATAATTTTTTAGTTCTAAGATAGTTTATCTAACCAATCTAACATATTTTACATTATATATCTTCTTGACACACTTTAATTTTAGTCAAAAACTATACAAGTTCATCAAAATAGCTAAAAATATGGCCTATGATGACATAAGGATAATTTAACACGTATGAACAAGGTAAAATAACCTATGTGACTCTACTAATGACCATGATGGACCACTTTACAACCTAAGAGACCCTATGGAATTTTTGGACTTATAGGGGAGTTGATCTAGTTTGACTTTGGGTCAAATTAAGTTAATATAATGGTGATTTTTAGGGGTAACAAGCCTACTATGATAAGGACCAGTTGCCTTCTCCTATCCTTGGGAAATGGAGTCACCTATACACTATTCTTGACACTAGCAAGCCTTTGAAAGGACAACAAACACAATAAGGAAACAAAAAAAAAGATTCACACTTGTGTTCTCATGAACACTTAAGGAAAACACAAACCAACATAATTGAAAACACACATATCCCAGTATGTACAATACCTCAAGACACTTGAGGTAAAGAACCTTATTCATTGATTTAACTAGGGTCAAAGACAATGCCTCTTACATCATTGCTGATCTAAGAAAATAGATCCTCATATGATGCATACTTGTTAATGAACACTTATTTGTTGAGATAGTCAAGTTACTTACCATGATTAGATCTTTAAGTGATTGCAAGTATGCTACTTGGATCTCTCATGAATATTCCACCCAACTCTTCAAGAAAAAATTTTGAGTTGGCACCTTGCTTGAACTTTGACATGCTTAGTTGACAATCCTCAAATTGAATCTTTGGAGTCATCAAATCTTTCTCAATTTTAGATGCACTTGAGTCAAGATAGGTCTATTATTTATAACCTTCAAGGTTGTCTTCTTGTTCACCAAACACTACCTGGTCTATCAAAGTTGGTCCTTATTTGTAAAGGACCTCAAAATTTTATTTATGCTCATCAAACACATTTTGTTCTATCAATGTTATTACTTGCTTGGTAGGAATCTCAAGCTATTCCTTGTGTTCATATGGATCATGTTTGACCTCACCATAAGGTTTTCATTCCTTTTAAAGAATTGAAGGTCTACTAAACTCCTCAAATTCTTACACAATGGTATTTAATTAAAGCCACATGTCATCTACTTATTCATGATGTTCATGTTCATGAATGTTATCTTCCTTTGTATTCAGAATGGGTTGCTTAGTAGGACTATCTTGTTTTGACATAGTTGGGATACTCACATCATCACCCATGTGTACAAGTTAGTTTCCAAATGTAACTTGTTCTAGAATGTTATTAGGATTTTCCTAAATAATTCCATCATAATCTTCATGAAAGATATAAGTACAAAGGCATGCTTTTTTTAGTCTACCTTATTCAGCTCCCCACTCATCAAGATACAAATAAAATATGCCATCAACAAGAGTTAGAGGTTTTTGATCACTAGGGTGATCATCTTGTTTAATAGCATTTTATTTCATATTATAGGTATAAGGGACATATGGTTAAACATGAAAAATAGAGAGAGGTTCTAATTTTATTGTCACTTTTGCACCATATCTAATTTTAAAACCCATGTAGGACTAGTCTGAAGTTAGATAACCTCTAATTTTAGTAGTGAACTTTCTTGACAAACAAAGTGAAAAATGAGGAGGTACATCTACCACTATACCATCCTAAGAAAGGGTGAAGGTAGGAAAATCATGGACAATAATTTTCAAACCTCTAATTATACCAATGGTCTTGGCAGCTAATCAAGTTTAATTTATTAGCTACTTTCTTGGGCATGACATGATTACTAGCTCCACTATCAATGACAATTACTAAGGCATCTCTAATTATAATATATAGATAGAAAAGAGGAAGTTTGTTTACCTTTTCAACCTTGTTTGACTATCCTTCACTAGGCTTCATGGTGTTTATCAAAGTTACCTCTCTTCTACTAGGTTGTTTGGCTGCCAAACTAAGCTTGGATAGCTCTTCTTGAAGTAGGTCTAATTTTACAATTATTGATAATGTATCCCACATATATACATTCACATGAGACCTATTCATTTTCTCTATAATGTTAGTGAAAGGATCACTAAATTTTTCTTGTCCACTAATTGGAATCATGTTGCCTACACATTGAGAATTTTGAGGTATGAAAGCATTCCTCACATTCTGATCTATTTGACTTACTTGTGTATTTTTAATGACATTAAACATACCTACCCTTGTGTTTACTTGAACATTCATTGATTGACAATTAGCATCCTCTTAAACTTCTTTAACTACCTTTCTCTTATTCCTTATGTCTATAGTTATATAACTTGCATCTATACTTGATTTCCCTTGATAATTGTCTACAAATGAGATATATTACTATCTATTTACCAATTTAGACCCTACTTGAGCACCCTCTCCATTAGTCATACTCCCATTTGGTACTTCATCTTGAGTTAGTTGGCATAGTTCCTAAAATTTCCATAAAGGCTTGATTAAATGACTCATTGACATAGGAAGATGGATCATAGGTTTGATCGAATGAAGGTTGATTGTTATGCTCTTTGGTAAAGTTATTTTACTAATTTACTTGAAGTGGAAGGAGATTTCATATTATAACCACCATATGGATTAGATTGAACCAGTTGTCCTTGACCTTGAGAATGACCTTAGAATGGAGATGTATTTCCCTAATAATTATGGTCAGACTGATTAGATTGATAGTGGCTATGGAAAGGCTTTATTTTATGTTTTTTAATGATCCTCTTTAGAGCTAAGATCTCTTAATTCATATATTTCATCTTTTTTGCCTCATTAGATTTAGTTGGTTGACTAGGGGTAGCAAGCTTATGTTTAGGTGTAGGAATAGGAAGAACAATAGGTGTAGGAATTTGAAAATCAAAGAATAGAGGCATGGGAGGTCTTGGGGAAATCTTCCCTAACTTAATCAAATAATTCTCTACTCTAATGGCTAATTCATAGGCATTAGGTAGAGTGTTACCTCCCATATATTATATTATCATGGAAATGTCACTATCAAATGCTTTAAGATAGTAAAGGAAAGCATGGTGAGTTGTGGTTATTACCAATACTTGGATTTTATCCCATGTCTTCTAAAATCTTGTTTTGAATTCTTGAATTACTCCTTAAGGTGATCTCCTAATACTGGTCAGCTACTCAGTTAGTGACAAGTTATCACTTTTGTCCTCAAATCTTCTTCTCAATGCATCTCCCAACTCATCCCATGTGGTGATTGATTTAGGTGTTAATGATCAACACCATTCAAGATATTTAACCTTGAAATATACATCCAACAATATTATTTCAATGTTCTCCTCAATGATGTGATGGATATTGCAAAACTTAGAAATATTTCTAATAAGCTTAATAGGTGTGATGGTAGTCTCACTAGTGTATGATGGAACACTTTTGAGGGTAGATATGGGGATGTCATCATAATGGAAAATTCTTAGAGGACTATGACCATTGAAGTCAACAAAAGGAAATTATTTTTCCATGGCGGCTTTAGGACTTTGAAAGAATGGGGTAATCAATAACTCTCTTATGGGCTTATGAGCAAGATAGGACTTAATTATATAAGGATGGGTGTTTTCAAATAGGCTTACTTTGTAGGAATAATGGGAAGATATTAAAAATAAAAAGGAATTACTTTGGTGAGAGATATTATATTTACCTTAGGCATGAAAGTGTGCACTAGTATAAAACAAAGATTGAAGTGTTGGAGTCAATAGATATTATAGGAAGTGAATTCTTACAACTCCTTATTGTCAAAGCCAGTATGTACGTTAAACAACCTTATTGGATTTCATGTCCCATTGGGTATGTCAAAAATATTTTATCCTAAATTTTCACCCTAGATAAGTTAAGTAAGCCTTCTCAAATTTAATAAAACATGGAATTATCTCTCCTCATAGACAAACTACTACAAGAGATAGATCTCTAAATTTGAAAGGGCTAGATCCCTTAATCTATCTTATACGCTCACACTAAAATAGAATAATCACTATTTGGGGTGAAAAGGGAAGAATGAAACATAAAACAACCTAAACTAATTAAGGTGATACACCAAAGATAACTCCACACAACACACTGCACACTATCCATTTAAACTATTGTCAACTCCTTGAGGAACCATGCACACTATCCATACATATGTGAGCTTAGTAAAATGGCCTCTCAAGTTCTTGACTACATTTTAAGTAGGCTTGAGATAGTTTTAATCCAAATTGACCATGTATGTGTTGTTCCCTATAAACCAGTGATCCTTATCAATCCTATATTCCCCTATAAAGGTTTCTAAATGATTTGGAATGGATCATATGGCCTTATGGATGATATTAGGAACCTATACGGTTTAGGCCTAATAGGCCTAACTATATTTTTGGTACATATAGCCACCTATGAAGGTTATAATGACTGTAAGTCCCTATTCATAGTTTTTTCATATCCAAAACAACCCTTCATATCTTTCCATAGTTTCTTAATACTCTTACTTGCATCATTTTATCATTCATGCACCATAGGTCTGTAGATTACCTTATTTTTGAATTACACTCAATTTGAGACAAAATAGAGGGTACTTCCCATATTATTAGGAACTAATTAAGACCATGGAGGTCTAGTTCAACTCATGACTATTATATGTACCAAGATTCAATGTTTGATCACACTCATAGATCCTTCAACACTATAAACCCTCAAGACTAGATTTTGGGTCCAATGACTATGCAAGGTTTGATAGAGTTTGATAGAATTTAGAATTATGATTTTAGGTTGTATGTCCTTGACTCTGAGAATCTTATGAAAGTATGATAGTATGACTATGATAGTGGTTTAGCATGGTTATCTTCATCTTACCCCTCTGCTCATCAATCACCTAGAATTCTTCATTACTTAAGCAAGTCTATAGTATGGATTAACCTATAGGTGTACATCTTAGGGAATAAGGATTTCATATAGGTGTTTGTTTCATACTTGATTACTATGTCCCACACATTTACTCTCTCCTAAAGTCATTAAGGATCATCTCATACCTATTTGAGCTCATTTCATGCCTATAAACCATTTAGTTATTCTTTACCATCAACATAGTAGGTGTTACTACAAGTTATAGGTTCATGTGGCCTTTTGGCACTATGTTTACTAAGTGCTTATAGTGAAAACTTTAAAAAATTAAAGTATCTCAATTTTCATTCTCTCTTTATAAAACAACTTCCTCTCATGTTGAGGAGTAACATCTCCATCTAGACTACAAGAATTAAGTGATTGAACTTGCTTAGACCTCATCAATTATTACCCATAGATGCTATTTTTTAAGAGCAAAACCTTAATTTGAGAAGTTATGGTAATTAATCCCATTGTTCACTTTTCTCAACCCTGCTATAGGTGACTGTGTATGATATTATATTGCCTTCTTTATACTCCTTCACAATATCAATCCTATATCCAAATAGGATTCTTTTACTGCATCCCAAGATTTATATAATCTTCAAGTCATATCATCATGCCTCTATAATTTAACAACCTTCACACATAAAATTATAGATATTCATCTATATATGACTATGGGTAATAGTCAGACTAGTATTAAACACTTGGATCTCTTTTTGAGTTGTCAAATGTTGTGAGCTTTGGAGATAATAGGGACTCATTTCAGGGTTTTGAGCATGCATTTTGAATCCCTCATAGGTTATTGGCACCTCATATCTTTGACACATATGTATTCACAGTACACTCTATCTATAGATTACATTGAGAAAGTAGGTCCACCATGACCTCAAGTAGACACTTGCATGATCAAATAATATGGGAATTCAAATTTCACTAAGGTGATCAAACTAGTGCATATTGTCTTGATCTTAATCCATTTCATACCTAAAAGATGAACTTTGTGGTTTTGTAACATTATTTTTCAAACCATGATAGTTATGCATTTTTATCATAATGAGTGATTTTGTCAATAGATCCATGTTCACACATGAAAAATTATTTGGAAAAAACATGGAATGAATTAAATGTTTTTCAAGTACATGTACAACTCTTGGATTGCATTGACCAATTCAAATAGAGAATGAAACTTGAGGTGTTGGGGATGTGCAAGCACTTTGGAGCCACTGATAGTCTTAGTGTTTGTTGATGAAGTATGGACCTCTAATCTAAAAAACATGACCATAGAATGAGAGATAACATAGACTAATTTCAACCCCCAAGTGCACTCAGACCAACTTTCATCCTCTTATTTGTACCAATAGAAAACTATTGACTTATTTGACCTAACCAAGAGAGTGATGAGAGAGGGGTCAATTCTTGGTAGTTTTGGAACTATTGAAGATTCTTAAGCTTAAAACTAACTTTTATGAACCTTAAGGGACCCCACAAGCCTCCCATGTGCCAAATGGATTATCTTTATACATACAACTACCTTTAACTACTTATTTTGAAGTGATCTCTTTATTTCCATATTGAACCTACAATTTGTTAGTTCTAAAATAGTTTATCTCACCACTATGACATATTATAAATTATATATATTTTTGACACACTTGATTTTTGGTCAAAAACCATACAAGTTCATTATAATGGCCAAAAATATGGTATATGATGACATAAGGATAATTTAACAAGTATGACCAAGGTAAAATATCCTATGTGACTTTATTAATGACCATGGTGGACCACCTTACAACATAGGAGACCGAATGGAAGTTTTGAACTTATAGGGGAGTTGACCTAGTTTGAATTGGGGTTAAATTACGTCAACACATAATATATATCTATAGTTGTTTATAAGAATTTTGCTATAATAAATAAATTATTGCATCTAATATATAATCATTTCATTTAGCTCTTTATACATAAGTCATTGTATAATGTATATATAATAACCTTATAATCCCTAATTCCTTAGCTTGAAAAAACATTTATTTATTTATTGTTAAATTGTTAAACATTACCATTTATAAATATATAACTTACAACATAATTTGGTATCGGTATATAACATACTTAGTTATATATTCTATATAAAACATATATATTCTATCTATACTAGATCATATATATTCTATCTATATTTATTATCATATATATTTTATCTATACCAAATCATTGTAATTTATACTAGATTATCATATTATTCCTCATGAATGCACAAAATTTAAATTGATTTTCCTACCTGGCAATATGTTTGTTGTTCTTATACTTCTCATCTTCTCCTTCTTGTCCAATCTTCTTCTCTTATGCACCTCCCTCTCTCCATTATTTTCCTCCAATCTCTTCCCTTCCAAGGATATGGCACTCCTTTATTTCCACTCCTCTTATACTTTGAATGAGAATCTCCTTTTTTAGAACTATATTTTTCTTTTATGATTTTTCCTTTCTTTTTATTTTTCTCTATTTTTTTCCCCTTTTTTTATTTTCATAAAACTTAATTTTCCCTTTTTTTAAGTTCGCTTTTTATTTATTTCCTTTTAATAAAAACAATAAACCCTTACAATATAATTTTCTAATATCTGCACAATTTATTAAAAGTTGGTAATTATAACAAAATTACTTCATTTACTACAAACTCAATGCATGCAAATAATTATCATGACCTAAGGATATAAAGTCAATTATATACTTTTAAATTTATCTAATAAGCCAAACACCAACATAATAAAACTAAAATAATATACATTTAACCCTATGCACAACATCTATAATGCAATCACACATGATTTATTTCTACCTAGGCATAAATCATAACTAATACGCAACTAGTATGTAGAAACATTTATCCAAATGCAAACAACATCAAAAAACACACTACACTAACCATTCAAAAAATGCATATAACATATACTATTTTTATGTCATCTTCCAAAATCTCCATCTATGTCACCCTCTCTAATGATGCTCTCCATCATTCTCTGACGGATAAATCTCTCGTACATCCAACTCATGACATGCAGGTAGTTAGTCCATAACATCATGACATGTATATCATAAAATAATGCTAAAATAACAAATAAACATGATCACAATGTAAATAATATACATTATAGCAAACTCATAATAATGAAATCATGAAATCTAAGCAACATATCACTATCTCATAACAACATATGACTTACAACTTAGTAATAATAAAATTAAATTATCAACTACATAAAATCCATATGTAATCAAGTAAGTTTGCTTAGCAAGGAATCAAGATGTAACATAAATTGTCAATTAATCTCTAATCCTTAGCAAATCTCATTGGTGTTAAAGACTATGCTTGATCTTCCCCTGAGGCTAGGTGACATGTGATATATGTGCCTAGATCCATCCTCCCTAGATGTCTCCACCTCTTTTTACATCATATGCATGTACCTATGTACCCCCTCCATCTTTGTATCTCTCATCTCCATCTATCATAATCCTTTACCTTGGCCATGGGCCTACTAATGCCTTTAATGGTCATGTTTATCTAAACCCCTATACCATTTTTTGAATCTAATCAACTACTCTAGGGGCAGATCCTATAGGCTAAGTCAATTAAGGGGTACCTATTATGTCCACCATCCATCATAATATGTTTTAACATGTGTATCCACTATGACAGTCTGATAGTCCTAAACCACTACAAATAAGCAATAAAATTCTTTGGTAGCCACTGTATTGGTAATTTCTTTACCCCATGACATCCTCTCTAGTAACACAAACACATGAGGGACTTGTGTAATGCCTTGTCGATTATCAAACTAGTATATAACCTTGTCAAAATGATATCTCTCTACCACCACATCTTATCACCTCATAATGTAACAACTTTATGATTATAAAATCCATATAATCCCCATCCTCCACCCATCCCCACTAGATCCCTCTATATGACATCTAAGTAACCAAAGTTGTTGTCAAATCATCAAAGGATCACCTATAGAAATATAAATCCCCTACATGACCCCTATTTTTCCTATCATTATATCCCATCCATGGATTACAGTATCATTAGGTGCTCACTATTGGTGGATCCACATGGGATGCTTAATGGCTATGTGCTCCCAGACATAGATCTATAATAAGGTGTTTGTACCAATAATCAACCTAGATCTATAAGTGGCCAAGTGAAAATCCCTATATAACTAGGCCAATATTTTTAGTCCCTAGGAAATACTCACTGACACTCTACCATGTTCACAACCACATCCCCTAGTCCAATAGGAAAATATCATCCACTCTTATTAGGTAGTAGGATGCCACTTATAATAGCCAACAATGTCATGGTTAGTTGATCTATCATCTGATGGGTGGTATAGTCGATCAATGTCTAGCCTCCCATGGTATAGCCTACTATCACATGACCAACCAAATGAATAATTTTATTCATTTATGATCAATACTTCCAATATATTTTGTCACGTTGATTAGGATCTTATTAATCCTCTAGACATACTATAGGTTAATATTCATATCCCCTATGACCAAATTTCATTTGTTGGTCTCACTATACCAGTTCTTTTCTAATGTAGTAATCATGGATCTATTTATATGAATGGTAACATTACACCACATGTTATAGGTTGACTAACTCTAGTACACCAAATCCCATGTCATCTAGAGTGTGAATATCCCTAAGCACCACTAAATAATGGCCACATGATTTAATCAAAGTTAACACCTCTTGTACATCACAAAATAAGTCATAGATGTTAACCTATCTATATCATTTATCTAACTCAACATCTAACTCATTCCCACTACTCTCATTTTTATAATTACTTACTAACTTTTCCTTAACCTCCATTCAACCAACTCATGTCTCCCTTCATAAAACTGCATTTCTATATTCAAACTCACATTTTTTGCATCTATGTTTTCACCTTTTTGCCTTAGCCATGAAAATTAGTAGATAAAAACTATGAACTCATGTTTATCATGCCAAATTCATTTTTCCAAAGCCACAATATCACTCTTCAAACTTCCATTAGTGAACCCACTTTTTCCACCCATGAATTCATAATTAGAATTCCCAATTCATGTTTTTTAAAATGTGAGATTGTATTGTGCCTACCCTAGCTAACCTATATTTCTCCTTCATGAACCCACATTCCACCTTAGAAAAAAAATTACCGTAGCTATGATGTTACATTTTTTGTGATACTACATCCCCTACCTAAAACCTAAGCAATACCACGTCTCATCCTAGAAAACTCACATTTATCACATGAAAAATTATGTTTTTAGTAGTGAATCCATTGCACCTAAATCACAACTTCACACTAATTTCCTCAAAGACCTAATAAATGAGGAATAAATTCAAAAACACAACAGGTTAGGGCACTTACCAGGTCTTTTTATTCATCTAATATTTGGTACTCTTTCAACCTTTCTCCATGATGTCAATCATGCAGGATACCAACCATCTCTCTATCAACTAGCACACAAACTAGATCTCAATTTCACCAAAGCTAGGGTAACAATGACTTGGTTTTTACCCCTCCCCTCCATATGATCCCCTCTCCCAATTTTTACCCCTAACCCTTTTTCTTCATTTATCATGTCTACTTGGTCCCATTTTCATCCTATTTTCACATTCTCTTCCCAACTAACCTTGTAATTTATTCATTACTCTCCTTATCCATGTCCCTATAGTCATAAAACTCATCTTAACCTTTCATCATCATAATTTCATCAAACTTCCCATCTAACTTCCCATTTAAGGAGAATTACATTGGTCTGAGGTCTCTTACAACTATGAAAGCAATGCTCAATCACTTGAAGTGCCCAAGGCTAGCTCAATCACCCTAATCATTTCTTCCCTATCATCTCATAATCACTCACACTCCCTTTTTTCTTCCCATAATGTCATTATATCACTAATCACCCTATGCTTTAAGTCACACATGTCAAATCATCTTCAAAAGTTTCATTTTTAGGGATATAGCTCTATTAACATGATTCTTTACTTGGATATATCTAAATCTGGCACCTACTCATCAACACTCATCAAATGCCTAATTTTTTATCACCACTCTCCCTAACATGTGTCTTTTCTTAGAATACATCTAAACCTTATGGATAATAATCCATTTCAATCATGGTCCTCTTTGGTATGCATCCTTGCTTGGCATATGTCTAAAACATGTGGTTAACCATTTAATCTAAGCCTCTAACTCTCTCATCATGTGTCATTACCCTGGATATGTCTAAATCTAGCAATATTTTATTACCATCCCATTATGTCTTCTTCCCATTTAGGGCACATATAAAACCATGACTCCATCATTTTATGCTCCCTCTCACATGTTTTTGATAGGTACATCATCTACTGGTGACTCATTTCTATGGTTGATTTTCTCCATTTTCCTATCTCTCATATCATATCCCCTCCTTATCATGTTTATTTTTACATTCCACTTCTTGTTTTATTTTTGATTGTTGATCCATCTCATACTTCCCCAAATATCCCTTCGAGGGGGAATCATCCATCCTCTAATTTACTAACTTCCAAAATCATCTTTCTTATTTGAAATACCATTACTCTTCTTCTAATTGTAATGTCATTTCTAAGATGTTAAAAATTTATACATCTAAAATCTCTTATTTCTACTAATCCCATCACTATTAGCATCATGGCATCACCTAGACTAATTTCCACCACCTCTAACATTTATACATCACAATCCTCTCATTTCATATCAATTAATCACTTATTTATACCATTTATCACCCTTTTATCACATCACTTAACCCCCTAATCAATCATCACAATATTCCATAATTTTAAATTCACCTCTCTAACTACCTTCAACTACCCCACCAACTTATCCTACAAATCACCTTGCTAAACCACATACTAACCATGCTTATTAATATTAATGGGATCTAGAAGCCTCTAAACTTCTTATAGCCCTTCCGTAATGATATTATAAGATTTTTTAAGAAGTTTAAATTGATAATAAAATCCCTAACCCTCCATCAACTTTCCACCATGGATAAAATATAGGCATTGATTTATTCTACCACCTTCTATATAATCCTCTGCATCCCATGCACATATAAACTAATAATTTGAGAAATTACTGATATCAAATAATAATTCAAGAATCCATTATCAAACACCATTTTCTCTAAGTCATTAATCCAAGTCACAATCCAACATTTCAAGCATCCAAGAAGCATTATCCTTTTATCAATTTAGGGCACATCAACTATACATTTGGAGGTAAAATGGTTGTAATATTGAGGTATAATTTTCATATTTCAATTTTTGTTTTACATTTAATTTACTTATCTTTCCAAATTATGAGTATTTGGGGAGTTTAGAATTGATATTACAGTCTTTACTGTCACTTGCATTTGAATTTATTTTTCCAAATTTTACACAATATGACATGTAAGATTTGCATATGTACACATAATTTATATAAGGTGAATGTAAGTCAAAACTAACATTTCCAAGTTTATAATACCAAATTGAAGTATCTAAAAATTCCCACCTTTTATTCTAGTATTAAATTTAAATACAATGCTATATGAAAATGATAAATAATTATAACTAACTATGTATAACACATTGTCTTTGAGAGGAGGCTCTAAATGTGCAACTTGATCCAAGTAAAATTGTAAGTGGGTAAATCATGTTTCCCTATGTGATGCTTTTAGATATGATCCTTCCTTGTTGAATCATTGGATAACTGTGCTTCCTACTAAATCATTTACAAAATTTGTGGTTTATCTTTCCCCAATTTATATATTAAGTCAAGGCCATGAGTTGGGAAGATAATTACCCAAACCCTCATGAAGAGTAAGTAGTGATTAACTCATTGAGCATCATTGAACCTCAATCACACTATTCATTTAACTATTCTTGAACATCAAGATGAAAGGGTGAGCCACATATTAGGCTCATAGAGTATTTCCTAGGCCATTGAGCATTATTGAACCTCAACCACATTTCTCAACTTTCTAAATCAACCATTGTTGATAAACTTATATATTCAAATAGTTTACTTCTATTTACCATTGATGTCATTATAAAAAAAATTAATAGTGTGTATGTACATAAACAATTTCCGTACCAATAATATAATCTAATTAGTGCCAATATGATATATAATGTTATGATTATATATCTCATTTTGTCTCAAATCTAAAAAATTATAACTTGTGATATTAAAAAATATGTTCATATGCATGGCATATACCCATGAAATCTATCATAATTTTTAAGTATATGTAAAAGTATAACTCATTTTCCTATAAATATGTGTATATTCATGGCATATTCCCAAAAATATGCTTGAATCTATGAATATATGTTCTATATTTTATACCAAACTAATAATCTAAGTCAATATGAATTCTATGAACCATTTAATTTATTCAAAAATCTGAATCAAATTAATAATTTGTATCAATTTAAACTTTATAAAACATTTAATTTGTGCTAAAATATAAATTTTATGTTAATAGAGGCATGAGTCTCTATGACAAGCCCACTAATGTGCCCTATTTTGAGGTGAGAGATGTAGCCTGTGAACTACTCCTCTGAAAATAAAAAAGTTAATTATGTCATGTTATGTACAAAGATGTAATCATGTGGAAGCATATGATAACATGTAGGTAATGTGTCATCAAATTAATGAATATATTATCAAAGAATAAATTAAAAATGTAATTCAATGTATATAAGTGTCAAGTAAAGATAGATATAGAAATTAGGCATGTAATAGTAGCCATCACTGATATAAGCACTAAATAATGAATTAAACATGAAGGTGCATAATATATATAATGGAACCATAGATAAGAATAAATGTGTGTGATATTGATCATAACACCAAAAATTCAATAAATTAAAAAAAATTAATAGACAATTCTGCATTTATCCACTCATAAGCATAGAATGTCATGAGCATGACACACTCAATAAAAAAACATGCAATAACATTCAACATCACATGAGGCTAATGATGGGAGTCATTTATCTCTTCATTTAATAAACTTTTAATTTGTTTTCATTCAATCCAGGGATGGCATCCAAAGTTGTCTACAACAAGGTTTATGGTTTTAGGTCTTACAAAGATGGTTTAGGGTGTTGTTCTTTCTAAATGTCTAATCTAATCTATTTTAGAAAAGATTTGCTTATGAAATTAAAAAATACACTTGAAGAATTAAACACTCTATAATCTAATTTTTTGAAATAAGAATACTTGCTAAAATTAAACACTATCCTTTAAATTAAACACTATTACTAAAAGTAAACACACTTGTTAAAATTAAACACTCTACTTGAAAGTAAACTCACTTACTGAAAAGATAAACACACTAGTTTGCAATCCTAAATTTAATCTTAAAACTTAAAGATAATTTTTTATAGGTTATAAAAATTAAATATATTTATAATTACTTAAAACTATAAATACACATAAAATAATATACATAAATAAGTTCCTAATTCCTAAGGAGAGTGGGCCCTTGCTCGCCTTGAGAATAGGAATGAAATGAAAACTCAATACTTGAAAACTAGAGATATCTTCATTAATTGATCAAAATAGAGTACATGAATATAAATATGACTTGTATTATTGTGATATAATATCAAATGGATAATACAATCATTCTCTTTATTATATTATATTCTAAGACATAGAGATCCACCTACATATAATGTTACAACTACAGATCCCTAGATCTTAGTGGTAATGTTTTATTATCAAGATAAATCTCCTAATTTTAGTGGGTCTTAAAAATAGGTGATTTATGGTTTGAAATAGGAAGTTCCATCCATTATAAAATATATTGAATAAGAATAACTTCCTAAATTTATTAGATTGATTTATCTTATAAAAGGCTATTTGACATATTTACAATGACTGGTATATATATAAAATCTATGTATAGATTACATATTTATAGTAATATTATAAATAGTAATTGACAAAAATAATCTTTAAGAATGTTGAAAAAGATGGAAAGTATGGATATTCAATTCTTCAATCTTAGGAAATATATTGGAAGAGTTTGGAGCAATTTTGGCATAGTTTTTAGTAACTCTGGCAGAGTCTAGAACTGTATCTATGAAAACCTGGTGGAATTTATAACAACATGCTTCAAGGATCCTAAATGTTGAGGAAGCCCTTAGCAAGACTAATAGGTTGATATGGATGATAAAATTATTTGGTGAAGAATTAAATCCAATTTTGAATGAGTCCATAACTACAAATTAAGTGAGTCTGAAGCTACTAGGCCAGTCTATAGTAGCAAACTGTGTGAATCCGTATCTACTGGACAAGTCCATAGTTGAGTCTAGAAAATACTTGTATGAGCCATAATTGTGCCAAATGAGTTCATATATTGATATATGTCAAAATTATTCATATATGTTTCTTCAAAAGATCATCAAAAAGGTCCTTATTCTTTAAAGACTGTTATATTATCTGCATATACATAAAATTGGGAGATTAAATATTCAAAGAATTAAATTTAAATGATATAATTAGTAACTTAGACTTTAGTTAAATTAAATAAGAAAAAGCATTTATTTACTACATTAGGATTGGATATAGGCCTAATATCCTTGCAATGTTCAATCCAAAGGACAAGAAATGGAGGGAAAATGAAGAAAAATCAAAGTAATAATGAGTCATATTTTGGACTCATCATTTCCCCCATATTTTCAATCCTTTTTTGTAAACTTAGTTGTTGTTTATCCCCTCATAACTTTGAATTTTATCTTGGAAACACCAATTGAGGTCATATATATTGAATTCATCATCCCAATGATCATTTAGAGGACTAATGAAATCATGATATACTTGCACCATATATTTCCAAATCTAAAATTGGTCACTTATTTGAGGACTCCATTTGTGCCATGGTGGGATAGGAGTAAGAAGAAGTGGTGGCCTAAATATCATACCTACCCAAATTTATTCTCTTATTGAATTAATTACATCAACAATCATGTCATTTATAGCTTGTGTTCTTCATAAACTCCATCTCAAATTGGTTGGAGACATGACCTCCCTTATCTTTAATAGAACTATCAATGTATCCCAATGCCTAACACTAGTTATAAATATAACATCAAAATGTTGTCTTGTATATAAATCAAAAGAGACAATACTACTATACAAAGCATACAAATAATAATCACTGATGTTTTGATCTAACAAATAAGTAGATCTAAAGTTAATCAATAGATTGGTTACACTGACAAAAGCAAGTCTGATGCATAGCCTTGTAGTTTTGGATTTTGTTACATTCTCCTCATGTTTGGATTTCCAAACTATCTAATTTTTATAATTAGAGAGAATAGCTCTCGTATATACTTATCCCACATATAAATTGACCATAAACTTATTATAGTTTCCTAATATCATATTACACAAGGAAAATTCACACAATAAATCTTACTGTTCTAGAGTGGATTCTTAAAAAATGTTCAAAAACATGGGAAGATCTTAAATGTTATAAGGTAGATCACATGATATTCTCAGTATCTGACACCTATAAAACTATTCATGTAGATAAAATTTGTAAGAGGGGGAAGGAGCTCTATAAGCTAGAATGTATTCCCCTATATAACAAGCAACTTGTAGATCACCTTAAATTATATGGATCTATAATTGTTATTTCTCTAGATCTTTTATTGTCTATTTTTCATTTTCTAAGTCTTTATTTTATTTCTTGAGTTCCCTAAGCTCAAAACACAATTGATTACATTTGTTTAGATAGTCAAAATGAGAAATAATAGTTTTATAGGCTTGATTAACTGAAGGTTTAGAAGAAGATGAAGTTTGCATAGAAAGTTATTTTTGAAGTATCATGGTTTATCACTAAGAATTTTGGAGTTGATGTTTTAAAAATAGGTTTTATTTTTATAATTTAGTGATATATATCTAGGAATTTACCATTTCTTCATTATAACAAGTTACTTTTTCCTCAAGTAAATGGATTTCATTTATATGATCGAAAGCATTATTCGTAAAAATATCGAATCCTTGAGTTAAAGAAGAATTGAGGAGATCCTTACATTGTGGTTAAGTCAAAATATCAATAATATCTGTAGCTTGTTGTCTGATTATGACAACAACTTTATACATTGCAAGAGTGAGTTGTAATTTTGGATCTTTAGTGGAGATAGATGATTTTTCTTCTTCAAAGACCATAATTCTCTTTCTTTTATCTAGTATTTCTCTTATACTAGGATTTGAGGAGGATGGAGAGGATTTTTATTCTTTTATTTGAATTTCATTTGTAGGTATTTTTGTCTCTAAATCTTGCACCCTAGAAAATAATTTTTTGGGCCTCCTCCAAATTTGGGCAATGTTGGGACATTTCTAGGCTTGTGAGTGTGCCTATAAGTGGAACTTAACCTCTATGTTGAAAGGGATATCTCCCTATATTAGATTCTTATGAAATAAAACTATTGAACCAATTTACATGAGTGAAAAGAGTCAAAAGTTTACATAAATGAAAATCCTAGTTCAAAATGGTGATACACCAAGAATTAGTATCCCCATGTATGCCCTATACTTATGCACGATATAAAAAATTATATACTATAAATTAAGCTCTATAAGATCCCAACATAAGTATTTCAATGTAGAGACAAAATTAATGAGATCACACAAGGTAAATAACTAGAAAAGACAACTTGTATAGTCTATAAAATGGTTACACATGTGCAAAATCTCACATAGCTAGAATGCACTCTACATGAACTATTTGATAAACTCTTTACACAAAAGCATGAAGGATAGAGAAAAGAAGGATAAAACATCACTTGATATCACTCTATGCCTCTTTCATGCTGAGGAAAATGTCTATAACTTAGAAAGAAAATAGACTTGTGCTTCTTTGCTCAAAGGCAAAAAAATGGTAAAACATTCTAGTAGGGCTTTGTCATACTATCTGTGGATGATAAAAAAGGATCCCAAGTGTCCTATTTATATAAAAAAAGGGAGAGAAGAGAGAGATCTTGGGTGCCAAAATAGAAGCCTTCAAAATAGTTTACAGTCACCATCTTGGTGAAACTGATTCCAGTTGTTCTCTCATTCAGTTAGAGTTTGTCCTTTTTGATTTTCCCTCTTAAAATGACTAGAATCACTACAAAATCAATGGTGAGATAAACCTCTATAATAAATGGCTCATATCACTACTAAAAACCTTAGTTTCCTCTTGAAATCTCTTATATTTTTCACTACAAACCCATTTGGGCCTTCTGAATGACTTTATTTATAAACCTATAAGTCAAGCATGTTGGGAAACCCAATTTGCACCATCTTTTCCCTTTCAGATTCTTTGATTTCTTCTACTTATAAAATTCATAAGTAAAGCTTGTTGTGAAACCCAATTTGTACTGTAGATTCATTTAGGTTTTCTAAGTGACTTTACTTCTTACTTTCTCCTTCATGTTTTTTGATTGCTTCTACTTATAAAAGTCATAAGTAAAGCTTGCTGGGAAACCTGATTTGCATTGTAGAGTCATTTGGGTTTATAAAGTGACTTTACTTGTTACTTCATCCTTAATGGCTAGTTGGCCACCCTGAATTTGACATCCTATGGCATGTCATGTCTTTGAATCCTAATGGTTAGTTGGTCACCCTAAATTTTGTGTCTTACAACATGTTGTCTTTTCACCCCAATGGCTAGTTGGTTGTATTAAAATTGACATCTTGTGGCACATCATGGGGATTCATTAGGTTAGGTTTATTATTTCAAGTAATTTTCTTGAAATAATTCCTTTAGATAATTTATCTAAAGGAATTATTTTAGGGATTTTTCTTGAAAGGCAATGAAAAGTTTCTTTAGGAACTTTTCTCGAAGGACACTTGGGAAGTGTCCTTCAAAAAAGTTGTGAAGGACAATTGAGGAAGGCACAAGGTCCCTTTGGAAAATTCCAAAGGGCATTTCCAAAGGAAAAGGCCCTTCAGAACTTTTTTGAAGGACATTTCCAAAGACAAAGTGCCCTTTAAAACTTTTTTGAAGGGTCACTTAGACAACAAAGTGCCCTTTGGAAAAGTCCAAAGGGATATTTGGGAAGAAGTGTGCCCTTTCAAAATGTCTATAGGGACACTTGGGAAGAAAAGTGCCCTTCAAAAAAGTTTAAAGGGACACTTGAAAAGCAAAGTGCCCTTCAAAACTTTTTCAAAGGGTTTCTTGGAAGAAAAGTGCCCTTTAGAAAAGTTTGAAGGGACACTTGGGCTAAAAATTACCATTCAAAACTTTTTTGAAGGGTCACTTGGAATAAAATTAACCTTCAAAAAAGTTTAAAGGGACACTTGGGCTTAAAATTTCCCTTTATAACTTTTCTGAAGGGTCACTTGGAAGAAAAGTGCCCTTCAAAAAAGTTTGAAGGGACACTTGGGCTAAAAAGTGCCCTTCAATTTTTTTTTGAAGGGTCACTTGGAAGAAAAGTTCCCTTTTGTGAAAAGTTTGAAGGGACTCTTGGTAATAAGCTAAGGCAAGAAAGGCCCTTATAAAACCTTTTAAAGGGCACTTTTGGGGTAAAACAAAGCCTGACAGGCTAAGGAAAATAAGGTAAAGGGAAAGAAAAAAGAACAAGGGAGAAGACCTCGAACCAAGAGAGGTCAAAGGGAAAATACAAGTAACAAGGCAAGAGACAAAACATAGAAAATGAGCAAGGGAGAAACAATAGAAGCCAAAGGGAAACCACAAACTATCCATGTAGAAATTAGTCAACATTCTAGTGATTTCTAGGGGAGACATGCCTACTATGTCATAAGACCAGCTGCCTAAATCCTTCCATTGGGCATGGAATCATGCAAGTCAAACAAGAGTTGAAAGAGCAAGCCATGGTCAAACACATAAGCTAGAGAGACACATGCACAACCAAAAAAAAGAAATAAAACACTAGAAATGGAAATAATGTTCTCCAAATCACTTAGGGAGAACAAACACAAAAAATTAAACACACCAAAATAAAGTATATACAAGACATGGCCAATAAGGGTCAAAATCAAGGATTCAAATGGATTCCATTCACTAGAATAGGTAGCTCTTCTCCATCCATTTTGGATACCTGAAAGGAGTTTCTTTATTTTCACTTGTTGTTGATGTAAGGAACACTCCACAAAGTATAAAACTTTGTATTTTTTTCTGGTTTTTCTCTATCTTCATTCCATTTCAAGACCAAGTCACCTTATTTGAACACTCTTTCCCTTGCCCTTTTGTCAAAGGATTTCTTCATGAGAAGTTGATGATGTTCCAAATATTTATGTGCATCATCTCTTGCCTCTTGTAGCTACATTAATTCTATCAATCTAACCTCCATGGGAGTGTTTTCAAGTAATTTTAGATATTGTGCAAGTTCTAAGGCAAGGAGATCTTTTGATATGGATAGCCTAGCTTCTCTCCCATAGACAAATACAAAGGGATAATTACCAATTGATTTCTTAAGACTGATTTTATCTACCATAAGGTTGTTTTTAGCTTGTTATGCCATGCTCTTTGATCAATTTCCAATGTCCTCTTAATGATCTTGATGAGGTTAGTATTGGTAGACTCAACCAATCCATTACCTTGAGGGTAGTACTTGGATGAAGTACTCAAATGAACTCCACTCTTTGTTGCCTAATCAAAAGTTTTAGCACTTATGAAAGCAAGTACATTATCTAAGATGATGACATGAGGAGATCTAAACCTTATTATAATGTTGTCATAGAATTATAAGATGGAATTTTCATTTTCTTCCTTAAAATCAATAGCATCTACCCATCTTGTGAATTATTTTGTAGCAGTCAATATACATTTATGTCCAGCACTTGATGGAGGGTTAATCATGCCAATGAAGTCGAGGCCCCATTGCATGAAAAGTTGGTCCACTTGGATAGGATTCAATGGGAGGGAAACAAGATTTTGTTTTCCAATAAAGAAATCACATTGAGGACAAACCTTAGACCAATGATATAAATCCTAAAAAAGACTAGGCCAATAGTAACCAGCTCTCATTATTTTTTTAGCTATTGTTCTAGGAGAGAAGTGACCACCATCTGTACCATTATAGAACTTTTCTAGTAGCATATCAAATTTATCATTGTTAATGCATATTACCAACACGTTTCTCACATCCTTCTTAAATATAATGCCATCCACAAGATAATAAGGAATACCCTACAACTTAAAATACTTTCTCTGAGATTTGTTCAAGACATTGGGACACTCACCATTTTGAAGAAAACCAATGATGTCTTATGTCCAACTTTGATTCTATAGTTGATCAACTAGCTAGTCTTGAACTTGATTCACTAAGGCTTGCTCTTTTGGCTCTTGAAATTTAGATGCTAAGTGATCACATAAGCCTCTTCCTCTTACTAGACTGGTTACCTTTATGTCAATGTGATATTCCATCACCTTTATGATCCATCCAGCTCTCTTCTCATTGAGATCCCTACTTAGGAAAAACTCCTTGGTGTTAGGATGGAAGACCATGGCATGGATCTTGTTGTTAGAAACCATATGCTTGAAATTTTTTAAGCCTCTAATGATGGTTACAGTTTGCTTCTCAATAAAATAATATCTCACTTCGTAGTCTTCTAAGCCTTAGCTAAAGAAAGTAATTGGCTACTCAACATCCTCATCATTCTTTTGTATAATCATGGCTAAGATTGTGTCAAGGTTAGAAAAAGTATAAAGAATGAAATATTTATCAAAATTCAAATTTAAGAGGGTGAGAGATGCTACAATTTCTTGCTTGATTACCTCAAAGCTGCCTTTACAAGTAAAAACTTGGTTATTTTTTAGCATGGTTGTGATAGGCTTTACCATAGTTGTAAAGTTTGGGATAAACCTCCTTAAAAAGTTTATTTTTCCCAAGAAACTTTGTAGCCCTTTCTTGTGTTGAGGCAAAAATAACATAGTCCAGAAGCTTACCTTCATGGATAGTGAATATGCACTTCTTTGGATTGAGGGATATGTCATACTCTCTACACTTCTCAAACACTTAACTTAGATGTCCCATATGATTATTAGCATATTTTGAAAATGTGGCTATATCATCAAGGTAAACAAGCAAAAAATTTATTAATCAAACCTTTGAAAGCCATGTCCATTGCCCTTTGAAACATAGATCCAACATTGGATAACTAAAATGGAATCTTCTTGTAGGAAAATGTCCACCACTTAGTGGTGAAGGCTATCTTGAATTGATCCCCTTCATTTACCAATATTTTATTATAACCTAAATAACCATGAAGAAGTGATAAACATTGAGAACCTGAAACAACTTGCAGAATTTGTTCCATGGAAAGGAGTGGGTAATGATCCTTGAGAGACACTTTGTTTAGATCATGAAAATACACACAAAGTCTAATTTCTCCACTCTTATTTTGGACCAGCACAAGGTTGGCTACCAAATTTGAGTTATTGATAGGAAAGATAATCCTAGACTCAGTCAATTTGGTCAGCTCTTTCTTCATGAGTTCTTCTACCTTGGGGTTGATAGGCCTTTGCTTTTGTCTTACCTCTTCTACCTTGGGGTTGATAGGCCTATGCTTTTATCTTACCATTTTTACTCCATGCTCCAACTCAATGGTGTGATGAGCTAGATTTGGGTCAAATCCCATCAAGTCCTTATATTCTTAGGCAAATATGTCATGAAAATCTTTTCATTATGCAAAAAAAGCTTTCCTTTCTATCTGAGAATAAGCCTTTCCAATCTTCAAAAGTTTGTCCTTGAAAATTAGAACTCTCTCATAGTTCTCTTATTTTTTTAACATGTTCATTATTTGGTTTTTATTTTGATCATCCTCATTGAAGACATTCTCCAAGGTAATCATCCCCTTGGGTGTTTTATTTATCTTCAACTGTGTAATCTACTCTTCATAATGATCATGCAACTTCTTTTGATTTCTTGAAGAAAATCTTGCCTCATTTTATAAGAAGTGTGTAATGTGTTCATCACTTTCAAACACTTACCATGACACTTCATTATCTAGAATGGAATGTATCACAATGATCTTGATATGGGATTGATCTTTCTCTTGTTTAACATCAGTAGCTGAGTCAAAACATGCTCCAATTGTAGTTAATCTATCAACATGTTTATTCAAGTTTCTTGATATGGTTTGGATGTTGAAAGCATCAAAATCCTCAAGTAGATCCCATACCCTATGCTTGTAAGAGTTGAGCAAGGGGTTCTTGGTTGTATCTTGACTTCTCACTTGATGAATGAATATCTCACTATCTCCATAGACTTTTAAAAGCTTGATTCCTCTCTTATTTTCACATTAGAGACCATGAACTAAGCCTTCATATTCTACCACATTACAATTTCAACTGAAGTGAAACCTATAAGAAGAGTACTAATGATTTTTTGATGGTGAAACCAAAATGATGCCATATCCTATGCCTACTTTGCTCCTTGAACCATCAAATAACATTTGCCACATGCCATTAAGCTCATGATTTTCATTGGTGATTGAAAGAATTGGGACATTCTCCTCATGCATGTGTTAAACTCCCAAATCAATTTCCTCAATGAAAGTGTAAGGATCAATTCCATGTGTTTTAGTGTTGTACTTGTCAAGATAGAGGTTAGGAATACCTTCAAGAGGAGAAAATGTTTCACTATTTAGGATTGTTTCCTCCTCTTTCCTAGTTAGATAGTTTTGATTTGTCATTGTCTCCAAGTATGGCTCAATGTGAAACCTTGCTAAGGGTTGAGTCTTTATGGTTACCTTAGTTCCATACCTTGTCTTCAAAGCTAGAAAGGACCAATTAGTAGAAGGTATCCTCCTATATTAGTTGTAAAGTACCTAGATAAGTATACAACAAAGTGTGATGGAAGGTCCACCACCATAATATCTTGCATGATAGGGAGCTTGGGTAGTCATGTAAAGACACTTTCAGATCTTTGACCAATCCTACCATCTTGGTTGGAGTTACATCTAGTTTCAACATGCCTTTACTATGTGGCTCATAGTTCAAACCTAGCTTGTCAACGACTACTTTAGGCATAACATTAGTGTTTGCTTCACTATCCATAATACAATCATGGACCAACTTATCTCCCACAATGAGTGTGAGGTAGAAGGGTTGAGGATTTTTAGCTTTAGTGGAAGGCTCCAAAATATGATTTGGAGAATTTGTGAGAGCCACACTATGATGCCTTGAAGAATGAGGAACCACCTGCATGCTTGTTAACTTCTCTTACAAAATCTCCTTTTGACCAAGTATATGTAGAACCTCCCAAAGGGATATACTTGTCATAGTGCTCTTTAATTAGTCCATGATATTTAGAGATGGAGTATTCAATTTATCCTACATTTTATTGTAATAAAGGAGTTGTATCTTATTGTTTTGTAATCTTGGTAGCTGCATCTACATTCTAATTTTTTTAGGAACATGGCTTGTAAAAGGTGCAACACTTTGATTGGAAATATATGGCCTTAAAGAGGCATCACTTATAACTATTCATGGCTCCTAGCCCTCTCCCAATACTCTCTTTTTGGACCTTGTATTGGCTATAATTGACATGCTTTGACTCAACACAAAATCATCCTTTTCTTGAAAATTCATCATTCCCACACTTGGGCTGTTGCCTTCTCCATGACTATCCCTTTGGCTAGGACATGCTTCTTATGATATCATGTAAGGACTAGATTCCTCTTGTGTAGTCAAATCATATATAGTTCCTCCATCATCATGTGTAAACTGACCTTGAGGCCTACTCCCATTGGTCCATATGATCTTCTCCTTGTACTAGATTTGCATGAATTGGAACAATAGCCTTTATGGGAGGAGTAGAATTTGGATTATATGCATTGGGATGCCTACTATAACCTTGTTGATTTTTTCCTTTCCCTTGATAATTGTATTGGATGGAGCTTTATATCCTTGTTGAGGATATTATTGTGCATTAGGAGGAGCACTTGCCTGATATTGAGCTTGCTTGAGCTGAGCTCTCAATGATCTAATTTCATCATCCTTGTTCATAATGTTATCCACCTTCTTGGGAAAGGATCTTGGCTTCACATTGGCATTGGGAACCTATGACATTCTTGGATCTTCAACTAAATTATGGGATATAAAAGGCATGGAAACTCTTGGAGGGAGTCTTCCAACCTAAATCAAGCTATTTTTAACCTTAATTACAAGCTCATATGCACCTAAAAGAGTAAATCCTCCCATTGACTACAACATAACAGAAACATCAGTCCCAATTTCTTTGAAGTATGTTGGGAACACAAACCTAGGAGGAGATCTCATGATTGGTGGTAGCCTATACCATGTTCTTTGAAATCTCTCATTGAAATCTCCTATGGATTCATTTGGACCTCTTCTTATTACATTCAACTGATGTATTAGGGAAGTATGATCACTCGTATTTTTTAATCTTGTCACCAATAGGTCTCCAAAACCTTCCCAACTTGTAATGCAGCCCCCCTCCAACATTATAAACCAGTTAAGTGCTTTGCCACTTAAAGACATATCAAGTAGCCTAATGGCTATGTTGGCCCTATTAACATTATGAAAATTACAAAAATTAGAGATGTATCTAATATGTTCAAATTGTTTAATAGGATGCTCTCCATTGAAACTAGGAAAATTCTTGGTAATATTTAGAGGGATGGGGTCATATGCAAGAAGCTCTATTAGGTTTTGGGTATTGAAAGTAGGGAAGGGTTGACATCTATCTCTCCCCTTTCCCCCAATTCTCTTCTTCCTTTATGATCCTCTATTTCTTCTTTAACTTCCTCCTCTCCTTGAAATTCTTCAACCTCTTCTACTTTTTCCCCAAAACCTCCTTGATAAGGATTTAGTAGGGCTAGGAGTGGTTTAGGGCATTGTTCTTCAGGAAAAGCTTCAGTTGAAGGGGCTTGGTCAAAAAATATTAAGGACCTTGTGAGGACCATGTAGGATAATGTATAAAACTTGGTATAGAACTAGGGATTCACACCCTTTTAGAGTTGAAAAATGCTAGGTTAGGGGTATTTCTACTACTTAGGCCTATCAAGACCAACATTCACCTTGACTTAACAATAATTTGGGTCCCACAGGGCATGTTAAAACTATTGTCTCCAAATATTACACCCTAGAAGATGGTTATTTATGGATCCTCCAAATTTTGGCAACGTTGGGACATTTCCAAGCTTATGGGTGTGCCTATAAGTGGAAACAAACCTCTAGGTTGAAATGGATAGCTCCATGTATTAGCTTCTTATGCAATAAAACTATTGAACTAGTTTGCATGAGTGACAAGAGTTAGAATTTTACATAAATGAAAATCCTAGTATAAAATGGTGATACACCAAGGATTAGTATCCACATGTATGCCCTATACTTATGCAAAATAAAGCAAAATATAGTCTATAACTTAAGCTCTAGAAGATCCCAACATAAGTATTTCAATGTAGAGATAAAATGAATGAGATCACATAAGGTAAATAATTGGAAAAATAACCTATATAGTCCAAAAAAGGGTTACACATGTGAAAAATATCACACAGCTATAATGCACTCTACATGACCTATTGGATCAACTCTTTTCTCAAAATCATGAAGGATAGAGAATAGAAGTATAGAACATCACTTATTGTCCCTCTGTGTCTCTTGCATGCCCAAGTAAATGTCTAGAAAGTAGAAAGAAAATAGACTTTTAATTCTTTGATCAAAGGTAATAAAATGGCAAAACATTCCAATAGGGCTTCACCATACTATCTATGGATGATAAAACAAGAGGCCAAGGGTCCTATTTATATAAAAAGAGGGAGAGAAGAGAGAGCTCTTGGGTACTAAAATAGAATCCTCCAAAATGGTTTATAGTCACCATCCTGGTGAAACTGATTCTAGTTGTTCTCTCATTCAGTTGGAGTTTGTCCTTCTCTTTGATTTTCCCTCTTGAAATGACCAGGATCATTAAAAAATCAATGGTGAGTTGACCCATCATAAGAAATGGCTTGGATTGTTACTATGAACCTTAGATTCCTCTTGAAAGATCCCTCATTTTGCACTGTAGACCCATTCAAGCCTTCTGAATGGCTTTACTTATAAACATATAAGTCAATCATTTTAGGAAACTTGATTTGCACTATCTTTGCCCTTTTGGGTTCTTCTATTTCTTCTACTTATAAAAGTCATAAGTAAATCTCATTGGGAAACCTGATTTACACTGTAGAGTCATTCAAGTTTTCTAAGTGACTTTACTTCTTACTTGTTCCTTCAAGTTCTTCGATTGCTTCTAGTTATAAAAGTCATAAGTAAAGCTTGTTGGGAAACCTAATTTACACTACAGAGTCATTCAAGTTTTCTAAGTGACTTTACTTCTTACTTGTCCTTAATAGTTAGTTAGCCACCCTAAATTTGATGTCCAATGGCATGGCATGTCTTTGAATCCTAATGGCTAGTTGGCCACCCTGAATTTGACATCTTATGGCATGTCATATTTGCACCCCAATGGCTAGTTGGCTATATTAAACTTGACATCTTGTGGCACGTCATGGGGATCCATTGGGTTAGGTTTATTATTTCAAGTATTTTTCATGAAGTAATTCCTTCAAATAATTTTTTTGAAGGAATTATTTTAGGGATTTTTTTTGAAAGGCAATAGCTAGTTCCTTTGGGAACTTTTCATGAAGGATGGGAAAGTGTCCTTCAAAAAAGTTTTGAAGGACACTTAGGGAAGGAACAAGGTTCCTTCAAAAAATTATGAAGAGCATTTCCAAAAGAAAAGGCCCTTTGAAACTTTTTTAAAGGGCATTTCCAAAGATAAAGTGCCCTTCAACACTTTTTCAAAGGGTCACTTGGACAACAAAGTACACTTTGAAAATTTTTGAAGGGACACTTGGGAAGAAAATTTCCCTTTGAAAAAGTTTGAAGGGTCACTTAGAAGAAAAGTGCCCTTAAAAAAATTCTAAAGGGACACTTGGGCTAAAAAGTGCCCTTCAAAACTTTTTCAAAGGGTCACTTAGAAGAAAAGTTCCCTTTGAAAAACTCTGAAGGGACACTTGGGGTAAAAAGTGTCCTTCAAAACTTTTTCAAAGGGTCACTTGGAAGAAAAGTGCCCTTTGGAAAAGTTTGAAGGGACACTTGGGCTAAAAAGTGTCCTTTGGAAATTTTCTGAAGGGTCACTTGGAAGAAAAATGCCCTTCAAAAAAGTCCAAAGGGACACTTGGGAAGAAGGCAAGGTAATAAAGGCACTTCAAAAACCTTCCAAAGGGCACTTTTGGTGTAAAACAAAGCCTGACAGGGTATGGCAAAGAAGGTAAAGGGAAAGAGTAAAGAACAAGGGAGAAGAGCTTGAACCAAGAGAGGTCGAAGGGAAAAGACAAGTAACAAGGAAAGAGACTAAACACAGAAAATAAGCAAGGGAGAAATGAAAAGACCCAAAGAGAAGACACAAATTTGTCATGCATAAAATGGTCAATAGGTATATTTCCTTCCTTAACAACTTCCTTAATAAGAACTACTTGTATTGATTTAGTAATTTTTGTTGAAGTAGGTTCTTCCTAAAGTATTGTATGTTCTATTGTTAGTGAAGAAAATAGTGGTGAGTATTGAATACTATCTATTATTAACCCAAGTTGCACCCTATTAAAGGAGAATGTTTAGTTCTTCCTCAAACTTGGACTAACATGGGAATGGCCTAAAGGTTGTGAGTGACCTTATAACTAGACCAGACCTCTATATTATGGGGCTAACTCCCTTGGTACATCACTTATGGATCAGTTACTAAAACCTAATACTATTGGGGTGAAAAGGGATAAAAATTACATAAAATAAACCTACTCTAAGGGATTTTGATGTACATATATTTCTTATCCACTCAATTTTGACTTCAACTAACACTAATAATCAATATAAATCACTAAATCTAACAACTCCAAGGAATCCTATGCAAAATTATTTCACATAAAGGTTTCACTAAGTTATCAAATCATGAGGGTAATGATGGAAGGCTTGATTCAAGTCACTAACCAATCATTATCTCCACTCCAAGATTAGACACTTAAAATTCAAATATTATATATGACCTACATAAGATGATATACTAGTAACTAGGTGAGATTAGGACCTACCAAGGGAGAAAAAACTACCACATGTGCAAATCAAACTAGAAAAAACACACTAAACTATATCAATGAGTCTAAAAATATTTCTTTGCATTAACTTAAGAGGTTACAAATTTTAATCTTGGTAGAGTTTCCTCATGCCCAAGAGAGGGATTTTAAATCAAGGAATAAAATCCTAAATATATAGAAGTGATTCAAGAGAGAAATAAGGAAAGTGGCATGGAGGAGAGAGTAAAATTATTCCATGACAAGAGCACATTCATTACTGTAGTTTCAAAATAGTTATACAATTATAGTAACCTCCCAAATGACTCTCTACATGCATTGATGCTCTTGATGGTCTCTTTAAGCATTGAAGGTGAAGTAATGGAGTATATGGTTGACTTTTTAAACTTAATTCAATCATGATACACCAAAAATTGGTCAAAAAACTCCTATTCAAGGTAGTTATAACATAAATGAGATGTTATTAATCTATTATCCAGCTTACAATAGCCTTTCCTCCATTTGAGAATGTGACCAAGTCAAGAAACTAACTTATTCATCCATAATGGCTATTCAATGTACACTTAAATCTTAAAATTATTTAGTTATCAAATTTAATTACTTTATATTGACTCATTCATCATCCATCTATGCCAATCTTCAACCTTACTTGTTGATCAAGTAAGCCTAGTAGGCTTGTAAGCCTAATTACATGGTGTTTATGCTTGAGTAGCCATGGAAAACCTATGAGAGACCTAGAGAACCTATAAACAAGTGATATTTAGGCCTAAATAAATGACTCAAATAATAAAATAGGCCTCCTTGAGAAATTTATACCTAAAAACTTGCCACACTAGGTGACTAGCTCACTTTGTCCTTCACGTTTGTAAATTGGTTAATTAGAAGAGACTTACAAAGGCATTTCCAGACATGATCTTAAGAAGATGGTGTCATAAGATGGTGAAATAGGTTCCAAAATTCATTCTATAATTATTATCATCTTCTTAAACTATCTTTTTTATGTAATCATAAATGCATCATGTCTATAAATCAATCCTAACTTGGAGAAGATAGATCATACCATACATTTCTGATTGGGGACACATTTGTTAAGCGAGAACATGACCAATATAGGGATCCTATAGACCTAATTACGATATATCTTACCATAATAAACCATGATATGGAGGGTTCCAAATCCTTCAGTCAAGCACAATCATGCAATAACCTTAAGGGGGTCTTAAGTTTTGATATTTCACCTAAACTAGTAACAAGTAAAGTAAATCTAAAATAGTGCTCACCAAAGCTTGTGAAATAACATAAGGGGTTAGTAAATAATAATAAATTGTATAGTATAATCTCAATTAATATAAGTATGAGTAAGACCCTAATATATAGAATATGAAGAGTAAAATTATTCAAAGCCAATACTTATGTTACTTCTATCTACTAAAGAGGGGAGCAAAGTTAGAGAATACTTACATGAATGATGAACCCATTGAGACTCAATCTCTCCCTTGGATAAATTGTATTCAAAAGAGATTATTGTGGTTTTTAAGGATCACTAATAAATTCCAAAGTATCTATGACTTATCCACAAAACTAAATTCTCCAAGTAGAAACCGTAAGCTAAGACTCCTCAAGTAGAATGGTGGAAGAACAGATTATAAAGAATCACAACTGAATAATAAATATTGATTTTTTATTTAAATAATGATGAAATGATCTTATATTTATAGGAATATTTTACCCCAAACACTTCCAAAAATCCTAGCTAATATGTTTGACCCAGTCGACCTAACATAATTTCGGATAATTATTCACTAGGTCATGAGCTAGGTCAGCCAAAGGCCAAACTAATTCCTAAGTGAAAATCACCCAAAATTGTGTAGGTTCAACCTAGTCAAACTAGCATAGTCAATTGACAAAAGGGACTTAATGTGAGTAAAAAAGGGATGAAAAGTGGAAAAAACTAGAGGAGTGTGCAAAGGAGGAGTAATAGCTTAGGGAATGGTTTTTAAGAGCTAGTTGGATTGGAAATATATGGCAATAAGGGACAAAAATCCTATGAAGTACCAATATTATGCCCACCTCTTTCCCAATATACCCTTTAAGGCATGCACTTAGAGAGAATGAGTCTCAATGGGTTCTTTCAAGATGTAAAGTCTTAGCATTTGATCAAAGTTAAAAATATTATGTGTATACATATGTCCCACTTGAAGCTCATCATGTGTCACTAAGGTGCAATAGGGGATGGCGCTTTAAGAAAAAGCATAATAACACATAAAATTGATGCTGAAAAAAATTTGTAGTATTTTAAAGCATAAAATAACTAAAAGTAAATGACATAAAGGGAAATAACTAAAAAATGAATATATGCATACCTTGACTTACCTTTATCACTAGATGGTTGTCTATTTTTCTGTTAGTTTTGATTATGTAGGGCATAAAGATTGCTTTCAACAAACCTAAGAATATAAAACTAAAGATAAAAACAAACAAACATAGGAAAGCCAATATAAGTGGTGCTATGTGGATGGGATGTAGGGTGACAAGTGTTATGATAGACCAAATGACCAAGTTAAAAACAAGAGAAAATTAGGTAACCAAAAATCCAAGGCTACTAAAGATTGAAAACTCAAACAAGTAAACCTTAAGTAAGAAAGGCAAACTCACCTAGTCAAACCAAGGATACATGTCAAAAAAGATGGTAATAAAATAATGATGTGAAAGTAGTAACAAATGATAAAACAACATTGATGAGTGAGCAATAACAATCCTTATCTCACTCAACAATGTAAAAAGGTGCATAAAAAGGGAAAATAACATTTCCAAGTCAGAAGTAACAAGCCAACCTCATGCAACAAGGGAAAAAGGTTACAAACTCAAATGCCCATAATAGAAGGGTAGTAAAACAATGAAAAATGGTAAAAGGAAGTAAAATAAGTCTAGGAATGTAGTTTTATGGTATAAAGAAGGTAATCCATAGTTACTCAAACATGTTATTTTGCTCTAAGGATAGATAAAACTAAAACAAAGTAGTGTTAACATGTTTTTAAGATGTGAAAAAGAAGGGAATATAGAAGAAGAGGGAAAATAGATTTGGAATCACAATTTGCCTATCAAGGGGGGAAATGAAATGGGTGGAGGGGAGAATGAAGGAAAAACCAAGGTAGAGGAACTCTTTATCAAAGTCAAGATGTTCAAATTAGGTTTGTAAAAACAAGAGGACTTTCAACCTTAAGGACTCTAAATAAATTCTCTTAGCCACACAAGTCTTAGGTCAAAAAATATAGCATGTAGATCATCCCATGAAAGCTATATACATGAAAATTAAAATGGACCTACCTACCCAAAACGTGTTCCCCATTCCTCAGAACCCCTTACAGAGTCATTGATATACTATAAAAATTGGGTACTTGCATGAAAAAGTAGGTAGCACCATAGAGTTTGTTGAATTCTCTTATTCCAATCTGCTGGCCTACTACACCACAATGGACCTCAGCTCTATGTGACGCCAACTATGGAGTTTGAGATTTGATTATAGATAAGAGATGTGCTTGTAATCATGTCTTTTGGTGTGATTTTGACTTTTAAAATTTGTATGTTACCTTTTGTATATCATTTTCTTTTGTTTTAAATGATTTGGATTTTAACTTTCTTGATGGATTTTTCTATTCCTCCTTATGGATTTGGAAAACCAAACATGGGTGCTAAAGATGACTTTCATTTAAATATTTGGGACTTGGTTTTTAAGAGAGAGAAATTCAAATAGCATGGGGTTTAAGAGTCTCACAAATCTAGGTAAAACAAAAGTACTATATTAACTTCGACCTTATTTTATCTAATGAGGAATGAAAGGAAAGAAAATTAAGAGGAATGACACATGAAACAATTTGAATTGATTAAAATCATTAAAAAATGTGGCAAAGGGTGAGAAAGGGATAAAATGATAGTAAAGTATGTTTCCTTATCATAAGAATAATGAAAATGGATTAAAACATGCTAACATAGATTGTTATGCAAATTTCATCTATCAAAAGAAGCAAAATCTAAAGTTGAGGAAAAAGATCAATTCATTCTAGAAAAGGAATGAAAAAATGATAATTTTATGAAGGCCAGGTCCTATCCATGGTTTTAAACTATAACTCACAAAGAGAAACCCATGAGGGTACCAAAAAAAAGCATGCAAAAAATAAATGGGATAAGAAAAAGATGGTATTTGTGAGGAAGACCAGGTCCTATCCATAGTCTTACAATGCAACTAAAAAAATTAATTTGAGGGATGCCAAAAAGTGTGTAAAAGAAAGAGTGTGAAAATAGAGAAGACTATGGTACATCATGAGGAATATCATGTCCTATCTATGGTTTTACAATGTAACTCATGAGAGAAAGGGGAAAACCAAAAGACCCAAAAGAAAAGACTAAAGGTTTATAAATAAGAGAGAAATACTATAGAGGGTGAGACCCTTGTAAGTAACCTAAAAAAAGTGTTAGATAAATGTTTATAGAAAGCATGAAAAGAAGGGAAGGATTTAGGAAAAGTAATTTTTAAGGAATTTTGTGTTGGTAGGATCTTTGAAAACATGACCTTCATTAGTTTGAAGATGATAAGTGCTTATACCAAGAATATATTTGAATAAATAGTGACCCCACCATTTTTGGGTGTAATTACTTTATTTATCATGGGTGTAGTCTAATTTGAGGACAAGATCACCAACATTAAATGTGTAAATTTTGACATGTGTATTATGTTGTTTGTCAATACAAGTCTTATATTGGTAACTATGTTGTAAGGCAAAAAGATAGTGTTCATCAAGGAGATCAAGAGCATGAAAGTGAGAATTACATAATTCTTCATTATAAATGATACCATAAGTAGATATACAAAGAGAGGGAAGCTTAACTTCTAATGAAGAACTGACTCATAACCATAGACTAGAGAGAATGATGTTGCCCTAGTGGTAGCATGTATGCTAGTCTAATAGGCCTAAAGAAAAGGATAAAGATAATTGTGTTAATCTATGTGGGTTTCATGAATTATCTTTTGGATAATTTTTTTGATAATTTTATTAGTGGCCTTAGCTTGGCCATTGGATTATGGATGGCAAGGCATGGAAAAGTTATGATTTATCTTGAATTTAGCATAGAGTTGTTTGACATACTTGTTTTTAAAATTACCACCATTATCAAAACTGATAGTATGGGGAACACTAAAGTGGAAAATGATTTTATTAATAATAAATTTATAAATGGTGTTACCAGTGACATTAAAAAGTGGCCTGGCTTCAACCCATTTGGTAAAATATTTGGTAGCGGTGATGATAAAAATATGTCCATCTTTGGAGAGAGGTGATTTACTAATTAGATATAATCCCCACATGGAGAATGGCCAAGGAGGTTTGATAGTTTAAAGTTTAGCGAGAGGGGGATGAATTATATCACTATGAAGTTGGTAAGGAATACATTTTTTAGCAAATTTGATTGCATCCTTTTCAAGAGTAGGCCAAAATTAACCCATACATACACATTTATGGGTTGTAGCATGTCCACTATAGTGGCCACCATAAATGCCCCCATGTGTTTATTAAATAATAGGAGTGACCTTATATTTCATAACACAATGGAGGAAGGTACCTTTAGCATTGTGATAGTAAAGGATGTTATGTCAAAATACATACTTGAAAGCTTGTTTATGAATACGTGTCTTTTCCTGAGAATCTAAGTTAGGAGGATAAGTTTGATGTGACAATAATTGAATAATGTACCTATACCATGGGATTTGTTTATTGGTGATAGCATTGATGTCAAAAATAAGCAAGTATTGTGGTTGAGTTAAAGATGGAGATTTTTTTATTTGTATAAAAAAGTAGGATCAGAAAGAACTTGATGGGGATGAAAAAGAGAAGTGAAAGAAGCCACAGAATCAATAATGGAATTTTGATCTCTAAAGATAGGCTCAATAGTGAAAGAGATGAAATATTTAACAAGAGTTGTTGCAATTTGATGATAGGTAATGAGGTTTTAAATTTTGCATTGGTAATCACCATTGACTTAGTGGCAAATAAGTTGAGAGTCACCTAAGGCATGAAAATATTGAAGTCTATATCAAGAGAAACTCTCATGCCTAAGATGAGAGCTTTGTATTCAACCATATTTTTGGTGACATCAAAGGTGAAGTGAAAACCTAAAGGAATGATTTTTCCAAGAGGAATTGTGAGAATGCAACCTTCCCCAGCTCATTGAAGGCATTTAACACCATCAAAGTGAAGGGTCCAAGTATCCTCATGTAAGTTAACATTAATTTCAAAAATATCTTTGATAACTACTTTTGGTTTAATAATATCAGGGTAAATAGCATATTCATCAAGATTACTTGCTTTGAGATTAGTGGTAAAGTTATGAAAGTAATATTTGAGATAAATATATTGACTAAGACCTTTAATATAAAGAATATTATCATTTGGGAGACTATCTTGAAGGTGATTGGTAGACGGTATAAGAGTTGTGGCAAGTTGAATCAGCGATGACTTTCCCTTTGATAACTTTTTGAGTTATAATGCAGAGATCAAATTCCATAAAGAGGACCATCCATTTGCCAAATCTATCTCTAGGAAGAAAGGCTTTGGAGAAGAAGTGACGAATGGGGTTGGAATGAATGATGACATAAGTAGTCTGGTAAAGCATGTAATGGTGAAGATTTTTAGCTATGAAATAGATAGTGAGGAAATCACATTAAACTTTAGAATAACATGTTTTATAATTAATGAGGCCTTAGATAATATAGTGAATGACATACTCTCTTGTATCATCTTAATGGGCAAGTATTTCCCCAACTAATATTGGTGTGGAAGAAGTATATAGAATCAATAGTCGATCATTAGATGGAGGATAAAGTGTAGGTGGGTGAAGTAATAACACTTTCATATTATCAAAGAATTTTTGAGGTGGGTCCACCCATTCTAAGGCATTGCCTTTATTAAGAAAATAATTGATGGAGTGGATATGATAAGCCATTTTAGGGATGAATCATCTAATTACTCTAGGTTTGCCTAAGTAAGTGTGAATGCCAATAATGGATCAAAGAATGGGCATGTTGATGATAGCACTAATATTGGTTGGGTCAACATTGATGCAAAAAAGAGAGACTATTAATCCTAATAATTTTTTATATGTGACACTAAAGAATCATTTTTAAGGATTTAGTCTAACCCATTATTTAAAAACATGGTCAAAGATGATAACAAGATCTGAGAGATGAGTTTTAAAACTTTTAGATTTAGCAATGAGATCATTGATATAGGTTTCAATAATTTTGTAGATAAGATCATGAAAGATATGGGTAATTTATCATTGGTAAGTGGCTCTGGAATTTTTGGGTTTGAATTGAATTTTGACATAGCAATAGGTGCACCATTTCATGGTGAAAGTGATCTTATGTTGGTCCTTAAGGGCAATGTGAATTTGATTATAGACTAAAAAAACATCCATAAGAGATAAAATTTCATAACCAACTATAGAAATAATAATGGCATCTATTGAAGGTAAATGGAAGTTGTCCTTGGGACAAGCAAGATTAAGATTATAGAAATCAATGCAAATTTAAATGACCATAGAGACTTTTTTTATAAATAATCAACTAATCAACTAGTTTTATAAATTTGGCATCAAGTAATTTGATTATTTCCTTGTGACAAATTGGAAACCTTGGGTGGAAATTTCCTTTGCTTTTGATGCACAAGTTTAGCATCAGGATAAGTAATAATGTTATGCACCATAATGCTAGAGTCAATACTAGGCATATCCTTATATGACCAACTAAAAACATTGCAATACTTATCAAAGAATAAGATAAAATTATCATGTTCGATAGGTGAGAGTTCACGAGATGTTGTAAATGGTTGAGGATAAGATGGAGTACCATATTTAATGTGAGTGGTTTCTTTTATAAGCATGGCATTGTCATCTTGAAAGTGGTAGGGTGTATTAGGTAAAGAAGAGATTGGATTAGTTTTAGGATCAATTTTGGTGATGAAGTTGTTGAAATAAGGGGTTTTAGTTTTAAAATTCCCAAGTTTATGATGTTATCAAGGAAGTTGAGGTTCTTAGGCATGAAGTATGTGAAGAATAGCTTTGTCACTAGGCAAGGTTGGAAGAGGACCACAATACTCAACATCTACTTCAAGATCTAGAATTTGATTACCATGGTGATCATACTCAAAATGTATTTGATGAACATTGGTTGCCTTGGCATCAAGTGTAATATCAGGAGTTGGAGAGGTAGATGGATCAGAAAGGATTGGAGTGTTAGTGGGTTCAATGACATGAGAAGGATTAGAGGTAATGATTAGATCCAAAGGTGGTAAAGGAGATGCAAGAAGTTTTGGAGATTTGGAAGTTATAATTTTCTCTACCACCCAAGTGGTATCAAGAAGCAAAGAATTGGTAAAAGGAACATAACCTTCAGGATCAAAATTAATAGTCATAGAAATGGTATGGACATCCTAGTTAAATTCATAAATTCGGGATAAGGTTTCCTAATAATGTTGGATATCCAAGTCTTGAGATTGAGCTTGGGTCATTATGTAATTATCATCATATGTTGGAGAAATTGTACATGCTTGAGATTCAAGGGGATTTGTAGAAGGTAAAATCCCCATATTAATGAATTTATGAGGATACATGATGAGAGGATCTTGAAATAATTTGGCCACTATAAAATAATTACAAGTGAAGGCATCTTGGAGTAAAGAAGACTCCTAAGCATTACATGGAGGGGGAAAGTTATTAATCTCATCAATAAGGGGAATAGTATAGTCCCTAGGTATTAAAGAAGGAAGAAGCCAATGTAAAATGTATGGATGTAGTTTGGTAGTATTGCAAGTATGTTACAAATCATTAGGTTCATTGTCATCAAAATTTGCAAGAGTGACTTATAAATCAGGTTTCACATTGATGAACTTAGGTAAAGGGGCACTATTGATATTAGGAATGGTATGAATATGATACTAATATTTGGGATTAGGAAGTTGAATACTCCATGGGTTGGGATCAACCTCATGCTTATATTGTTTTCCATTATGTAATAATTTAATGCATTACCTACCAGAAGAAGTAATAGCCCTCATTTTATGAGTCCAAGGGTGACCAAGGAGGATATTATAAGATAAAGGTAAATTAAGGACTATAACCCTAGTTTTAACGGTCTAATTTCTAATGGTTAATGGAATCCAAATGTAACTAAGTGGATTTTGATTTGTCTTATCAAAACCATGGTAGGTAAGATGGGTTCGATTGAGATTATCCTTGTTATAACTGAGTTGTTGGATAAGCCACAAAGATGTCACATTAATACTAGAGCCTCAATCAACTAGAAATTTATGAATGAGGGTAGTAGTAATGGCTATTTTAATAAAGAGTGGTGGATCATCGGCATGAAAATAATTTCATCATTGATCATGTCCTCTTCAATAAATTCAATAGAAGGCTTGGAAGAAGGACACATAGTTTAAATGGTATTTACATTGGTGGGTTGAGATTCAATAGAAGGTGGTTATTTATCTATAGAGGATGGATATTCAATTTCTTATAATTATTTCAAAGGAACTTGTGATGATAGGGTGAGGTACGAACCAAATCCATAAGTGGAATCTTATAAGGTATAGAGTTGAGTTCTTCAAGAAATTTCAAATGAGACTTAGAAGAAGAACCAATGTGAGGTTTAGGAGGTAAAGTAGCTTTTGAAGGAATGGATGTGGTGGGAGGTTTAGAAGGAGAAAATGGTTCCTCATGGGCTTCTAAGGCTAGATTGGTGGTTGTAGTATCTTTGAGGAGTCATTATTCTAAATATGGTTTCTTAGGTTTGGTAACAAGATCTTTATGAGTTGGCTTGTGATGATAATTAACTCTGACAATGTTAACATATTGAGAATTATTATGATATTGGTCATAATCAACATCAATGACATAAACATCCTTGGTATTTTATTAATTATTGGCATTAAAAAAATATGTTTGGTTATTTGAGGTAGAAGCTTTGGAAACCTATCATTTTTGAGAGGCAACGGTGTAATCTTGATGGTGAAGGTTGATCATGGCTTCATGATTAAATGAATCACAAAACATATAGGAGATCGAATATTTAGTGATCCCTCTATAATATTCATGGGAGTGACTAATGCCAGCATAGAACTAGCAAATTTCATTAGGGTCATACCATTTAGGACGATTTTTAGGATAGGTGAAAGGTCTAGAGGATGGTAAGAGTTGTTTCATTTATTGAACAGAAAGTGGTGTGTGAGAAGATAAAAGGATGTTGACTTTGGCAACTCCTGGTTTGGTTTGTGGAGTATTGCTAATGATAACATTGGTAGATGTTTGAAAGTATCATTTTAAAATTTTAGGATTAGGTTCAAATTGCTTCATGAAAAACCTTGACTTTTAGCTTGGTCAAGAGCTTCATTAAGTGTTTGGGGAGCAAAGGTTTGAACCTTATATTAAAGAGGAGTTTGTAGACACCAAAATTGTGTCGACTCCCCTTGGTCCCTTACACATCTTATTAATTTATAATAAACAACTTATTTCAAATTATGACATCCCCTCAACACCTCACCTAGGACACCTCGCCCTAAGGCCATTTCCTACCCTATGACTCACCCTATGACTAAGTCCTTAATATCATAACCACCTAAGACCTATTCTCACTCCTTTCTAACTGCCTAACTAATACTCATGCATAATAACCCCATCTTTTGATTGTTTTACAATAGCAAATGCACATGGTGAATGGAGAATGGGTGAAAGGCTAAAAATAGATCTTTTACCCATTCTCTTTCCACCGATGTTAGTCAAATGTCAGCTGACACCGGTGAGATAACTGACGTCAGTTTCTTAAACTGAGTTCTAACTCTTAGACTCTCTCAGCTCCTGGAATCTAATCTCTCTCTCTCTCTGGCTCTCTCCCTCAGACTCTTGGACGTGGGCACAAACACTCTGAGACCAAGCATCAGACTTCAACTTTCACTCTATAGGCTACATAAACTCTACACAATCACTCCAGACAGTGGATTGGAAACATTACATGAGATCTTCGACATCAGCCACAACCATAGCTAAGTATTATTCTATCTTATTTTAGTGTTTAGAATACATTAGTAATTAGTTTCTATTTACTATTTCTAAATACTATCAACCAGACCCGAATTCTTCTTGGAGAGGTTGAAAAGCCTTCCCCATATCCTTATCCTCTTCTCATTCCTATTCTTGACCTTTGCCCTTTCTCAAATCCTATTCACTACCCTAAAACCCTACACAAACCCTTAAATTCCTAGAGTCCTCTATCGACCACAGACATGACCCTGAAACCCGTCCAAGGTCCATTGCCCCTACCGACATCGGTAATATAACTGACGTCAGCATATGGATAAATCAACACTGGTAAGACTATCAACATCAGTGACTGTGACAGACTGATAGTAGATAACAGGGATGCATTATCTTTATTTCTCTTTCTTAGTCTTTCACCATTTCTCTTTATACAACATTCTTTTATCAAAAAGTGGACTATCATCCCTTAAGGAAGTTTTTACGCTTCTGAGATCGAGCATCTTGCTTGGCAGTCCACCATATCTCTATCTAAAACTCTCTTTGTTTAAGTATTATTCTTATCTACAGGTGTCTTCCTCCACATCCAAATAGGAGCTCCTACAATGTTTGGATATGGTGCGCAACTTAATCTGGGTATCAATCAAACCCCTGACCCTTAACCTTTAGTTTCTTCTTCTTCTGAATGTAAATAGCAAAAAATGTAGAGAAACATTCTGGCACACCCGGTGGGACCCTAGAGTTTTCCTTGGGTTCAATTTCTTCTAAAAAACAAACTTTCATATAGATGCATTAGATTCTCTTCTTGCATCCTCTTCCTCTATCTTTTTATTTTGAAAAGAAACCATTAGCACAAGATAAAAAAATATCTCTCTTTTTCTTCTTGTCATTTATTTCTTGCATCTTAGAGTAGTGAAAAATTCATGCTCTTAACCTTTTCTCCACTTGTTTGCATCTAAACAAAACATTTCAATTTGGGTTAAAAATTATTGCATTTCATTCTTGCTTGAATGCATACTTAGCCCTCTCATCTAGTAATTAAAAATGCATTATGAATAAATCGTAGTGCACATATGTTACACAACCAGACCACAAGCACATCAAATTAAACATCTAAACTTACCTGAGACAAGGCCCGTTTAGGATTTCATCACCTAGCGAATACCTTACCCTTCCTGGCAATCTTACTTGGATTTCACAAACAAGGGGAGGACCCACTCTGTTCTCTGGCAGAGTATAAACTATAGGCAAAGTATATATTAGCTAAGCGGCCCAGCTCGGCTCTGGGTTCGTGAAGTGAAGGGAGCAAGCCCCCAGCACTAGGCCACGTACGAAATCTAACACATATTTTGAGCACCAAAACATAACCCAAAACCAACCATAGACCTCCTCTATAGGACCCGTTCTAAAATCCCAATTCCCAAACACATTCTTTTAAGGCATAAGCCACCACGACTCTAAAATTTATTCTTAGGAATTTAACGTTTAGAGGTTGCTTGCCATCATCTATCTTGCTATTTTTATCTTTTTTTGAGCTGGTGAGGTTGCATCATTTTGAGATCAAAAACAACTTAATTTTTCTCTTTATTCCAAAAACTTTTAGTTTTTTGAGTTTTTGGAAATACAAAGATACCGACATTAGTTTTTACACTGATGTCGGCAACTTAGATTCACTGACATCAATTTTTTCACTGACGTCAGCAACATATCTTTACCGACATCAATTTTTCCACCAATGTTGGTCACTGTCATCAAATTTGCTTTCAAAATAGAAAGTTTAAAACCCGACTTTCTTGTTGTCCAACATACATTCTAGTTTTTTGAAATTGAAATACACAATTTTTAGAACCTGAACACATTTTGCCTTGGATGGTTTTGACATGTAGTCAAGCCAAATCTCTTGTTGACCACACAAGGCAACAACCACTCCCACCTTCACCTTCTATATCAAGTCTCCAAATGGAGTATAATTTAGAAACTGAACGTACTCCTATCCAACCAATCCCAACTCAACCTCCTATTATTCCCGAAGGGGATCAAGACTTTAAAAGGTTCCTTGACCTTAATGTCAAGGCTCTTTAACACTATCTCACAAGAAGTCAAATGTGAGACCCTTCAAGTAACCCAGTCTATGGGATGCCAACTTCCTTAGTTGAAACGACAATCATATCAACAATGTCTGTTACCCAACCCATGGTCACCCAGGCCATTGCCTCAACTAATAACCTGACCATGGCCAATCTTCAAGATTTGGCATCTCCTTCTATTTCTAGACATACCTCCATTGGGGTTTTTATAACCCCTCAACCACAAACAATTCAACCAAGTTCTACACCATTCCAGAACTTCATTGTCTCCATCCCACCTACTCTTGAACCCATAAACACAAGAGTAACTACCTATCCTCTAACTAGTGTTTCCACCATCCAACCACCTTTGGCAACATCTAGTCAAGTTGTGCCATCCAATTTCATGGCACAACCTCCCTTGACCTCAACATCAATCCCTATGATGAACTACCAATATGTGGTGCCTATACAAACACAACCAAGTATGTCATACACCCCTCCCAACGCCTTCCAGGTACCCTATAACCTAGGGGGTGCCCCTCCTGCCAATCCATCAGCTGATCTAATTAAGATGCTGATGGATAAGATGTCCAACCTTGAGACATTCATTTTTGGTTCAAGCAATGTTCTTTCATATGAACAAATATGCAACAAACCTATCCACCCTTCGGTCCCAATTCGACCATATCCTAACCAGTGGGAACTCCCAAATTTTACTCAATTTTAGAGTAAAGAGGACCCACAACAACATTTACGAGTGTTTAGACATGCTTGCTACCTTATAGCACATGATGATGTGTTATTACTTCACACATTTCCCATGTCACTTTTTGGTGCCATGCTTGCTTGGTATAGTTTTATTACCAGTCACTCTCTCTTTACCTTCACTCAACTAGCTCAACTATTCCTTGACCACTTTTCAATCAACATCACTAAAAAGGTCTCCATCACAGACCTATATTCTATTAGACAATTTGATGACGAGTCAATAGCTGACTTTGTTGCCCATTGGAGAGGTTTGATCAACCAACTCTCCTTTTCATTACCTCAACCTAAGCTCATTGAGCTCTTTTCACGAGCATGTGCCAAGCACATCTCATATACTTTGTGGGTCCAAACTTTCTACACATTTGATGAAGCTTTCAATATGGCCCAAAAGCTTGAACTCTACACTGTCGAAGAGGATAGCGTCAAATTGTGTAGTAAAAATACTAACACAAAATCCAATGACCCCTCTTCTAAATCTTCATCTTCCCATTCCAAGTCCAAGGGATCAACAAATGTTGTGGTCCTTAGGTCATCATCTTCGACTACAACTAACTAATCTGACCCTTCCACATCAGAATACATCACCAGACAATTCCAACAACGGTATGTACAGCATCAATACACTCTAATAAGAGAATCATACGCTTCTATGTTGGATAAACTAGTGAAGCAGGGGGTCCTCAACCTCCCTCAAATCTGACCACCTCAATTTGACCCCTCAAAAGCCATCCCTACATGGTATAGGGAAAATGACTTTTGTAATTATCATCGTGTCAAGGGTCATGACATAGACAATTGCAAAGCCTTTAAAAACATTATTCAAGACATGTTAGACAAGGGGAACCTTGTTTTGGATAACTCAAATGTGTCGGCTAACCAAAACATAGACATCTTTAGGCAACCATTTCCCAACCATCCTCCTAGTCAAAATAACATTCAGACCATAGTTGATGACCTTCACGAGCATAATATATGCACGATCAACATGGTTTATAACCAACCTCTCCCATAGTCTAAAGAGGTTAATCAACTTATTTCTCTACCATAGGTAGAAGAGCCTTCTTCTCCTATTTGTCCACCATAGGTAGAAGAGCCTTCTTCTCCTATTTGTCCACCACAGGTAAAAGAGCCTTCTTCTCCTATTTTTCCTCCACAAATGGAGGATAGTCCTCCATCCACCCCTCTTCCACATGTAAGAGAGTCTACTTTGACCTCTCCCATATTGGAGGATGCCTTAATGGCACCAACACTGGCTACCTTGCACTCATCCTCCTTATCATCAATGGGGGATCATACTTTCCCTGTTCCTCGACCACACGTCAAAAACATGATCATCCCTATGCTCTATCCTCTCAAAGAGCCACATTCTCTAATCCCTTCTCCGCCGAGAGAGGAACTTGCCACCTCACCCACTTCGATCAAAGAAGATTTGGTGAAGGTAGATTTGAACCTCACCCCTCACAATAGTAGTCCTTGCACTAAACTAAAGAAGGCTATTAAACCACGTCAAAAAAATCCTCCACCTTCACCATTAATATCTATTTTGGGTCCACATCCTTCCACTTTAAAAGGAGTGCTCCCTATTTTAACACCTCACATAGGAAAATTGCCTCCATTGCTCTCTTCACCTATCAAACACATACTTCCTCTAAAAAATTTGGCACCTCTCACCAAGCAAGTGCCATCTACATGTGTGGCCACACCACTGACTAAAAAGAGGACATGACAAACTCCCTCAACAACTCCTAAATAGAAGTTGTCAATGTCTACTGCAACAAGGAATGCAGACCCATTAAAGGGGTCTTATGCTTCAATGTTATGTCAATTGTTACAGTCCTCTAGCATTACTCTCCCACCCATTAAACCATATCAACCTCTCGAACCAAAACCATCTTGGTTTGACGACAAAAAAATCTGTTGGTGTCATCACACACCTAGACATGATACTGAGCATTGTTGTGCCCTTAAGGTTTTTATTCACCAACACCTAAAAAAAGACACCCATCACATGGAGGATTCTCCTGACTTCCCTTTCAACAAACCACTGACACCATCTCATGCCTCCCAAACCTCCTCACCTTCATCGGGATCCCATCATCAAACTATGGTCCCTCTACCACCTTCTCCCCCTTTATTCAAAATCAACACCATTGATGTGGCCACTAGGTCACAAAACCTATAGGATAAAGGAAAAGACTAGGCTTGTACACCTTGGACATATCCATTTGCCAAGCCCTTTCAACCACCACAACCCAAGATTTCTATCTTGGGCACATATCAACCAACATCTCTGAGGGAAATTCCTCCTAACCACTCTAGTCCACATGACGTTTGGTATAAACAAATTGTCAAATATTTAACATATTCTATCATGCCTCTTAACCTCTCTAGCAATGGACGATGGACTTTTATCAAAGGTACAGCTCAATACACCATGCTAGGGGGACTTCTCTACAAACGAGGTCTTGATGGCCTCCTTCTCCAATGCCTAACAACCACTGAGACTTTTCATGTCATCAAACAAGTTCATGACAGGATTTATGGGGGACATTTCAGTGGTAACTCACTTGCCAAGCACATCCTCCACCTGGGCTATTATTGGCCCACTCTTAACCAAGACTACAATAACTATGTTTGGCATTGTACCAAATGCCAACAACATACCAACCGACTTCACGTCCAACATCAACCAACACATGCCTACAACAAAAATCTGAAAGAGTGAGATTTAAAAATTGGAGATATCATCCTTAAAGAAAACCAACACATGACCAAATGGGGTAAGTTTGCTCCTAATTGGCTCAGAACTCATATCATAATACACAAGTATGGATCATGCACTTATCATCTGTCTTCTCTCGAAGATGGGCTAGAACTTGAGCCCCTTAATGCCTTACATCTTTAACCATTTTATTGTTAATGAAGTAATCATTCACTTGACATTTAACTTGAGCTCATCCCTTGAGTAACCCCCATCATCCTCATTCCTATTTCTTTCAACCCTTTTCCCTACAAACATTAGTTAACTCTTTTGTCAAGCATGAAGGCTTTGTCCTAATAAAAGGGAACCCTTAAACATCTATAGTCTAGTCCATGACTAAAAGTTTAGTCAACAAAAAAAAAAAAAAAAATTGGGATGCCTAACAAAATATCCAAAGGTCATAAACTATAAATGCAGACTGCTCCCTCGAAGGACAGCTGCATCATTGCTCTAATTAATAGACTACTCCCTTGAAGGACAACTATACAATGAACTCCAAGCATACAAAGTATAAACTATAGACCATTCCCTCGAAGGATGGCTATGCCCAAATTTTGCTACAAATAGCACCCTCTTAGAAGCTTCTCACGTTGATCAGCTTCAATATGATCATACAACACAACAACATCCCTAAGTGGACTTCCCACATTGATCAGTCTACCATTAAAAAAAAAAATTGACTGACAAAATATTAAGTCATGGACTTGTCTATAGTCATTCGCAGGGTCACCTATAAAAGGGGCAAAGCTATCCCTACTAAAAAGGGTTACGCTATCCTGACATATCACATAATCAAACCTATTACCCCAACATACCCAAGGGATTTTGAGCTCACTTAATGTCAAGTGATTCAACTACTTCTCTAACACAAACTAATGGTCAACGATGTAATACATAAATGGGGCTTTTGTTTGCAAAAACCTTATCTATGCTATCATTATGGTCCTTGTCAATGAAAGAGTGACACGTCTTTCACTTCTTATATGCCTTCGTCACATACAACCAAACCCAACCAAAACCAACCAAACCAACCCAAAACCAACATACAACCAAACCCAACCACTAACATAACCTCATGATTTATTTAATACAAATATGAATTTGTGTTATATGAATTATCATAGCCATTCACACTAGTTTCTATGGAAAACAATACACATAGAAACTATCGACCAAGCACAATTTATGTCAAGCATATACCATCACCAATATGGAAACTTGCTGAAGCATAAATATATTCATTTCATTTTTGGCATACATCCATCACTAATATGGAAAATTTCTAGGAATGAAAAACCATATAACCAATGTTACAAAATACACCATCACATAATATGGAAAAGGCTATAACATCATCATACTCATTTCATTTTTGGCATACACCATCACTAATATGGGCAATTGCTAGAGATGAAAAACCATATAACCAATGTTACAGAATACACCATCACATAATATGGAAAAGGCTGTAACATCATCCTACACTTATCATTTCAAGCATGAACCATCACACATATGGGAAATGCTAACAACACTAACCTGGCCAAAACAACTTTCAACTACTTTGACTCTTCTTCCCTTTTGGGGAGAACTACATTGGCCTGAGGCCCCTCGCATGGGCTATGTAGGCAGCACTCAATTGACATGGCATCTTCTAAGGTTAGCTCGGCCATTCGTTGGTTCATTTACCTAATGGACCAACTATCTAAACTGGTCCAAAATCATGCCCGCACAACCAGCCCTGACATTGTAGAAGTCACCTTAGACTTCTCATGGGGCACATTGGAGATCACATACATCTCCCTGACCATAACAAACTACACTTGAGATCACTTATATCTCAACCCAACTCGACCAATGACCTTGGAGATCATGACTATCTCCTCAGACCATGACCACTTTTGAGACAAATTCACCTTGGTTGTTTTGATTGCATATATGCTACCTCACAAATAGTTAGCAATTTGTTTGCACCCCACATTACGACCCTCACAAGTATCAGATCATGCCCAAGTTTATCCCCACTACTTGTGACATTTTCATGTTTTCCAGGAGCACTTTCTAGCTTGAGATACTTGGAACATGATGACCATTGGAGCTACAGCTTTGATCGAATAACCCAATCAGCTATGACTAAAAGCTAGGGACCGGTTACTTTGATTTTAGCACTCCTCGACCTTGCCTATGACAATTTGACCTACCTACCACGTGAAGTAGCATACGCACAATCTCAACTATTACAGGATTCACACTCTAACTTCACCATACTCATCCACTGCCTATCAAATTGGCACCCGATATCAGGTTACCTTCCTTCAACTCCCACTTTGAGGGGGAATACCTCATCCCATACTTGAGGCAACTTACACCTTATCCCATACTTGGGGCAACTTACTCCTATTTTTGTCTTGCAGTTCGTCAAGAACAAGCAACAAGACAAAAAGGGGTAAATGTAGACACTAAAATTGTGTCGACTCCCCTTGGTCCCTTACACATCTTATTAATTTAAAATAAACAACTTATTTTATATTATGACATCCCCTTGACACCTCACCTAGGACACCTCACCTTGGACACCTCACCCTAAGGCCATTTCCTACCCTATGACTCACCCTATGACTAAGTCCTTCATATCATAACCACCTATGACCTATTCTCACTCCTTTCCAATCACTTAACTAATACTCATGCATAATAACTCTGTCTTTTGACCATTTTCCAATAGCAAATGCACATGGCGGATGGAGAATGGGTGAAAGGATAAAAATAGACCTTTTACCCATTCTCTTTCCATCGACGTCAGTTTCTTAAACTGAGTTCTAACTCTTAGACTCTCTCAGCTCCCAGAATCTAATCTCTCTCTCTCTAGCTCTCTCCCTCAGACTCTTGGACGTGGACGTGGACACTCTGAGACCAAGCATCAGACTTTGACTTTCACTCTCTAGGCTACAAAAACTCTGCATAATCACTCCAGATAGTGGATTGGAAACATTACATGAGATCTTCGACATCAGCCACAACCAGAGCTAAGTATTCTTCTATCTTATTTTAGTGTTTAGAATACATTAGTAATTAGTTTCTATTTACTATTTCTAAATACTATCAGCCAGATCCAACTTCTTCTTGGAGAGGCTGAAAAGCCTTCCCCATATCCTTATCCTCTTCTTATACCTATTCCTGACCTTTGCCCTTTCTTAGATCCTATTCACTACCCTGCAACCCTGCATAGACCCTTAAATTCCTAGAGTCCTTTGTCGACCACATACATGACCCTGAAACCCGTCCAATGTCTATTGCCCCTACCGACATTGATAATATAACTAACATCGGCATATAGACAAATCAACGCTGATAGGACTATTGATGTTAGTGACTATGATAGATTGACAATAGAGAACAAGTACACATTATCTTTATTTCTCTTAGTCTTTCACCATTTCTCTGTATACAACATTCTTTTGTCAAAAAGTGGACTGTCATCCCTCAAGGAAGTTTTTACGCTTCTGGGACCGAGCATCTTGCTTGGCAGTCCACCATATCTTTATCTAACACTCTCTTTGTTTAAGTCTTATTCTTATCTACAGGTGTCTTCCTCCACAACCAAAGAGGAGCTCCTACAACATTTGGATATGGTGTGCAACTTAATCTGGGTATTAATCAAACCCCTGACCCTTAACCTTTAGTTTCTTCTTCTTTTGAATGTAAATAGCAAAAAATGTAGAGAAAGAGAGTTAAATCAATGATAAATAGTTTGAATAAGTTATCATTAATCATGTTATGGTTGGATTTATGGGCCAATGATTTCCATCTTTTGATAAAGTCATGAGTTGATTCAGTGAGAGATTGCTTAGAATTGATGAAGTGGCTAAGACAACTTTTGGGAAGATCATTATGTTGAAACTCTTTAACTAAAGAATTGACCAAAACTTTAAGTTACCAAATAGAATGTTGGGTTAATTAGTTATACCATTCTAATACATCACCAGTGAAGGTTTTGACTAAGATTTTAGTAGTGGCAAAGGTATTAGTTTGAATCCATTGTTTGTAAAGGTTGACAAAGGCTTTGACAAATGAGTTAGTGTCTTTAGTCCCATCATACTTGATAGTTGGAGATATGTTACCAATATTAATGGACATAATTAAGGGAGCTAAAGGCTCATTTTTAATAGTTTGAAGCATCATATTATTCATTATAGGTTGAGGAATAACATTGTCTAAGGCATCTCTAAGAGGTGGAGGAATGAAATTAGGAATGGTTTGAAGATGAATAGTCGAAGGTTGGTTAGCTATATTAATCAAAAGATGTTGAAGTTGCATCATTTGGTTAGTGTTAGAGTTTTTCATTATGTTCATTTACTTGATAAATTGGGAAAGAATTTGAGTTATATTAGGAGGTGGGTTGGTGTTGGTAGGAGCACTGCCCAAATTGGTGTTAGGGGGAGGGTTATTAGAAGATTGATTATTGGTGGGATTATTTATTAAATTTGTGTCAATTGATCCCACATTACTTTGAAGTTTTTTAAGATGAGAAGTATCTTGGTAAGTATAGAAAGGATTGGACCCATCAATTTCATCTTGAGGTGTGATTTTCACCATGTTACAAGTGATGGATGAAGGAGGTGAAGAGGTTACCAAAGAGTGATGATGTTCTTGGTAAGAAAAGAGAGGAAGAAATGAACGTCCCATATAGTATCTAAATGGATTCAACCTAGCATAAATAACATATCCTAAAAAAATTTATAGAGTCAATTGAGTCAACCTAACATAGTGGACAGGGGCTGAAAAAGTGTATAGGGTCAAGTGAGTTGACCTGGCACAGTAGCTAGGGAAAAATAGAAAGTCTATAAGAGACTGTGTTGATAGAAATGACTATGTACTAAAATAAGAATAATTTTACAATTACTTATGAAAGTAATAAATGAAATGAAACACATAATCAATTGGATCAATGAGGCTGATCCAATTGAGGCACACAACACAAAACCTTGCACCAATGTTGGCTAATGTAAGTTTTTTCAATACAACATACAATTGATCAAACAGAAAGTAGTCAACTTGGAAAGTAAGAGTTAAATAAGTGGTAAACCTGAATGTTGTTAGATTATTAGATTATAATTTTATATGTGATAAGAAGTTGGTTTTAAGCAAGGAACTAGAAAGCAATCTAAGGATGGTTTTAGTATGTTTGGGCAGAAAGGGATCTATATTGGTAATGGTACTAACTTGGTATTGGGGCCTACCCCCTCACTTCACACACTAAAATGATAAGGGTATTGGGTGCTTAGCCAAAATATACCATTAACCATGTGTTTATACTCTACTAAAAAACCAAGTTGGCTTCCCCCTTAGTGATTAAATCCAAGTAGGTAGACCTTGGGTAGATAATTATTAAAATGTTTTTTAATATTTTATGATTTGGTAGTGTGTGCTTAAAAGATATAATAGTGAAACTAAATGGTATATTTAAAACCACCTAATTAATCTCTTGTGATTTATTCTAAGCATGTAAGCAATAAAAAATGAAAGTGTGAGATAATTACTAGTATGTAAGTGTTAATACCAACTTTGAAACATAGTAAAATGTCAATTTAGTTGATAATATATGCAGAGAATAGAGAACAAGGTAGATAAGGTCACCCATGTACTTTGGAAGCAAAAATTTTGAAAGTGAACTATGTCGATAGAGTTGACCTAGCTTTCCAAACTTCACATAGAATACAGAATTATGTCAACAAGGTCGGCCTAGTTGATTGTATTGGGGAATTTTTAAATACTACAAGCAGTAAAAAATAAAACTATAACAAATGTTATAAATGACAAATAATTATTGAAAATTGCCCTTATGGGTTGGACGATGTAGACAAAAATAAGATTGTTGTTGAATAACATTTGTACTTGTAAATTTTGTTAACTATGTCAACTGGGTCGACTAAGCTTTGCAAAAACTTGTTACTGACAACCTAAAAATGTACAAAGTCAATTAGGTTGACCTAGTATGTTGAATCTAATGCTTAAAAATGTACATGGTTGACTGGTTCAACCTAGTAGTCTGAACTAGAATTTTAGAAAACCTACACAAATAGAATAGTCATTTTGATGTGACTGTGTGTTAAACCTACGCATAGAAGTTACTGCTATGTCAATACAGTCGACCCAGCATTATGAATATATGAAAAATAAAATGATAAAATGTTGAAATAAGTTAATAAAAACTTAAAAAGGTTATATTGACATCAGGTTCACTAGAATGTATGCAATCATATATGCATCATGTCTATAAATCAATCCTAACTCGAAGAAGATAGATCATACCATATACTTATGATTGGGGACACATTTGTTAAGTAGAAATATGACCAATATGGGAATCCACTAGACTTGATTAGGGGATCTCTTACTACAATATACCATGCTAGGGAGGGTTCTGAAGCCTCCAATCAAGCACAATCATGCAATAACCCTAAGGGGGTCTTGAGTTTTGATATTTCAGCTAAACTAATAATAAGTAAAGTAAATATAATCTAGTGCTCAACAAAGCTTGTGACACAACATGAGGGGTTAGTAAATAATCAAAACATGTATAATAATAGTTTAATTAATATAAATATGAATAAGACCCTAATACATGGAATATGAAGAGTAATATTATTCAAATCCAATACTTATGCTACTTCTATCTACTAAAGAAAGGAGCAAAGTTAGAGAATACTTACCTAAATGATGAACCCATCAAGACTCAATATCTCCCTTATCAAAATGGGATTCACAAGAGTTTTTTGTGGTTTTTAAGGATCACTGATAAATGCTAAATCATCTAAGACTTATCCATAAGACTATATTCTCCAAGTTTAACCCTAAGCTAAGACTCCTCAAGTAGAATGGTGAAAGAGCAGATTGCAAAGAATTACAAGTGAATAATAAATATTTATTTAAAATTAAAATAATGATGAAATTATATTGTATTTATATGTTTATTTGACTCTAAACCCTTCCAAAAATCCTAGCTAATAGGGTTGACCTAGTCAACCTAGCACAATTTCAGATAATTATTCACTAGGTCATGAGCTAGGTCGGCCAAAGGCCAGACTAGTTCTTAAGTAAAATTCACCCAAAACTATACAGGGTTGACGCAATCAAACTAGCATATATGAATTATAAAAGTGACTTAAGGTGAGGAAAAGAGGGATGGAAAGTGGAAAAGACTAGAGGAGTGTGCAAAGGAGGAGTAATAGCTTAGGGAATGGTTTCTAAGATTGGTTAGATTGGAAATATGTGGTAATAAGGGAAAATAATCTTGAAAAACACCAATGGTATACCCACCCCTTTCTTGATGCACCCTTTAAGGTGTGAACTCAAATATATTAAGTCTTTATAGGTTCCTGCAAGATGTAAAGCATCAGTATTTGATAACAGTTGAAAATATTATCTGTATACACCTTGTACCTTTCTTTCTATTATTTTCCCCTTAAAAACAATATTTTTTGATAATTTTTTATATTTTCATACAAGACGGTACCATGGTCATGACCCTCTCTACGTGTACTTCATGATTCAAGTTTTTCTAGGGAGATTCATGGGTGTTTGGGTGCAAGAATATTCACTTTTCTTAAGACTAGTTAATAGTAGGGTTTAGGGAGGTTTTTGGAGGTCCACCATCTTAAATATGGTTAATAAGGTACAAACCTCCAAACCAAAACTTATTTCCATGGATAATTATTATATATACCCCTTAAAATTTGTTGATAATCTTGGGTTCTCATGCAAATGGTGTGTCAAGATATGTACGTAGGGAAGTGGAATATGAGCTCTTTGTATATATTTTATACCTACTTATAGTATTATAAATGGTCCATAAACCTATTCCCTTAAAAAAAAATTCTCCATGGATTTAAATTACATAAGGGTACTCAATTATTTATTAAAGCATTTGGCTCAAGTCTCTATGTAGTGAAAGATATGAGCATCTAAACAGGTAGTGTGAGATGATTGTGTAGACTGTGTAGTTTGAATAGGTCCATAAGAATATAAATGTCCTTTCCCATATTTATCTCTACTTTAAAACACTTTCATAATACCCTAAATCATCCCCTTAAACATTATCCTAGTGTCAAAAATGCTTATGAGAGTTTGAAGGTTTCTTAAGGTGGTATAGGCCTTCTAGGCCTAAAGCAGGCTTTCAGCCTAATTAGTCTAATATTGAGTTTTGAGTTCCAAGTGATTTTTAAGATTATATGGGGGTTAAAAATTAGAATAATAAATTGTTTCCCACTTTTTTCTATTCCCTGTAATTGCCTTTTGCTGCCCAAAATCCACTTTGTCTCCATTATCTTATGATTGCGCCTATAGGTTACTCTGCCAATCTATGTGTTTGGGGAAGACAGGGGTATGCATGGTTATTCCTCCTTAAAATATAGTTTTTATTTAGTTTTAACTTCAAAAACACATTTTCAAGGTCAACCAAACCCTCAATTCCAAACTGTCCTTCAATTTTATCTTTGCATACTCTTAACTCCCTTGCCTAGGGTTTACATGCAGTCAAGCTTGTATAGCCCTTAGAATTGAGTTTAGTTCTCTCTCATATAAATTATATGTTATAATTAATATTAAAACACTTTATATTCCCTTTAAAACCCCCCCTCTTATGTCTCTTATCTTCAATAATCACCCAAGTATGTTCAAAACCCTAACTGGTATGAACAAATTGGTTATAAGTATGTCTTCTTTACTAGCCCTCAAGGGAATTTGTCTTGAAATAGATTTTTTCATACCTCAAATATAATATTAAGACATTAAAATCACCCTTCATTACTTAAAAACCCTATCATTAAGTTTAAACTTTATGTCTTGTCCTCACACCTTCTAAATGACTCTTTTGGTCTCATCCATGAATGTTTAACTGACTGCATGAGCTCTAAGATAGAAAAATGAATGTATATAATAAATTTATAACATTAATAATATCATTAATATTTTAACCTACCTAAAATTATAATATGTACCAAAATTGAGATCTTAACTCCACCTATAGAAGCCTTAAAATCACAAACTCCTCTAAAAATATCTATATGTGTTTGACTATGTGTGTGGACTGTGTGTAGGTATGATTGTATGTGAATATAATTTTTTCCATATTATAAACCATATTATTATTTTCAACATTTTTTAATAAAATATATGGTTTTTCTGAGATAGAAACTAATGTTCATTACCTCATATTTAGCTCTCCCTTTACGCTTAGTTGCATATCTTGAGTTTGTAGCCTATGAATACCTTAAGAAGTAATCTGACTATGTTTTAAACTTTATCTAAGGTCAAGAAATTAAATTAAGCTCCCATTAATTCCTCATCATATCTTAACACATACCATTAGATTGTCCCTCTAACCATCACATTCTAGACATCCATCCTCATCTCTACTCTTGGCTTTGACTATCTACAATCATGTACTGGTTGTAGACTACCATTTTCTATTTTTTATTTTAGTATATATGGATAAGGAGAAAACAATAGATTTATAAGGATATTTATATTTAATTATTATGAATCTAGGAATTTGACTCAATAAAGGATGGTTATTATAGTGTTAGTTTCAAAATGAAAACAAAATGAAAGAAACACACTAACTAGCATAACATCTCTAGGTTATAAACTAGGGAGAGATTAGTTAACAAACATGAATAAAACACACAATTAAAATTAAAAATAAACCTTATTTTACCTCTCTTAGATGCTCCAAAATGCTTTTTATATTGGTTTGCTTGGCTTGTGCTCCTGAAGTCCTTATCAATGGAAGTTTGGCTAGCTCCATCTCTTCTTGACACCTTTGGCTTGTGGCTTGGCTTGGATTGGAATCAATTTGGCATGGTAGCACTAGTTGATTTAAGGTTTTGGAACCATTTTTTCATTATAACTTTTCATAATCAAGACTTCAAATTTATGTGGTGAGGCCTCCTATTTATAGATTTTTGAGAATGTCTAGAATCAACCTGAACCGTCCATCTTGAGATTGAGATGTGTGGTTGAGGATTAATTCAATTTTTGGAATTAAGTTTATAATTATATTCATCATGACATTTGAAGAAGGGGAAATGAATAGGCATGGAGGGAATCATGGAAGGCATTGATGAGGCATGGAGGGCATGAATCTTGATATTTATGGCATTTATAGCCTAGGGATGTCTTCCTAATAAATGAAGTCACCTGATGATGCAGATATTTAATATTCATTTATAAAAACAAGTATTCAACAAGTTTACATGGAATTCTTGATTAGGCTATACATTTTATTAATTCTCTCTTAAGAATGATTAAGCACTTTATGCACAAATTACTCAAATTGATCAGAATGCCTTGTTATTGGTCCAAAATTTGATTGGATTGAAATTGAAAGGTGATGTTAGATGTGTTGGATATGTTATCTCATTTAGGATGTTACCAATATTAAGTGACAAAATCATGTGTCATGTGTAAAATATTTGATAGGAAAGATCAATCTAGAGCACCTAGGTACAAAATTGGCATTTTGACTTGAAATGAACTGATCAAAGTTAGTTGGCTCATAAATTGCATTGCCCCATTTAGGGATACCCTAGCCAAAATAGGCAATTTAATATCTTAGTATTTTTAAACCAAATTATACATTTTAGATGGAAATTGGTCAAAATCTTGGTTGGAGGTTATCAGTGGCCAAATTTAGGTGTCTACAATTTGCCCCTATTTGTGAAGGTGTTGTAAGCTATAAGCATAGTAACATATTCTCAAATAATGAAAAGGTCTTGTATACCTATAAATGCAATGATGATAAATTAATTGTATGATGCTCCCTCAAGGGAATGGTTGGCATAAGTAGGTCAATAAACAGTCCCTCAAAAAGAAATTAAAAAATGAGGGGACTAAAGAAAGGAAAGATGATGGGGTGAAAACATAATGATATTGAAAAAGTAGTCAAAATCATTGAGAATTTAAGTGGGATGGTGTAAAATGGTTTTCCCAAAGGCGGTTATAAGTTTTATACCCTGATAGTGGCAATGTGGCATGATAACACAATCATTTTCCCAAAGGCAGTTATAATCATTAAGAAGATGGAGCTGCCCTTATTAGGATAGACAAACAAGATAATAGCATGCCACTATATGGGTAGAAAATGTAAAGTGGTGACAACACAATGATTTTTCCAAAGGTGGTTATAATCATTAAGAAATATAGGTGGGATGGTGTGCAATGATTTTCCCATTGGTAGTTATAATCATTGGACCCCGATTATGACAAACATGATAAACTTAGCTGAGGATGATGATAACTTAACACAAAGGGTAATGATGAATTGGAACAACCTACTAGTAAAGAGATGCTCATCCAAACTAATAAAGGTTGAAATTCTTTCATGGTTAATTACTCTAGTTGCGATTGAATCAAGATGTCGATGCCAAAAAAATGTTGCCATTGTTAAATAGACTTCTTCAAGCTAAGACTTGTTGTAGCACATGTCATTAGACATCATGGTATAACATCATGAGGACTTGGCCAAAATATGCATAAGGACTGACTCCCAAAATCCAATATTTAATATAAAATAATGCATCAATGACAGAAATCATGATGACAATGTAAACATATGAATATGGATGAATTCAAGTGTAAGCATGAGAAAGGAATCACCCAATGAACACACATAAACTGAGTCAAGGTAATAGTGTTAAAAGTAAACAAATAAGTAGATAAACAAATAAATAATGTAATAGAAACCATATGAACATTTCCCCTAAAAAATAGGTGACAACTTGACAAACAAACAAAATGGTGGAATAGAAGAAAAGGAAGGGGTGATCGAGCTGTCTCCATATGCACTAGGCAAGTGGATGCTACCTACATAGTTATATGGATGTAATATCTAATAAAAAACTTCAAGCCAAATGTAGTTCTCCCAGGGAATGGGAAGAATATGATAATTGAGGGAAACAAACCGAATAAATGTGATAGAAGAAAAGGAATAGTCTTACAAAATGGCGAGTGCATGAGAGAAAGGACAAAAAGGATGGGGAAACTAAGTGATAAGTGATTTAATTATAAATTTGTAAGTGTTCCCAGAATCCTTAAGGCAAAGAAGTGGTCAATGTTTTTGTTCTTTTCTAATAATTTTTCAAATATTTTTTGAATTATTTTGGAGTATATCAACTCAATTGAGAATGACAAGACACTAAATGGATTAAGCTCACAAAATGACGAGATCATTTAAACTAAGGTTGATCATAAAATGGTGAGAGCATGGCTTAGGTTGCTTACAAAATGGCAAGAACATGGCTTAGGTTGATCATAAAATGGTGAGACCATGGCTTAGGTTACTTGAAAAATGATGAGATCATGGCTTAGGTTACTCAAAAAATATAAATAGTGTGGCTTAGGTTTCTCAAAAAATGGTGAGAACATGGCTTAGGTTACTCATAAAATGGAGATAGTGTGGCTTAGGTTACTCACAAAATGGTGAGAGCATGGATTAGGTTGACTGACCTCAAAAATTATTGAGCACTACCTATATAGTCCAAGAGTAGGACCTCAAGTCACTATATTTCCACCCTTACAATGGAGGAAATCGACTAGTGTAGCAGTCAATTCAAACAAAATAAGCACAGTTGGTAAAAAGGCATAGTATGACATAGGAAGTGGCAAGTTGGTATGTCAAGGATTACTTTTACCCCTAGTTTTCCCATAGGTGTTTATAACCAAGATATAATAGCATAAATCAATGGTACTAATTTTCCCAAAGGTGGTTATAATAAGTATCAAGATTGGTAGTAAGAAAGGAATAACAAATAAAGGATGCAACTACTAAAACTTCTATCACATTATTCCAAAATATGATCTCTATCTGAAGTACTTGAACCAACTGATGAAATTGATTAGATACCTTGAAGCTAAAAATGTGTAATAAATGGCAAAAACTAAGGTTAAATAGGCTAGGCTTTAGAACACACTAGGCCAATACGTTGGAAGCAGAGAGTGGATACGGCTAAGAGGATGGATAAGGATGATATTTGTACAAAGAATAGTAGTGATAAAATGGCATAACTAAAATAGTCTTTACAGATAATACATCTTAGTGCTCAAGCATAATACCCCTTGAGATGAATTATATTCATCAGCTCAAGAATTTCATCTTTGTTTGGTGTAGCAAGCATGTATGCTCCTAATCCATAATATATAGTAATGATAAAAGGCCCTATCTAGTTTGGTTTTAATTTCCCATTATGCTTCTTTTGAGTCATGATATTCTTTTATTTTTCTTTAATAACAAGATCACCAAGTTCAAATATTTGATACTTAACATGTTGATTATAGTGGCCTTTGATTTGGTTTTGATATGCTTGAAGATTATTGACTGTAGCTATGCATTTCTCATCAAGTGTGTCTAGCTCTTGTAGGCGAGCTACTCAATAGTCATGATCATCTAGAACATGCTTAAAAGAGATGCGTAGTGAAGGTAATTCGACCTCAATGAGAAGGATGGCTTCAATACCATAAACAAGTGAGTATGGAGTGGCTCCTATGGGGGTATGATGATTGGTATGGTATGCCTAAATGGTAGGAAATATATGTAGGTCCCAATCATGAATGGCATCATTGACAATCTTTTTGAGAATATTGATAATGGTTCTGTTGGATGCCTCAGCTTGGTCATTACCTTGAGGGTGATATATTGTAGTGATCCTCCATTATCGGATATAATGTCAGAGGGGATACCATAGCAGCAAATGAGATGGTTGAAGATGCATTTGAAAATTTGCTTTCCAGTCATGTAAGTGAGGGGTATAGCTTCAACACACTTAGTGAAATATTCAGTGGTGGTAAGCATATGTTTATGGCCATTAGATGAAGTGGAGTTGATCTTCCCAATGAGGTCAAGTCACCATGTAGAAAATGGCCATGGTTTCAACATTATTTTTAGATTTTTTTCTGGGGCATGAATTAGATTAGCATGCTGTTGACATTTATCACACTTTTTTACATATGCAAAAGCATTTTCATCCATTATGTGCCAATAATAACTAGTATGCAAGGGATTTTTAGATAGGACTACCCCACTAGAATGAGCTCTACATACTCCTTTATGAACTTCTCTTAATGTTAGTGTAGACTCTACCGAAGTTAAACAACAAAGCAGAGTTCCATCAAAACTATGATGGTAAATGGTGGATCCAAGTAGATTATAATGAGTAGAATGATGAATGAAGGACTTGGTTTGTTTTTGAGATAGGTTATGTGGCATAACTTAGTCATGAAGGTAGTTTTAAAGGTTTAAGTACTAGATAGAAAGAGGACCAACAATATCACAAGTCATTGCAATGGTTAAAGGTTCATGAGTTACTACTGACAAATTCTTGATGAGGAACTGATACTCTCTAGCTTTATCTATTTATTGAATTAGAGATCCAATAGTATCCATGGCATCTTATAATTCTATTACTATCCCTTGATATGTGCTTAAATTAAATGTTGGAAATTTATTGCTTAAGAGTGTTAACCATGGCTTTATATGGAACCAACTTGTCATCTTTAGTCTGAAAATGATCTGTGACCTGATTGATGATTAACTAAGAATCACCATAAACTTGGAGATGAGATATGTTCCAATACACTACATGTCAAAGTCCTAAAATAAGTGCTTCATACTCGGCCATGTTTTTTTTACAAGAAAAGTTGATTCTAAATGATTTAGGGATTAAATCCCCCTATGTTGTAATTAAAAATAGGCGTACCCCTGATCCATGTGTAATAAATGAACCATCAAAATACATCTTCTAGGGCTACTCCACAAGGGGTGTGTTAATGATGGTCATTATGGATTCATCAATAAATTTAAATGTGAGTCGATGTGTGTCTATGAGAGGTGCTTTTGTATGTTGATCTATAAGAACTTGTTCCTTTATTGCCTTTTGATTGACAAACTCTATATCAAACTCACTGAGAAGCATGATCCATTTAACCATTCTACCTTGCAAAGTTGTTTTAGATAGTAGATACTTGAAAGGATCTAATTTTTAAATGACCATGGTCTTATTATTCAACATGTAATGGCATAGTTTTTGAGCTGTAAAGACCATGTCCAGACAAGCTTTTTCAATAGATGCATAGTTATGTTCATATGTAACCAAGGTATGGCTTAGATAGTATATAGCATGTTATTTTTCATTGTCATCATGTTCAGCCAAGAGTGCCCCTAAATCACAGTCAGTATCTGATAGGTATAACATGAATGGCTTTCCTAACATATGAGGTAATGAAATAGGTGGATTAACAAGATAGTCTTTGAGTTGTTGAAAAGATGTTTGGCAGTGATCATCCTAGTGAAATGCAACTCCCTTCTTTAGAAGGTGTGTAAATGTATGATGCTTATTTTCTAATTGAGAGATGAAGCATCAGATTGACTAGATCGTACCCTACAAACTATGAAGTTAATTTAAAGTGGTTGGTGGTGGCATCTTAGTTATAACATGGACTTTAGCCAGATCAAATTCAATACCTCTATGAGACATGATGAATCCAAGTAATTTTCTTGAAGTTACACCAAACACACATTTCTTTAGATTGAGTCTGACTTTGTACTCTCATAATCTTTCAAATATCTTATGTAGCACTATTAGATGGTCATCCTTGGTTTTGGAGTTTCCTAATATGTCATCGACATAGTCTTCAACTATATCATGCATCATATCATGGAATATGATAGTCATTTCCCTTTAATATCTATCTCTAACATTATTAAGGCCAAATGGCATTACCTAATATCAAAATGTTCCCCATGGAGTACTGAATGCTATTTTATATTGGTCTTCTAGTGGTATTATGATCTGGTTGTATCTTGAAAAGCCATCCGTGAGTGAAAGCATTTCATAACCTATCATGGATTCAATGATCATGTCAATATTAGGTAATGTAAAATCATCTTTAGGACAAGCTTTGTTGATGTCCCAAAAATTAGTACAAATTTTGATCCCTTCAGGCTTTGTACTAATAGGTACCACATTAGAGATCCATTTTGAGTAGTTAATAGATTGGATACATCCTACTTCTAAGAGCTTTTCCAACTCTTTCTTTACCAATAAAGTAATATGAAGATGCATCTTATGTATATTTTGTTTTACTATTTTGGCATCAAGATTAACCACAAGGTGTTGTAGAACCAAGGCAGGGTCTAAACCTAGAATGTTAGAATAGGCCCATGCAAATATATCTACTAATTATCTTAACAGAGCTATAAAGACTTCATGTTCCTCCTTAGTGAGGGATGCATCTAATTTTATCCATTTTAGGTTTGATGGAATCTCGATATTTACCTATATTATATCTTCGACTAGAAGGGTCAAACCAAATCCTAGGATAGTAGGCAATGACTTGAACTATTGGATTATGTTAGGGTCCTCTGTTAGGACTTTCTCTTCAAATTATCCTAGGCATGATGAATCTAAGTCCCTTAATGGGAGATATGGCCATGTGACAAAAACAGTCAAAACTTTTTGAAGAATTTAATCAAATACTTGTTGCTCAAAGCTAAACTCAAATCCACAGGTGATTCCATCATTAGCGGTCTCTTAGTCTAAATTTAAAGAAGAATGAACACCCCCATCTAATGGGGATTGAAATATGTTTTCACCACTATACTGATATTTATCTTTAATTTTTTCCTTGTCAAAAAGTGCCTCAAAGAGGTTTTCACTTTGAGACCTCAATGTTTTACTTATTTATTTTTGGCTAAGGGTATTCACTCGCTCTCCAAAATAGGCTACAAGATCTAATGTAATTGAGAATCCTGACTTGTGATCTCCAAACAAAATGTTGTCTCTAAGGCCTAAGAATTCATAGAATGCCTCATCATTCTATAACTCATCAATCGATAGATTGGATTCTTGTTGGTCTCAATCTACCAGTTGGGGATAATATAATGGCAATGGGTTGTGATGAATAACCAAGGTAAGGGTACAAATGGCATTGTTATCAAACAAGTTAGTTTTAGTTAAGTCATAAAAGGTGAGGCTATGATTAGACTCTACTTCTCTATCAACATCATCATCACTAGTCGTTGGTGATGGAGTTTGAATAAGATATGTGGGGTCACCCCTAGGTGGTTTAAATCTAAGTCCATAAGGTCTTTCATACTTAGTCATAAAAATTGGCTCAATGGTTCCTTGTTGATTCGATCTAAGGCCTCTTCCTTCATAATTGTGACACTCTATGATCCTATTTGGAATAGGATACATTATATTTTTATAACAATCAGCTTGGTTGTCATTGTATAACCATGATTCATCCTGTTCAAGAGGGTTAGGTTTTAGGCCAAATGCTAGTACAAATGTGACAGGTCTCTTATCTTTTTTCTTTTGTTGCTAATGCATATGTGGGGAGACTTTAAGTCAACTAAATGTTTTTAGATTCTAAGGAAGATTAGAAATATGAAATGTATCATGGGTCACATACTCTCTCAATCTATTATCTGAAATGGTGAAATGATTAAAAGCTTTAGGAGGTAGCATATAGGAAAGGGAATTCAAGGTATTAGGATCTATGCAATTATCTGGTGAAGGATCAATACGTATAGCCTTTCCTTTATCCTACTTGGAACTTGGATTGATGTCATACTGATAATTATAGCTTAAAAATTTGGCCTCAAGATGTTAATAGTGTTCATATGGGTGTAAATATCTTGGAATATTCACTTCCATCCCTGAGTGGGAAAACATGATACATTAGTGCAGCATTGACATGAATACATGAATATCAAGAAACCAAGGCCTACGTAGAAGCATATTTTACGATAACTTAAGATCAAACACATAGAAAAGTGTATCATGGGTCAAAGGCCCAATGATGATTGGCAAACTAATGGTGCCTTATGATTCTCTTTCCTGATTATCATAGGCTTTGATGGTTATTATTTTTGGTTGGAGATATGCCATTGTGTACCCAAGAAGCTTGATGAGATTTAGAGACACTATGTTGAGGCATGATCCATTGTCTATAATGACATGTTTCACTTTATGTTGCTTTATATAAACTTATATGTATAATGGGTTATTATGGAGTAGGCCAAGGGAAGACATATTACTTTGGTTAAATGTGACTTGTTGGGATAGAGTTAGGTGTCCAACCAAAGCTTGAAATTTATTTGAGGATATGTCACTAAAAATAGTGGATTGGGTCAAAAACTCATTTAAAATGTTTTTATATATTATTAACATTCACAAAAAATCTAAGATATAAATTTGTGTTGGTGTCTTCTGTAATTATTCCACAATATCAAACTTCTTATCTTGGTCAGGAGTGAATGGTTTATTCTGAGGCTGAATGGTTGGTTAGATGACAGGTGAAGTGGCAAATGGTTATGGGCCTAGGAAAGTAATATTTGACCCCCAAGTTGTGATTGCATAATCAGGATTAAATACTAGACCATTATTTCTAACCAATGTTGGGAATGGTGTGGGACCAAATAGGACAAGTCTCAGTTGTCAATGTACTCATATATGGTCACATGGCAAGGATAGGTTGTCAATATAATTTCCAAAGGGGGAACTCCTAGTTTTCTATTTTTCCTATATGCACTCCCAGGTCAAATAAGGATTATCCATGTAATGTGACTGAATGTTGTTGTTTAGCAATGGTCTACATTGATTAGTGATTGGTCTAGGATTAATGGAGATGATATTAATGCTACCCTATGCAATATAACCTACAACCCTATTGTAGTCATGTGAAACTACATGGTAGGTTTGTTGGTTGTTACCATTTTGACCTTACTTTTATCCATTATTCTGTCATTATGGGTTCTGATCTGATATTGTTGATTCTATTGGTTTAGCCTTTGATTTTGATACTGTTGATTTTGTTGTTGTACTAGCTATTGATGTTATTATTGCTAATCATTTTACGAATGTTATTAATTATTATGTTAAGAAAAGGGGTTTTTATTTATCCCAAGAGTTTTATTATAATTGGAATCATCATTATCTAATGTTATCTCCCCATTATCCAACATATTCTCAATTAAATGCTTGATTTAGACACATCTTCATAGATTATGCCTGTTGACCTAATGATAGTCATAGAATTCATTTTCACGATACCAATTAGGATAAGTAATGCCTTACAAATAATTATTTGGTATAGGCCAACTAATAAAATTAGAGGTATAAATCTTACAAAATATAAACTCAATAGGTTCTCCTAGGTCACTAAAGATACGACATGCAGGCATGGTTCTCTTAGGAGGAGGGGTTTATAATGGTAAAGGTTATTGTATTTGTTATGCAGGTCTTGGTTATTGAGATTGAAGAATTAGTTGGAAAGATTTAAGGGTAATATTAATTTAAAAAGGTGGTGAAAATTATTTTTGTACCATTTATAAATGATAGGATTCGATCACTCTATTTCCCACAACATTCCTATTATGGTTGAATTGCTTCGGTCTTTCTGAGTTATTGGCCTATGCTAGTTGTGATGTTTGCACTTGAATGGGATGTTGATGTTGGTCATTTCCCTAATTAGTAACTTGATTTTGATTAGTTAAATTAAGCTTGATGACTCATTTATTGATGATTGCTCACTCAATCAACAAACCTTTATCAATGATCTCTTTGAAAGTATGTGCACATTGGAGTTCCAGATGATAAGCTATCACACTATGAAAATTTTTGGTAAACACCATGGCTAATTTTTTATCTAGTAAAATGTGGGTGAAATGGCTTGTAAGGGATCTCCCTCACTATAAATTGAAAAATTCCCACCAATATTTTGCTTTACTTAAATTAATTCCACTAATGAAATCTCATGCTCAAGATTATAAGAAAAGTGTTGCACAAACTTATCAAAAAGATCATCAAAATCTGTCATTGAATTTTTGGGAAACTCTAAAAACCACTCCAAGGCTTGTCCAACTAAGCTCCTTGGAAATAATAGAAAAAGGTATATGTCACTATAGGCCATTGGTTGACATGCGATAAAGAACTCAGTTAAATGGGCATTAGGGTCACCTTTTCCTTTATATTTTTTGAATTTTAGTGGTTCGTATCCTAGAGGAAATGGTATCTACAAATATTCCATGTTGAATAGATAGGAACACATGTCATCTAATTTGAACTTTTTAGTCTATTTCCCAGCTTGAATGGTAGTAATTACATCCTTCATCTATTGTAATTCTTGGGATAGGAAGCTAGAAGGAACATTAGTTTAAGGGAGAATATTGGTTTGGGTAGATGGTTGGGAGGTCACAAGTGGGACACTTTGACCAGGGCATGATGGAGATACATGTTGGGGTATATTGGTTTTATTGGGGAATAGACCAAGAATATACATATGCGGATTAAGATGTACTTGAAATTGCACATTTGGTTGTGCAATTTTTCTATTTTGGGTTAGTGATAAAGGTTTGACTTGGAGGATTTTGTGGTTGGGATGGAAGAATATAACTATACTATGCCTACTACGATTTAAAATGGATATACTACTGACTAATTGAACCTTGTTTTTGAGTGGAAACTTGTGGACCAAGACCCTATCTCTAAATTTGTGGCACATTTTGAACCAATAGTTGTCTAGTAGGTACTTGAGAAATATGGGAACCTCCTTATTACACAAATCCCTATGAGGAAGTGAAAATAGGTTGTATATTTGGAATCTATCATAGACCAATATTTGTATGTTGATGACTATTAATTTCTTAGTTTTAAATTGGCATATTAGTCTGTGACTAAAGAGGTATGTTTGTCATTACCTGGTGAGGTGGAACATTAGTTTCCCTTCATTGAGGTGGCAATGTATTTTTATCTATTGTGTTGATACACTAGAGTATGCTTGATATTATGGAATAGAACTCATTACTTGTTGAGGAGGAGTAGGATTCATCACATTCTATTATTGAGGTATGACATTGGCCATTGTTTAATTACCTAATCATATAGGTTGTACACTCGAGGAAGTAGCCAGTTAAGTTTGGGATGTAAAAACTCCTATTCTCTAGTATGATGATATACTCATGGGATTAATTACAATCACATGTTTTTGGCTAGTTGTTTGTGTGTTAGTACCATTTTGATCAAGATTGGACGTTGTTTGCACATTTTCCACTACATTTGGCTCACTATTATGTATAGAGGCCAAAGACACTTCTTCAATAATAGGCATATGTATCAAGTTATCTATTGAAGTGGATTGTACAAATGGGTCAAAAATTAGATTCTCTTATCCAGTTAACTCTTTCAACACTCGTGTTGAAGGAACTAGGTTAATAAGAGGCTTACTCACCATGTTCATTTGATTAAAATTATGTGCTAGATTTAGGTAGGTTTAATATGATATCTGCACTTGGTTAAAGTTATCTGACATGATGTTTTTACCTTGATTAGATATATTAGGGTCTTGATACATTGTTTAGACTAGAGCCATAGGATTGACTAGAGGAAGCCTATTGATTGTAAATGATATTATGGGGCACTCTTACTAGACTTGGTAAATTTTCATGGGGAAAGTCTGTTGGAAACTAAGCTCCTTACCTTTATGGCTCTAACCAAAATCTCATCTATTTTCTATTAACAAATGTTTCTCAAATAAAAATGGATCATATGTGGAAGCCATATTAGTAGAATATGACTGTTGAAGAATTGGCTCATCCACTATGGGTATTGTAGGTAGGTATTATGTAGTTTGTTGTTGGTCTTGTTCTGAATAAGATGGTGTATTGACCAAAAAGTTAGGTCCAATGGATCTGGGCTTTGTGTCCTTAATTAAGTATTATAAGAGGGATAAGAATCCATCTCATAAGCAATATTATCCACATAGGGGTCTTGCACCATTTCTTCTTGCATGCAACTACATTTACTAATCCTTAGATTGTACATGAGTCCACTACGAGTGTAGAAATACATGTTGGGATCCATAGTCAATGCTTTATGATAAAAGGTCAAAAATTTATACAAAATCTAAAAAGGATAGAATCTAAAATAGATGATGTTCCAACTTGGTCTAGATTCATCAAAAGGATCAAGAAGGTTTATGCAAAGATTTGTGAGGAAACAAGATAGCGTGAAGTATCTAATGTTTCATTGTTCACACAAAGATAAGCAAGTAAATGGACCAAAAATCAAAAGGCCAAACTCTAAGGTTGAAGTGTTTTAATTTAGTCTAATCTAGGAATTTAAAAGTTGCTAGGTCTTTTTGGCCAAATGTGGTGTCAAAAGCTAGGCTCAAACAAGGCATGCGCTAGGACTCTTAGCCAAATGTCATCAAAATCTAGAGTTTGAAATAGATAAAAGTTTTAATCTAACAGATTTGAAACACTTCTAACAAACACTAGGCATTTGATTCTTGGATATGAACTTGATCAACTAGGTATAAGGTATGAAACAAAAGGCACTTTTAGAGATAGTTTATTTTCTCATAAATAATGGTATAAAACTTGGTTCTTTTGACAAATAAGATAGACAAAAGTGAACAGTATAACTATGCTAGACAAAAGATCACAAAAGTACACTCAGATTGGTCTAAAAATGTAGGAATAAATTTGAACTCTATGAAAGAGGGTCTATGAAACAATATTTGAAATGTTTTAGGGCAGCGTAACGATGTTACACTACCTAAAAGGTGTGATAAAAAAGTTTGTTTCAAAAACTCTCTAAGGAAAAGATAATTTCCCACAATTTTGATAGCATAACACTGTTTTTCTTGACTCAAAATTTTGTGGTGCACAGACTCAAAGTGCAAGTGTTTAGCACAAAATGGCTTAACTCTATCAACTGATGACAATGATTATGAGTCTTAAATGGCTATCAACCCAAATTATAAATTGAACCTAAGTTCCCTCAAGTTTAGTTCAAATGGATAACCCACTTAACACATCAACCCTATGAACTTATAAAGGTGTAATTTTAAATTTTTATTATAAGTGAAGGACATCAACAATATTGGTAATGGTTTAGACTCAATTGGTCAGCATAATTGTGCCAAAGTGTATGATATGACTACCAATCTTTTGATGAACTTTGAACAAGGAAAATTGATTTTTTCATATGGGCAAAAAATAACACCTCTTTGTTCAAAGGAAAATAAGGACCATATGTTTTGGTTTGAATTATTTTTTTACACCAATTTTTGACTCTAAACAAGACTTTAATCTAGGACAAGACTCCACTGATTAATTGCTCTTAAACTCTAAACTACTAAGGTTGCTTGGTATTGTTAGAATCCATCAATATACATCATTTGAGATAAGATTTTAAGTGTTCATCCAAAATTAAATGCTCATTATATAGTAGGGTTTTTACATCCCCCACCTTCTCTCAAATGATAGTACTGCAACATGGACCTTGAGGCACACCTTGTCACCAATAATAATTCCACAATAAGTGGGGATTTATCTAAGACCTAACAAGTTTATGAACATTCTATGGGAATCAATTGCATAATGACTTTTATGCTAAATAATACAAAATAAAAGCATGGATTTTGGGTCCGTATCACTTGGCTTGTTGTAAAAAGGTCTAGTCTTTTTTCCAACCACTACATCCTATTATTCACTCAGTGTAGTATGCAATGTCCAAAGTGCCACTATGTCTCTATGTGACAACTCCAATTAGCATCCAAATGAAGTCAATGTTAAGAGGTGAAACCCTAAGTCAAATCTTCCCTAAAGAACTCATGGGAGGTGATGAAGTCCCCCTTGCAAGCTAAGTTTTCATAAAAACAAAGAAATCATGAAAGTAGAAAGAATTTAGGGTCATTTTCAAGGTCACCCAAAATTTGATGAGTTTTTGGGGAGTTCTTTAGATGACTTTCTTTCTAAGTCTTGGAATAGGCTACTTGCAATAAAAATGGCATTTTTGATTCCAAGGGTTCCTTAAAAGGGACAAATGAAAGAGCATACATGCAACATCCCTGTTTTTTCTAAACAAAGATTTAACTTAAACAACTAAGTAATACAAAAACTTGGAAAGGTGAGTTCATTTTTAAGACCAAATGGCAAATGAGGTGGTGTTCATTTGACCCCTTGGTCTTAGTTGTAACTTTGAAATCTAATGTTAAAAACTCACTTAAACACCTAAATATTACTTTAAGCACACAAAATAATGTTCTTAATTCATTTTAAGCATGAAAAAAGTGATCTAAACATTTTTTTAGTAAATTTCAAGTTTGGTCCTACAACAAAATGTTAGCATGTCCTTTAGCCTTGAAGCTCTTTTAGGTTTGAAATAATGAACTTTAGAAAAAGAGCTCTCAGGTCTATGTTTTAAGAAAAACATAGTGATCGATGTTGGTTATATAATCGATGATGGTTACATTTACTAATTAATGATAGTTATCTAACCAACATCTATTATACCAATATGGCCGATGATGGCTATCCAACTGATGTTAGTTTTACTAACTGACATCAGTTACTGTGTAAACCCATGGTAAACAAAAATGGCAAAACAAAGTTAGAAAATCAATTTGTAAGAGTTTTAATGATCCAAATGAAGATTTTAAATCTGAAAAAATTATCTTCTTCATGTTTGCGATGCATCTAATCCCATCGGGCATACCATATGTGAATATAGGAATTTGACTCAAGAGAGGATGGTTAGTATAGTGTTAGTTTCAAAATAAAAACAAAATGAAAGAAATACACTAACTAGCATAACATCTCTAGGCCTAGACACTAGGGAGAGCTTAGTTTAAAAAAATGAATAAAACACACAACTAAAATTCAAAATAAACCTTCTTTTACCTCCCTTGGATGCTCCAAAATGTTTGTTGTAGTGGCTTGCCTAGCTTGTGCCATGAAGTCCTTGGCAATGGAAGCTTGGCTACCTCCATATCTTCTCGGCACCTTTGGCTTGTGGCTTGGCTTGGATTGAAATCAATTTGGAATAGTAACACTAGTTGCTTGAATATTTTAGAACCATTTGTGCATTATAACTTTTCATAATCAAGACTTCAAATTCATGTGGTGAGGCCTCTTATTTATAGATTTTTTAGAATGTCTAAAATCAACTTGAACCATCCATCCTGAGATTGAGATGTATGGTTAAGGATTAATTCAATTTTTGGAATTAAGTTTATAATTATCCTCATCATGGCATTGGAAGAAGAGGAAATTAAGAGGCATGTAGGGCATCATGGAAGGCATTACTGAGGCATGGAGGGCATGAATCCTGATATTTATGGCATTTATGGACTAAGGATGTCTTCCTAAGAAATGAAGTCACTTGATGATGTAGATATTCAATATTCATTTCTAAAAACAAGTATTCAACAAGTTTCCATGGAATTCCTAATTAGGCTCTAATTTGGATTAATTATCTCTTAAGCATGATTAAGCACTTTGTACAAAAATTACTCAAATTAATCTGAATGCCTTGTTATTGGTCTAAAATTTGATTAGATTGGAATTAGAAGGTGATGTCAGATGCATTGGATCCATTATCCCATTTGAGATTTTACCAATAGAAAATAATAAAGGTACATGTCTCATGTAAGAGATTTGATAGGAAAGAGTAATCCAGAGCACCTAGGTGCAAAATTGACATTTTGACTCGAAATAAATTGATCAAAGTTAGTTGGCCCATAAATTGCATTGCCCCATTTAGGGATACCCTAGCCAAAATTGGTAGTTGAATATGTCAATTTCACATAATTTAGCATGTTTTATTATTTTTAGGCTAAATTGTGCATTTTAGGTGGAAATTGGTCAAAAGCCTGGTTAGAGGTTATCAATGGCCAGATTTAGGTGTCTACACTTAAAATCTATAGCACTTATTAAAGAGAACTAAACTCTCACACAATTTTTTTCCATCATTAGGTTCATGATCCTTTGAAAATATTACACCTTGACTAGTGACTGTTATAACTCCCAAGTCCTGATTGTGAGTTTACTTTAGAGATTATGTGTATCCTTGGGTTTAAACTCTCTCCACGTAAATATCCCTCAAACATAATTTTAACCTATATATTTTTTTAATAATTTCAAGTATCTTTCAAACATACTTGGTCACTTTTTTGGCTCAAGATCAATTTATGTTCCATTACAGCTTACGGGTATCTTAGAAGGCACTAACTTCAAGTTCATTGACTACCTCCTTAGACTATTGATCTTGAATAAAGTCCAAAAAATGGATCAAGAAGCTTTTTACATCTTTGATAACTCCATATATGCACCTCTATCTTAATCTAATGTTGTGATAATTGTGAACTTTCATGATAGTTGTAGGTGACTGTCAAAGGCTCTTTTATATAAATATAGATGGTAGTTAGATGCTAAAAGACCTTGAAAAGGTCATTAACATGGAATATTAACCTCTTTCATTCATTTACAACCTAATAGATATTTCAAGCTCCATCTATTGAAACATTATTCTAGCCTCCATCATACACCACTTTCCATCAAGTATTCTTGACTATGTTTTTGTTTTCTATTGGCAGGGTTTAAGGCTTTATAAACTCATCTTTATGACCATGGTGTTTCTCAACAACCTTAAAATGTACCAAATATTGGATTCATGATGTGGATGTATATTACTGATAGTGATATGTATGATAATGAGACATATGGGATAATGAAGATGAAGTGATAGGCTTACAACAAAGATAAATGGTAGTGATAAGACTATGAAGATGGATTGAACATGAGGGGATGGAAATAAAACATGAATCCAATCTCAAGCCCATCTTAAAAGGTCATATGAAAGCATAAGCACATACCTTAAAAAGATATAATTGTTTGAAGGCTCTCAAAGATGCATACATTGTGCAACAAAGAACCTTAGATTCATCAAACCACCTTAACATATGTTAAACTGAGACTATGAGTTTATTGAGGATAGATTGGGTTACCTCTAGCCTATGATAAAATATAATGAAGCTTGAAAAACTTAAAATAAGAACACTTTGCCATGAATGAAAAATTTCATATAGTCAACTAATGTGTTTTGACATCCTAAAACCAGCATGAACCATACAACCATCTTCAACCTATTTACAGACTACAAATTAGCAGTGTATGTCTTATTAAAATGCATATATTTCACATGTGTGAGATGAGGATCTAGAATGATATGGGAAGGTGGATTAGACTTATGAATTTCTGTCTAAACTTTCATCTTTCTATCACCATGCTTAGGAGAGGAGAAAACTTAGAAAATTGGTAGACTACCTGAATGAAGAATGGATTCTAGTGCCTTACCTTGTTAAGGATGGTTCATAAAGGAGAGAGAACAAAACTAAGAACAAATTCCCAAAGATGGAATCTCTCTAAGGTCCCTTCCTCTACCTAAAATTCTAGATCTTGATATTCTCTCTCATGACCGTACTATCTAAAAACCTAAAGGGATCTCTCAAGTTGAAAAAGAGCTCAATGGTGTTTAAAGATCAGTTTTAAGTCTATTTGGAACCATCTTGCCATGAATATTCTCTAAAAAAATATCATAACATTCCATATAATCTCCTAACCTCCACAATATGGAAAAGTCTATAGAAGTCCATACATCCTGCAAAAAATGGTTGAAAATTCCCTTTTCTGTGTGTTTTATACATTTCAAGCTTAAAATCACCATTTCAGGGAAAAATGAGGAACAATGCGAGTCAAAAGGTATTTTCAAACAAGTAATGTGATTTTAAGAGAAAAAAGGGACATATCTCACATGTGGGAACTCTTTTCAAGGCAAAACAAATTTATAAGCTTGTGGAGGGGACATTTTCAAAGTCTAAAACATTTGACCAAGCAACATAAGGACTAAGGGTGTGATTAAAAGATGTTATAAATGATTTATTGGCCTTATGAGTTCAAATAATTATCATTTAAAGACCAAAACCTCTCTTTTAGGAAATATACACCATTTCACAAAAGAGATTTGTCAATGAGTATCATGAAAAGTACCTTATAGTCTTCTTTAGGTCCCAAATAGGCTTTTATGTATTTGATCATACATTTCAAAGAAAAGCTTATAGTTAGATTCATACTTGAATAAACTAAATAAACCAAATAAACTCATATTGATTCATCAGTTTCCATCTTCACCATCACTATCAAGGCACTTTAGATTTTAAGGCCGACTCAAACCACCATCAAGACATCCAAACATACTCAAATATCATGATGAAACTTAACACCAATTTAAAATAGGTATGATAATGATAAGACATTGATACCTACTCCCTTCAATAGACATTCAATGACATTATGATGATCAAGCACATCACTTAAAAGACCTAGGATAACTATGACATATGGTGATCACAAACAGACTCAATGACACCTCTAACAATTTTGAATGACTTCAAGAAGCAACTTAGGAGATTTCATCACTTAAGATAATACCATGTAGAGGCTTAGGTGATTGCCATGAAAAGTTTTTAGTTTTAAGGATTGGCATTTGTCCTTTATAGGCCAAATTTCCAACACTATCAAGGGTTACAGCTGCTTTTGTCTCCTCATCATGATGTGCCAAGATTAATTTTCTTCATCTTTTTTAGTCTACACAGGGGAACTGGGCTCCTTTAAAGAGGTATCCTCGGCTGCTTGTGATGCACCAGTTGTTTTACATACCTATGTTATGCTTACTAAAGGAATGTCTTTAGATTTAGGGTTTAGATGAGATTATGAAACCCTAAGTCTTAATTTCTTTTTTATTGGAATCTACTAAGAACTTTGTTCAATCACATTTTTTATTTGTGATCTAGTATGTTTTATTTCACTAGATGAAAACCTAACCCTATAAGAGGAAGCTTATTATTTTGCCTTGGGTTTTGGTGTTTTTCCAAAAGCTTTTGGAAGAGATTTTGAAGGCTAATTGGTTCTGTATTTCCAAATGTTCTTTGAAGTTGATTTATTTTGTTGAAGGAAATTATGTTGTATAATCAAATGGATAAGGCCATGATGATGAGTTGGATCTGACCTATTGGTGTCCAAAACTTGAATGGTTCCATATAGGTATAGTGGTAGGTTCACTCTATGTTGAATATGTTGTTATCCATACTTGAGGTGAAAAATTATAGTGGTAGGTTCACTCTATGTTGAATATCTTTTATTTTGTTAAAGGAAATTATGTTGAATAATCAAATGGATAAGACCATGATGATGAGTTGGATCTGACCTATTGGTGTCCAAAACTTGAATGGTTCCATATAGGTATAGTGGTAGGTTCACTCTATGTTGAATATGTTGTTATCCATACTTGAGGTGAAAAATGATCCTCATAGCTTCACATCCCAAAACACTACACTGACCTTCACACGCAAAATATTTCATAACCTAAAAGGAAATAAACTTCTAGGGTTAAGGTAGGGTTTCCTTGTTGATTCCTTTTGCCTTTCCTTGATGATTATTTATACATTCTACAGATAGTTATTCATTACCATTAAACTATGTAATTAACTCATAAAAAAGATTTATCCCAAGTATTCTTTTACCATCCTCAGCAATCCTAGAGATTTCATTGATGATTCTGCTAGAAACTATAATATTGATGCCTTTGACTATGGTGGAGTCTTCTTTTAGATTTACAATAAATTCATTCACCAAAGTTTAATCATGCCCCTAAATTTTTTATAGAAATAGAAGCTAACTTCCTCAAAAAATTATATATAAATTTCATCATTCATCAGTCCGTCTATGGACTTAGGTTTAAATATTTTCTTCTATCCCATGGTAGCTCTAGTGATTTTTTAGAAGTATGACATAGTTTAGCAGGCATAAATAGTAATGATAATGGAAAAATAGATTGCAATAAAGATGAAAATAATCAATCAAATGGTCATTAATATTGTCTTGGTGGGTTTTGGTGTAATCTAGAGCAATCATGATATGGCATTAAAGTTTTAAATGAAACTATCTTTGAAAAATATTCAATGTGTTGTCACATGTATTAAACATGTGCACCGTCAAGAAAATCATCAGTACTTGAAGTTCTACAGATTGGGTCATTAGGTGATTTATACATATGAATAAAGTTGACATGACACTCCTTTTTTCTTGTGTGTCTTTTTACATATTACTTTCCCATGTCATCAAACACCACTATCATGACTATTATTTTGATAGTTTGTAGGACATCTCTAGCTGAAATTAATTCAAACCTTCTCCTCAAGGTGAACATGCATGAACCAAAAGGACTTATACTATCATACTATAGATAAATAAAATAACCTACTTACATAATCATACTCATAGTCCTTTTTTTTCCTACCATCTGATTTGAAATAGAGAACAAATGCATGAGTTGAACTTTAGAAATGTATACAAATAAATACATTGAAGTTATTTTATTGTTTGAAACAAACTAATCATTTTTTTCTAATTTCTAGTTTTTATATTTTTTTCTTTTGCCCTTGACTAGCCATTTTTGTTTTCAATTCAAGGCTATTTCTTCAATATATGACCAGCCAACAAGTTGGTTTTCTAATCAGCATTGTCAGTAGCATCCTAAAAGGATTTTCACTATTGAATTATTATTATTATTATTATTATTATTATTATCTATCTTTTAGAATAAGAAACCAAGGAATGGCCTCCTTATTTTGTTTTGCATAATATACCATCATGGAGTTGTTATCATGGAAGAACTAAGTTCTTTAATGAAAAAACAATACTCTTAATGTTTTGAACAAACTCCTTGTTGATAGTTTTCTAATATAAGTTGAGTCTATGTCTATTGATCAATAAGGTCTTTTGATTCTTATCTATTGGTAGAAATTATACTAATCCATTCTCAAATACTTTTTCTATTTGATATGGCCTATCCATCTTATTCTCAACTTGCCTTTGAATTGTTGAAACTTGGAGTCAAACAAGAGTACCTAATCTCCTTCTTGAAATATTATTTTTTTGATGTGTGAATCATGCAACATTTTTATTTGATGTTGTATCATTTCTATTTGTTGTAAATATTTTGTCCTTGTCTCATCAAGTTCATTTATTTTGAGAATTCTATCTTTGTGTGCCTTATCTAAGTTAATGCCTACTTCCATTATTATTTTCAGAGTTTACAATTTAAATTCAATGTAAAGGAGAGGTTTCTTACCATACACTAGCTCATAAGGTGAAAATCTAGTAGTTATCTTCCAAGTAGTGTTATAGTCCCATACTAATTTTGGTATTCTAGCTGCCCAATATTTTATATCATTGTTGACTATCTTGTTCAAAATGTTCTCCAACTCTTTGTTGGTAATTTCTACTTGGCCATTAGACTATGGATGGTAAGGGGAGGATTTCCTATGGTTAACTTGGTATACTTCTATGACATGTTTGATCATATTAGACATGAATTGTGGTCCTTAATTTGAGGCTATCTCTCTAGGTGCACCAAATTATTGAATGATCTTGAAATATAGAAAATATTCTACTCCTCTAGAAAAATATTAGGCTTGGGCTTCAACCCATTTAGTGACATAATCTATACATACTAGCAAGTATTCCTTTCCTTCGGATGGAGGATCTACATGACCAATAGAGTATATTCCCATTTCTCAAATGGTTGTAATACTACTTGTGTATGAAGAGGCATCTTGGCTTATAGTGTAGGTTGTCCCATCCTTTGACATGAATCAAATTGTCTGATATACTTATTTACTTACCTATGAAGGGAAGGTCAATAATATATTACTCCTAATATTGTATGCATGGTTATTTTTTTTGAATAATGATCTCCACATGGTTCATCATGATAAGATCTAATGATGTCATAGGCTTTATTATCTACTAGACACCTATGAAACACATGATCAGATCCATACTTAAATAACATGTCATTAATCAATTTAAAAGTAGAGATTTTTTTAATTAAACATTTCCTTTATTTATGATTAAAATGGGAAGGAAACTTTCATGTGGCCAAATATTTGGATATATCAACGAACCATGGTGATTCTACTGAAACAATAAACAATTATTCATCTGGAAAGCTATCTTCAACTGGTTCTTCATCACCTGCAATGTTAATTTTAGACAAAAAGACTGCAACCACATTAAACTTTATTAGTTTATAAATAATGGTTATATCAAATTCATGTAAAATTAATAACCATATTATGATCCTTCCTCCTGCTATAGTTTTATTCATGAGATACCTTTTGGTTGAATGATCCATGTATATGAAGACCTTATAACCTATAATATAGTGTCTGAATTTGTTGATGGCATAAATTCTAGCAAAGAATTCTTTTTTGTGGTTAAATAATTTATTTCAATTGGTGTGATATTTTTTCTAATGTAATAAATGGCATATAAATGATAATTCTCATATTTTTGTCCTAAAACTACCCCCACTACATAATTAGAGGCATCAATGTAGATGTGAAAGGGGTTTTCCCAATTGGGCTCTCTCAATACTAGTGAAGAGCTCAATTTCTCTTTAATAGTTTCAAAGGCTTTCTAACAGTCATCACTCCACACAAATTCATTGTCCTTTACCAACAAATCAAACATAGGAGTAGTAATTTTTTTGAATTCTTAAATAAAATGTGTGTAAAAACTAACATGACCTAAGAAAAATTTTATATCAATTTGATTCTATGGGGTAGGCAAGTTAGAGATTATTTTATTTTTCTTAAGATCCACTTAGATTACTTTGGTAGAGATGTGGTTTCCTACTACTATGCCTTGATCTATTATCATCAAGAATTTCTCATGACTTACTGATAATTAGTGTTCTTCACATTTGTTTTAAGATCTTGTCAATATTGTGTAAGGCTTCATCAAATGTATTTTCATGAGCAGGGAAGTTATCCATTTAAAATTCCACACAATCATTAGTCAAATCAAATAATATGGCTAAAATTACTCATTGAAAAGAAGTTGGATCATTATAAAGGCCAAATGGTAAGACTATGTAGGCAAACATTCCCCACAAGCAAGTAAAAGTGGTTTTGTCTTGATTCTCAGTTGCCACTATTATCTAATTCTATTCAATAAATCCATCTAGAAAAGAGAAGTATTTTTTCTCTGCTAGATTATCAAGTACTTGATCAATAAAAGGAAGAGGAAACTAATCCCTCATAGTGGCTTGGTTTAGCTCTCGATATTCTACACACACTCTCCATTTATAATTTTTTTGGTATAATTACTAGTGAAGAAACCCATTAGCTATTGGAAATGGGACAAATGAATCCTACATCCAACAATTTCTCAATCCCAGTCTTTACTATATCCCTTAATGTTGGATGTATCCATCTTTATAGTTGTCTAATTGGTTTATCCTAACTTGTGTAAATGTGATGGGTACCAAAATTTAAATGAACTCTCCTCATGTTTGTGTAATCCCAAGAAAAAGCTTTGGTATGTTTTTCTAGGACATTAAAAACTTTTATTTCTAGATTATGGGTTAACTAGCTATTTATATTCAATGTTTTCCTAGTAATACCATAACTTGTTTAATGTTAGGACTGACAGACTTTACTCATTTGAATTTACTCATCAATTAATTAAGAAGACATGGATTTGGTAATAATAGATGAAATGTGGTTACATTTTTTACAAATCCATATCCTAGAGGAATGATTATGGCTAATGGATAATAAAATGTAGTTAGAAAATTAGTTGGTTTGTCTTTTAGCCAATTTCAAATACTTTATTGAAATGGTATGTGGTCATATGTTGAATAGGAAAGATGGGAATTATTCCCAAAATAATGAGTCCATAGTAACCAATTTGGTTATATTATTAGCCAATGTACTAACAGAGTCCATAGTTAGTAATTTAGTAGAATTTAGAGTTGATGGACTGGTAGAGTCCTTAGTTGTAGCTAATAGACTAATAGAGTTAGTAGCTAGGCTCATAAGAACAGTGTCATCTTTCATATGTTATGCTAACTCATTAGTTAATCATTCATGTGTCCTTGTACTATTATCATGGCTAGGGATGAAAGTTTGTTCTTATTTTTTTTGGTTCATCCACCCAAAGTGTTTTTCTATAATCTAGTGAGGGTTTTGCAAGGGGTATAAAGATATTTTTTTTACATTTAAACCATTTGAAATAGTCATATCCCCTAACCTAAAATTAATTAATGTTGCTATGGTATCCAACCAGGGTCTTCCTAAAATGAGTGGGTACCCTAACTTTTTGGTTTTGGGTTGCAGCACCATAAAATCTACTAGATACTCCCATGACTCAATTGTTACAGCCTCATCTGCTATAGTATATTTTGGTTTAACAACTAACTGATCATCCATTTGGATAATGGTAGAGGTAGGTTGTATACCCATAAGAGACTATGTCTAGAGAGTGTTAGTTGTCATTACATTGATTTTTTCACCCAAATCTACTAGAATGTTGGGTATTTATTTCTTCCCTATGGTTATTATTATGACTAGACTACATGGGCCTATATATTTGGGTAGCAGTAGTTTTCTTGTTAAAAGATCAGCTAGTTTACCATCCACATGTATGGTCTTTGGGTATTATTTCTTTCTTCTAATTGTTTTGACACATGATTTTAATTACTCTATTTAATTCTAGAATATCCTTGATATTTTGTAAAAAGTTCACTTTAATCTTTAATTTTTTCAATTCCTGAATGAAATCAAATTTTTGTTTGGTTTTCACTTCCTTGAATCTATCAGGAAAAGGAATAGATGGACGAGCATTAATATGTTCCTCTATTTTCTCTAACATTTTTTTTGAATCCTCTTTTCTAATTATGGGTTAAAGGGTATCTATTTTTTGTTTTTCATTGGGTAGTTATGAGATGGTGATAGAAGGATCTTGAATTATTCTACCTGATCTAAACTAAATATTTTAAAATTCAATAGCTCCTATATTCAGGGTTTATCCTTGTTCATTTGCATAGATAGGGGATGATGGTTTATTTTTAGGGTTATCCACTAGTTGAATAGATAATTGGGGTTGATTAACTTGTTATAAAGGTTGAGTTATAGGAGGTGCCATCAATGTTTGCTATGGTGGAAACCTTATTTGGGGGTTAAACTATGGATTGATGTTCCATTATGTATTTACCCATTGTTTTTATTGTGGCTAGGGCATCCATGGTTATTGAGGCATAATCCAAGGATGAGTCATCATCTATTATTGATTGGCCCATTGCATGTGTACTTGCCCCCACATAGGTTGAGGTGCCTAAGTAATCCAAGGTGTCATTTATGGAATAATTGGATTTATTGGGCCAAACTAACCTTGGGTCTACTTTTGTGGAAATATATTTTGTCTTTGGATGTAATTCAGATCTTTATGGGCTGTGTATTTTATTTCAATTGATTTTTCAAAACAAAAAAATGGTTGCAATGGTTTGTATTATGGTCTTTATTATCACATATCCCACATATTTTTGTTTTATATGAAAGACAATATTTGAGAGCATGTTTTAACTTACATTTTAGATAGTAAATGGCTAAGGGTTATATGGTGTAATTATGTTTGGCTTGAAAACCATCTAATGTAGTATTTCACTGACCAAAATGTTAGTTTTTAAATGGAAAATTCCTCCATCAATCGACTAACTTCATTGGATTTACCTAGTATTCCTTTTTTAATACTTGGTTTTGTCCTAAACTAATTAGTACATAAATCTAAGAGCTAGTGGAATGTTAATTTTGCAATCTCTTCTTTACCCATAAATTTCATATCATCCTTTGATTCATCATCTAGTCCTTTAAGAAAGACCATTTTCACCACTTCTTTTATAAGTGGATAACCACTACATTGTGAATAAATGTGAACTTATCTAGATAATATTCTAAACATTTATTTTTATTATGTTTGATCTTTAACAAATCCTCTTTCCTATCCATTAATATATAGTAATCTTGATACTTATCAAGAAATGTAGTTTCCATGTCTTTCCAAGTATTAATAGAATCACCTAGAAGGCTCATGAACCACCTCATGGCTGTCTCTTTAAGTGCAGAAGGGAAAATTTTGAGTTTATGACTATCAATTGTATAATAATGGGTTTGACATAACACTTTAAATTCAAACAAGAATTGATTTGTGTCTTTTGAGGACTTACCCCTAAAAGTTGGCAAAATTGAAGATGAAATGTTTTTCATAGAGGTGTTATCTACCGAATCTATGACTATAAGAAAGGAAAATATTCTATCTTATTACAATTAAATTCTATTTTATTCAATATTTTCCATAATTCCTTGATTATCAGCCATGGTTTCTATTTTTTTCCAACCTATATTAGAGATCTAATTTATTACTTCCTCTTGATCTTGAAAAGATTGAGGTCCAAGACCTACTATTCTAGACAAAGGATCCTCAAGATTAATTCTTCCTACTTCTTATAGGGTTTATTTGTGAGGATAATCCTAACTCTGATGATGAATCTATGTTTGATTCAAGTGTTTTCTTTATACTTTCAAATCTCTCAGTCAAATATTTTATTCTTTCATCCTCTAGTCCTAACTCGGGATCTTTAGAGATGAACCTTCCTTAAGCATCTCTATGTTAGTTCATAAATTTTTTTTTGTCATTTTTTATTGGTTTTTTAATGTTTTTTACTATAAACCAATAATGGCTACCTTACTATCACCTAAATGTCCCTGGAAATGATGACAAAAATGATGGGTGTCATTTATCCCTTCATTTAATCAACTTTTCTATTGATGTCATTCAAACCAAGGGTGACATCCAAAGTTGTTTGAAATAAATTTTATGCTTTTAGGTCTTATAGAGATGGTTTGGGGGTTTTTTTATTTATAAATGTTTAATCTAATCTATTATATAAAGTATTTTTTATGCAATAAAGAAACACACTTGCAGAATTAAACACTTTATAATCTAATTTGTTGAAATAAATATACTTGTTTAAAGTAAACACTCTACTTGAAATTAAACACTCTTGTTGAAAATAAACACACTTGATAAAATTAAACACTATGCTTGAAAGTAAATTCACTTGATGAAAAGATAAACACACTAGTTTACAATCCTAAATTTAATCTTAGAACTTAAAGATAATTTTTTGAAATTTAGCATATATATATATATATATATATATATATATATAATTACTAAAAACTATAAATACACATAACATACCTTATAGAAATATGTTCTTAATTCTCAAGGAGAGTGGGACCTTACTCCTCTTGGGAACAGAAATGAAAGGAAAACTTGATACTTGAAAATTGGAGATATCTTTATTAATTGATCAAAATAGAGTACATGAATATAACTGTAACTTATATTATTATGCTATAATATCAACTAGATAGTACAATAATTCTCTTTCTATTATATTGTAAGACATAGAGATCCACCTATATATAATTCTACAACTGCATATCCCTAGATCTCAGTGCTAATCTTATGTTATCAAGATAAATATCCTAATTTTAGTGGGTCTTCAAAATAAGTGATTGATGGTTCGAAATAGGATTATCCATCTTTTAAAAAATCTATTGAATATCTACTAAGAATAACTTCCTAGATTTATTAGATTAATTTGTCTTATAAAAGATTATTTAACATATTTACAATGACTAATATATATAGAAAGTATATTTGTAGATTTACTTATTTATAGTAATATTATAAATAGTAAGTGACTAAAATAATCTTCAAGTATGTTGAAAAAGATGGAAATTATTGATCTTTAATTCTGCAAGCTCAGGAACTGGACTAGAAGAGTCTAGAGTAGTTCTATCATAGTCCATAGTAACTCTGGCAAAGTCTAGAGTTATATTTGTGAAAACCTGGTAAATCCCATAGCAACATGCTTCAAGGATCCTAAATGTTGAGGAAGTCTATAGTAAAGATTCTAGGCTAATAAGGATGATAAAATGCTTTGGTGAAGAATGAATTTTGGTTTTGAATGATTTTGTAGCTACAGACTAGGTGAGTTTATAGCTATTGGGAGAGTTCGTAGCAGTAGACTGTGTGAATCTATAGCTACTAAACAAGTCTATAGCTAAGTCTAGAAAAGACTTGGATGAGTGACAAGTGTGCCAAATGAGTTTTTATCTTTCCATATATCAATATCCCTCATATAGGTTATCTTATAAGATCATCAAAAAGGTCCTTATTCCTTATAAACTATTATATTATCTGTATATACATAAAATTAGGAGACTAGACATGCAAAGAGTTAGAATTAAATGATAGAATTAGTAACTTAGACTTTAGTTAAATTAAATAATATAAGGCATTCATTTACTAGATTAGGATTAGATATAAGCGTAAGATCCTTTCAATGTTCAGTCTAGAGGAAAGGAAATGGAGGGAAAATGAATAAAACTGATAGTAATAATGACTCATATTTTGGACTCATCAACTAAAAACCACACACAATAAATAATAAAATGTGACATAAGGCTAAGGACCACACATAAAATATAATCAAACACCATACAAGGCTAAGGGATGAAAATAAAGAGGTATACAATGATACATTGAATCAATCAAAGTAGTGAAAGAAGGCCAAAGGCCAAACAAATTATAATCAATTATTAACCTATGAAATTAAATAGTAATAGTGAACCAAATAACAATTCAAACTAGTCTACATTATCCATCTATGTCAATGTCACAACATATCAAAGTAATATATCCATAAAATGCAGCATTATAAATATTATAAATAAGATCAAGATGTGTAGGTAGTAAATGTAGCTCAACATGATAAATGAAAAGGCCATAGAAAGATATAACATGCATCAATATAGCTTATGCAATGAGATGCCCAAAGTATGAACATATCCCCTAGGAATATGAATGTCATGCATCTATGTATATATGTATCATGTGAAACTTTTATGTCATGCATGTGCATATGGAAAAGGATGTGTAATCTAACAAACATGTTATAATTAACATAAATGAATAATGGAAATTATAAAATATGACATGATTAGGTCCTAATTTTTTATTTTATAAAAAATCATTTTTTTAACTTTTTGAAATATATATAACAATTAATTTTAAGTCATCATAGTCATCAAATGGGTCTATGTCACTTGGTTTTTCCTGTACCTTAACATTTTTTTAAGTTTTTATAAATGCATTATATTTCCCTATTTTGTGTTTTGGTTAGGATTTTAATCACACCAAAATATTTATGAGGTAACCTCTAACATTTTAGGATCAATGTATAAAATTCACTCCAAGGCACAAGTTACAGAGTATTCAATTTTATAGACAACCACTTGCTGTAATAGCATTAGAGCATAGATTGTTTAGCATAGGTGAGAATAGATGAATGTAACTAAAATAAACAAGAAATATACTTTAAATGGTTGTATGATCACTAATCTATAGTGGGAAAGATCAAAATAAACCACAAAAGGAGGGAAAGGTAGGGCATGAAAGAAATATTTGTTCTAAGAACCAAGAAAGCTCCCAAGCTGGTTCATAAAAGGGACAAGTGCCAAAACTGATGTCTAATGTAAGTTATTGTAGCATAAAAAATGTATAGGCATAGTAAGGAGTTTGAGGATAAAGGAAATATTAAACTCAATGTTATTGGCTAAAGGTTGTTGCCACCAAAATTATGGTTGTATATCCAAAAGTGGGAGATTATAACCAAGAAAATAGAAAGCATATAGATTTGTTGTTTCAAAATACTATAAATCTATATCAAATACACTTTTACACCATTCATGAATTACCCAATAGACACATTTCTATTAATCATAGATGCATATCAATCTAAGATAGCTTATACTCTTTCCCAATTGACAATAACTAGTAACTAAGACAATAGATCATTCAAAATAGTTGTTGCACATAATGAATTACTAAACACATCAACAATATTGAAATCATTAATTCTTAAACTTAGGATTGGACAAGAAAACACATACAAATACCAACTTACATAACACAACAAAAGTTTCCTTTGTTGTATTGAATATTGAATTCTCCTCTTCTTACAATTGAAAATTCTATTTTTATATAGACTTGGGGAAGGGGTCACCTTAACCTCCAATTTGATTTCAAATTTGAGATCTTGTTACAATTCTATTAGAATCTGAGTCTAACTCTTAACTCAAGTTCATATATTATGAGTTTGATCTTTAATCAGGATTAAAATTCTATTGAATCCACTTGACTTTGGCTTTTATAAGTTGAAGGTTAAAACTACAATCTATTATTGGTTATAAGATCTAGCAATTCTATTATAGTAATAAAATACAAGTTAGATTCTATTTTAAATTGAGTCAAAATATAACTCTATTTAGGTTTATTAACATATTTACCCAATGCATAATCTCAAATATATGGTCACAAGTTTATTTAATTTAAACCAAGATAAATCTAACAGTTTCAATTTAATTCTGGTAGTTCATATCTACTAGTTTTAGTCCATGCAAGTTAGATGTCCAGCTATCTAAATGATTTCTATTCAATGCTTGAATTTGAATTTCTCAGTTGGATTTGGACATGTGTCATTTCCTCGTATGGCCAATTTGATTTGGTGTAAAATAAGAGGCATTAGTCCAAAACATTTAATATGTTGAAGTATTTTGTTTAGCCTTCACCAATTTTCCCTTTTGAATGTCATTGCCATTACCTTTAGATTTATATGGTTTTCCTTTATGTTATGTCTTTAATGTGTATTTTGATGTGGCCACACCCATCAAATTTATCCCCATCCCATTATGCCTTTGAAATATATAAAATTGCGACACTTAGTAACTTCTTTAGCTCATTTAAGATATGCCTTTACTCAAATTTATGAAACTTGTCATTTATTTATAAATCTCAAAAGATTATACTTTATGACCTTGTTTTTATTTGCTTAGGATCTTCACTTTATGGTCTTGATTTCCATCAATCCATCATTAGTCATTTATTGAGTTACTCTAATGTTTGACAATGTCCTAAGTTTATTGTATAGCTTGATATATCCTCCATATTCATGGCCTCTATGATGGCACCATGTGACCCCATCATGGACCCTTAGGCCTTTAGATACCTTTATCCACTTAAAAATATCCCCAAATCATTATGCTTTTTGATGATTTCACGTGGCATCATTACAGGTCACAGGGAGCATGGGGTCTTTTCACTACACTTACCACATGTTGATGCCTCCTAACTCTTGAGCTCACATGATTATGCCATGTGGCATCATCATGGAGCATGGAGATAAAATAATACCTTAATTGAGACCTCAAAAACCTTTCACCTCTCTAATCTCTAATATTATGCCATGTGGCATGATATTAATGAGCAGAGAAATAAGAAGACTTGGCCAATTTTTCATAACTTTTGCCTCCCAACTTGTAACTCTGAGTTGACCTCTCCCAAAGCATTGATCTATGACATGCATCCACAATTTAGTGAATGTGATCTTCAAGTCTCTGACATAGAATTTATCTCACTATGATGACCTAGTTGTTACAAGAGTGACACTTATCATAATTACAGGCTATAAAAGGCTTCAAACTTAGAACTCAAGCTTTCCATGAACCTCAAATAAATGTGATTGAAACATGTGTCACAATGTCAATTCCAATGTCTTGAGGTTGTATAATCTTTATATGAAAAAAATACAAGGAAAAAACACACTAAAGCAAGACGTTGATATGTCCGTTCAAAATCTAAAATGATCCTGATGACTTGCATAGATTAGACAAGAATTTGACTAAAGGTCTATTTTTCATAGATAAAACCATTAAAAATCATACATATCTCAAAAACATATAGAAGATGTAGATTTAGGCAAAGCCAATTTTAAATCCAATTTAGCCCATATATTTATTATTCACCAATTCATAATAAGAGCCTATAAGATTAAAAATATGACTAGTGCTTAAGGAAAGGGTGTACAAATTTTCAAAGTTAGACCACTTGCCCAAGCCATAATGTGTAATTCTAAAGGAACATTGTGAAAATTCTAAGGTTTATAGGACTAGACAAAGAGGTTTTCAACTAAACATAGGTCCTTATTTTCAAATATTAAAATGGGGAGGTATTAAGCAACAACAAATGATAACTCATGGGGAAATACTCCTGAATATTTGAGAACCCAAAACTTTTATAAATGTACTTCATTAAATCCACAAACTTTATATGAAAAGAATGAATAAATAAAATAAATGAAATAGACTTACTTTTCCATGTAACATACTAACCCTTCTCATTCCACTAGATCTATGTGTGAATGTGTGAAATTCATTTATCCCTTATCATGATAATTTTATCAAATCATTGAACACAAACTAGAGGTTTCATTTTGACACTTTTAAATTCAAAAGTAATTAAGAAACCTAGACATTGCTTTACTTCCAACCAGGGATCTATATTCCCAATAAAGATACCTCTAATTCCACTCAAAGCCTTACTCTACTACCAGTCAAGCATATATATACCCAGTATAGGTTAATTGAATCACCCTTACCCATAGTTTATATGATTTTGATCCATTGATCTTTATATAAACTTGCTTTTCTCTAATTTTTTATATATTTATATTTATGTTTTCCTACCATCATAGAACATAAATGGGATTTGGGTTGGTAATAATTATTTGTTGGTTATTAGTAAATTAGGAGACTTATCATGTATCAATATGTCCCTATCATAATGTATTTATCTCACTATTTATTGTTTGTCATTCCAAGTTTTAACATGTACAAGTACAACTAATCTTTAAAATGACAAGTCTTTCTAAATTCACATGAAAATCTTAGAGTAACTTTTATAAACTTGGTGAACTCATTCAATTAAGATAAACCTAATTTAAACTATAATACATACATAAATTTAGGATTTTTTGCACAATAGAATCCCTCCTTGTGAAGACTTATTGTGAACCCTTATTTTATAATCATGGAGAAGGACTTTAAATGATTCTAGCATAAGAAACTTATTAGGGTATTCCAAAACAAACACCACTAACCTATAAATCAACAAAACCAACTAACTAAGTAAAGGCATTGAAAGTAAGAAATTAATCTAAGAAAACAACTATAAAATAAAGCAAAAAAAATATAAAAACTACTTTAGGAAAAAAAATAAAACCTAATCTAAGCCTAACTCTACTCAAACTTACAGTCATTCTGAATAACTTCTAGATGGAGTAACCATGAAATAGTGTTTTAAGAATTTCACATTGATTGAAATATTGAGATCATTACCTTGGAGTTCCTTTAACTAAAAGGCATTATTACCAAAATCTTATAAACTTGATGTGGTCCAATCCATAGAGGTGTGAGCTTGTCATAATGTGATTTTTTTTCATGTGTTTTATCCCATAAGAGGACAAGGTCTGAAATTCTAAAGCCTTTATTCTTAGATCTTTCTCAAACTATCTCTTCACAATATCTTGATGTTTACTAAAATTATGTAATGGCTCAGTGTGTACATCTTCCATCTCAATATATCTAGTAATCTAGATTGAATCTTCTCATTTTCCCCCATATATTCTTATATGAACTGATATGTTGGTAATTTAAGAGTGATAAGGAACATTGGTTGTTGTCCATATACTAGAAGAAAAGGTGAAGCTTGAAGAGCTTGTTTATATCTAGTTAGGTCTACCCATAATACATACTTCAACAATAGATTCCATTCTCTAGGTTTATCTTGAGTTGACTTCTTTATAGCATCTATCAAATTCTTATTAATGTATTTAGCTACTCCATTTCCTTGTGGGTAATAATTATATGAAAACTTGATGATGATCTAATTATCATAGGCCAATTTTGTTAATTCAATAGATTAGAATGGTGGTCCATTATCACATACTAAAGGAACTAGAATCCCAAATCTATTCAATACATTCTCTTCTATAAATTTGATAACATCTTGAGTTCTATAATTCTTGGTGGCCACAACATCTATCCATCTAGTACAATAGTTAGTTGTTATTAGGTCAAATTTATGTCCAACTGAATAATTAGGATTGATTACACCCACAAAGCCTAACCCTCATTGTGTAAAAGGCATCTCCTCGATGACAGACTATAAAGGCATAGCTGCATGGGCTTCTCTTTCACCAAAGACTAGGCATTCATGCCATTTACTTACATGGTGGTAAGAATATTGTATAAATGTCAGCCAGTAGTATTCCATTTTTAAAATTTGGTGGGCTATAGCATTTCCTGATGGATTTCCACTACCTATTTTTTGATGTTGATTATCAATAATATTAGCAACTTCTTTTTAGGAACACTTTAAGTAAATCCATTCATAATTTATTCTATAAAGGACTCCTTTTTTAATCATATAATGCCCAAATTTGAGTTTAAGAGCTCAATTTTATTGTCTATTTAATTCTAGATAACATGTACATATGAGAAGATAATAGATGATCTAGTCATACCATTCACCTTTTGATACCTATACTTCATATATGTATTCCACTTATAGGCATGGATTTGGCTCAATCATAAGTTTTACAATTCCTTAGCCTCTAATTATTCTAGTTGGTTTAATTTCCAAGTCAAATTCTTGTAGCTTATACATACACTTACTCCTCCTTTCACCTAGTTCATCCTATCCAAGAGTGAACTTAATAGTTAGATCCAGGACAATATCATTAATCTTATTCCAAAGAATATAATTTCTAAATTTCTTCACATATTTGATCAATGCATATATATGCTTGTCTATCATGGAGTATTTAAATTTTGCATCCTTCAAGTTAGTGCTCATGAAAGCAATTAGGTTTTCACTGTCTTCTCCCTTTTGTGTAAGGATTGAAACTATGGTGTGCTCTGAATCAAAATAATATAAAAAATACTTTCTAAAATCTAGACTGATTAAAACTAGAGCCTGTGTGATAGCATATTTGATATCTTGAAACTCTTTTTTGGATTCAGTAGTCCATTCAATTTTGGTATTTTGTTTGAGCATAGTGTTTAAAGTCTTGACTATCTCTACAAAACTAGAGATAAATTTTCTTATAGAAATAATATTTCCAAATAATGATTTCAACTCTTTCTTACTATTTGGAGGATTTATCTTTGATATGGATTGAGTTCATTATGGATCAATGGAAATTCCATCTTTGGTGATCATATGTCCATGTAGTTTTCCTTTTATCACTCCTAATATGCATTTCTTTGGATTTAGATACACTCCATACTTTCTACATATATGAAATATTTTTCTCTAGATGATCTCTATGATCAGTTGTGTTCTTGGATAATGTTATGAAATAATTCATGTAAATAATAATGGAATTATGAACAAGTCCTTAAAAATCATATTCTATAGCACATTGAAATGTAGCTCCTGCATTTAACAAATATGAAGGGCATTCTTTTATATGTAAATGGTCCCCACTTAGTGGTGAAAGTTATCTTCATTTTTTCTTTAGATTTGACTAGCACCTGGTTATAACTTGAAAATCCATCTAAAAATGCATCATTATAGAACCACTTGCATTCTAAATTAATTCATCTAGGGAAGGGAGAGGAAAATTATCCTTTTTTAAAGCCTTGTCCAAGTTTTTAAAATCAACACATATCCTATTCTTGCCATTTTTATTTTTAACTGGTACCGAATTAGCTACCTAGGTGGAATAAATGATTGAGGACACAATCTTATCTTCCAATAACTCATGAATTCCATTAGAATAAGATGTTATAGAATCACGTTGACTGTTATTTGATGTTTCCTAAAATCTTTATGATATTGCTTCAAAAGGATGGTTTGTGTAATAAATCTAGGATTAAAAATATTCAAGTCCTCATAAGTTTATGAAATTACATATTTATATTCCATTAAAAGGTATTTTAATTTGTTTTTTTCACTTTTGGTATAGCTCAAACCAATATTGACATATTGAGAATGTTTATCAATCTCCAAATTCTTTGTTGAATTTAGATTCACTGGTTTTGGATTGCCTCTGTGTTTGAGATTGTATATCTATGTCAAAATTTCTTTCCAAAGAAACCATTCCCATGGGTATCCTATTCTCTTTTAGTTACATAATTCCATCATCTCCCACATATTTTGTGTTCATGTGATGGACATCTTTCTCATCTATTATCTAAGATACAAATACATCAAAATTGGTTAAAAATTAAATAATTTGTTGATCATCATCAAATACCCAAAAATTCTTTATGTTGTATATCATTGATGGATAGGGTACTAAAAGAGTTTTTGCATTTTTTATTCATGGAGGGGTATTAAGTTAGTAGCTAAATAAGTTAATGAATCAATTATCTGATTATGTTCTTTGGGAATAGCTATAATGTTGAATGCCTCAAATGATTCCATTAGATCCCAAGCTTTGTGCTTATATTTATTGAGGTATGACAATTTACATTGGTATTCACTCTTTATATTCTTAACTAATTATGAATCTCCTTATGCCACTAATTATTTGACATTATACTTTATGGTGAACTATAAGCAAGGAATCAAAGCTTCATATTAGGCTCTATTGTTAGTGCATGGAAATTATAGTTTTTATGTAGACATTTATTTATTTCCATTAGGATGAATCAATTCAATTCCCACACTTGACCCTTGTTTGGACTTAGCTCCATCAAAATGAAAATTCCATAATTGAGAATACTTTTTTAAACTCTTGCTCATGTTTTTCATAATTTATGGTAAAATTGTAAACTCCAACTTGTGAAGATGTGAAATTTACCTTTTCATTCCTTCCATTATACTATGTGATGAGATGTTTCATCTTGAACTATTGATCTACTCTGATCTTATTGGCTACTCCTCTCCATGACAACCACATGTGTGAAAAAAAAGTTCCATGTATCCATTTAATGTTTTTGACCAATCACAACTTAGTAGTGATCCATAACCTTTTGTAATATCAACAAAAAAAATGTCTATGTGTATCTACATGCATTATTCATAACCTAGTTGTATGTGAACATTGGTAAGCTCTCCAATAACTGGTATTATTGTTTTGTCTAATTTTAATACCATTCTATTTAGCTTTTTTGGGGTTAATCCCAATTATTTTAGACTTAATTTTCACCCTTAGAGAGGGTTTTTTATTCTCTCTCCAACTAAGACACAAAATGGGAACAACCTCAAGATTTGGGTATCCTATAGTGGGGTTGAACCTCTTGAGAAGGTCAGGTTCCTCTTGGTAATTCACCTAAGCTACTACTTCTAGTTGAAAAAGGGATAGAGAGGGGATAAAGGGTAACTAACAAATATAAATAGGTGATGCACAAAATTAAATGATAACTCACATAAGAATGAAATAAACATTAATGCATTATAAGACAATCCTTGCTCAAACAATCTCACAAACTAGCTAATTGCATAAGTATTTCATAAACTAGGATCACCAGCAATGAATGAAGCAAATATGAATTATGAGATTCACACCAAGCATACATTAATGGTGGGAATATCTCAGGTTCAGACCTAAAAATACCTATAAAACACCTAAAAGTAGGAAAGAAAGAAGGACAATGGATATGGAAGACACTCTTTCATAATGTCATCATGCACAAGCTTACTAAACACAATTCAGAGGCAAGAAATAGGTTAAAATTATATTTATTGTTCCAAGAGGTCTTTCATACCAATTTTTGATAGGGTTGTTCCTTGTCAAAATGAGAGTCTCCTTTAAAAATTAGGGAGAAATGGGAGATATAGGAGAAAAGGGGAAGAGAAAGAGAAGAGGCAAGCAAACATAATTCAATAAATGAGATACAACCACCCTCTATGAATTCTCATCCACATTTAGGTTTATTATAACTAATATTTCTTAAAAAATTTAACTTTCATTAGCTCCAAAAGCCTTCAAGCCCTCTCATTAGCTGAGAAACACACTAGAAGACAAGAACTTGTTGAGGATGATGAGTCATAATCCATTAAAAGGGAACAGTCTCCAAAGACTTTTGAAATTTCATTAAATGCTCCACTTGCCTTTCTTAACCTCCAAAATCTCCATCTTCTTAACTATCTTACATCACCATGCTTCATCTTGATATGTTCTTTACATTTCTAGATGGTCACGTGAACTCATTCATCTAATGTCCCTTCTAACACTCCTTTCACAATCACAACTTTGCCCTTACTCTAAACCCTAAACATAGATCCAATGTAGATGAAAACCAATCCCTTTATTGTCTTTCATATATCCATAATTTCAATGAAGATTCAAAAGCTACTTAACCTCTTGATCATGAACAATATGTAAAACATACATCTAAGGTATTTTGACAGGTTTAACTGAGCTTTAATGGTAGAAAATGAATTTGAAGGGTTTACTTTTGATAACCCAAATCATATTTTGATCTCACATTTATACATTTGTATGATTAGGTGGTGAAATATTTTGATTTGACATGTCTACCTATGTGGAAATTCCTCACCATGTTGTTGCTTATTTTATTTTAAAAACTATGACCGTCACATTTTTAGACACTTATCTTCATCTCATGCCCCTTAAAACTCAATAAAATTTGCTCTGTCAATCTCCTCAAGAGTCTCCTAGATTTGAATTCATTGTTGTTCATTGATATTTAATATGCATTCAATATTGTGAAACTTGGCAGCCCCACATGCCTTTTATGGATCATGTTATTAGTCGCCATCCAGTTAATGTGTTTACACCATGTTGTGGCATTTCATACAATCTAAGATTATTAACCTCATGTGCACCATCAATATCCTTAGCATACTTGAATGTGTGCCATAAATATTTAATTTACATCATGAAACACATGTCATTGATATGTTAAATCACCATGATTATTACACATGGCACCATCATATTCATCCTTAAGATCCTCTAACCTTTTGACCTTTTGTTCATCGTTATATCTCCATTTACGTGATTGAATGCATGACATTAATCCTTGATTAGATAGAGTGAGGTTTTGACACTTGGTATACTTGAATTCAATTCATATCTTACCAAATATTTTTGAATTTAAATGGCTATTTATTATGGCTTTAATTTGATGTCTCCTAGCACGTCCCACACTGTTAGATCATCTTTGAAGGCTCATATCTTGAGATAGGAAATACATCAAGATACAAAAATTTTAGGGGATATCCATGGAATAAAATGCATCATTTTTATGTAATTATTTAACTTTGGTTGACTTCCCAATTACACTTATTAAATGCACATCAAAACTAACCTATTCATTCTTACATGACATGATAAGATAATTTGGTTACTCTAGGCTTATGTTAGTCATCTTTCTCTCTTTAAAAGGATACTAGGAAGCACTAGAACTTTACCAAGACACCTCTAATCTTCAAAACCATCTATTTTACCTTAACAACCTTTAGGGGATGACCTTCACTTGTAGTTTTAGACTTACTTCTAGGTTTTTTCATCAAAATCACCAAATTCACACATTAAGCTTGCTTAAAGTGTTTTAAAAGCTTGTAAGTAAAAAGTGATAGGGTCATGAAGTTTGTCATATCCTTCCACCATTAGATCACCCACTTAATTATGACTCTTCTTAGCTTCTCACTCCACATCCAAGTAAAGTTTCATATGTGGGCTAATTTTGGCCAACATTTCTGGTGACCTCCTAAGATTGCATGTTTACTATGCAATAGATTAGTTGCCTTGTCTGATCCATTGGGCATATGGGGTCACAATGTTTTTCCTTCCAAAATGATATGAAAATGATACAAAACTTCCCATTTCTAAAAATAACTCTTTTTGAAACAAACAAAGACAACAAAAAACAAAACCAACCCTATGCCCAAGGCACTTAGGGAAGGGAAACATACAACTGAAAAGTTGTGTACAAGGCACTTAGAATAAAACAATAAAATCTACTCCAATATATACAAGGTTGAAACTTAAAATTACTTTCCTCCTAGATCAAATGGGAAACATTTAACATCATTCACTTATAATGGACTAGGATGAAAAATACCTTTTTTGAGGTGCCAAAACTAGTGAACCAAGCTTCTTGATTGCCAATATTCTTGGCATGCTCTCAAGTGGATGAAAAGGGACAAACATGTCTATAATGTCTATATACTCTTGAGATGGCTCAAAACAAATCCTATGATGATATTCAATGTAAAAAAAGTCTTGTGATAAGGTCTCAATATGGTTTACGAGAGTGATTGTTATCTCTCTATTTGGTGTCTCTTCAAAGATAAGAGAGCATTACAATGTATTTATGACTAAAACCTTGGCCCTTAAGAGCTCATTAGGATCATAATTTATCTCAAAAACCACTCTATTAATTTTTTGTCTTAGGAGTGAATGTTGGGTGTCCAAGTTTGCACAAAAGGACTCTAGATCATCCCAAAAAGTAGTTTCCTCTTGATCACTTGGGATAATGCCAACCTTAACACCATTCTTGCTTTGATCACCTTAGAATAAGCTGCATGGAAGCTCACCATCCCATTTAAGATTCAAAATTTCATATTCTTGTGGTTCTAGATCTAACCATTCTCCTTTGTTCTTAAAGACATCAATACTACCTTCAATGGACAATTCATTTTGAGATTGGTTAGCTTCTATAACCTAATTTCCAAGTTCATTTTCATACTCTAGAGGAGATATAAGCTGGTTTAAAACCTATACCTAGTCTATGAAGTCATGGTAAAATTGTTATCATTCTTCATTCTAGTCTTCTTTCTCCTTTATGTAGAATAGACAATTAGTTATCCATTCAAGTTCTCCCCATTGTTCATCTTGAGGATTGTCATCTTCATGATCTATTTCATTAGTGTCAAAGTCATGCCAAGAAGGCTGGTCCAAACTTTATTTTTCCTCCTCTGTATGAAGTGAGCTACCTATCATGATCTCTTCCTCATACACACTTGTATTTTCCTATTGTGCCTCACCTATGACTGTAAGATCATTTCCTATCCTTTTTAAAACAAGTTCTTTCTCCAAGAGGGAGATGGTGGGAGGGTGAAAAAGTACACCTTGCTTGTATATTAAGAGAGTGTCTTTCCAACTAAGTACCTTGAGTGGTATCTTTGGTGGTTCTTGAGGAATGGAGAAAGAGTCTTGGAACTCTTATAGAGCAAGTTCATTAAGCTAAGCTATGGTTACTTGATTCACTTTTTTCACAACTAACTCCTCCTCCAAGACTACTTCTTGGACTACCTCAACTATCACCTCCTCTTTTTTCTCAATGCCTTTCTAAACTAATTTCCATGAGGGGAATGTATAGGGTTCAACCATCTTCTCTTCTTTTTAAACTAGAATAGGAGGGGGTGTATTCACAAAATAGGGTATGACATAGTCAAGGTCAAAGGTGTAAGAGGAGATCCATGGTGGGATGGTTTCAAAATCTTAAGTGGGAATAGGTATATAGGTAGGAGAGGGCAAACTGTTTGGTTTGGGTTTGACATACTCATCCTTCCAATGAGTCAACATCCCCTCTATTGATTTTATCCATTTCTTTACTTGGTTCTTCTCAAAGTGTGGATAATCACCCTCTTCAATGGATGCCCACACACTCCAAAACTTATGTAAGAATATTCTTATCCCCTCCATGAAATGAATGGGGAATTCTTGTCCAAGTCCAACTTCCTTATTAATTTTCATGATTTTTCTCCCTTTGTTGAGTATTGCTTCTCTAATTATTGACAAGGATAGAATAGGGAAATGTTGACTAGGGGTTGATTTTAAACCCTTGGAGGCTGAGCTTGAGGCTTTTAGAGGGGTGAGGACACAAATTACTGATTACACTAAATTTTTTGATCTTCATAAGATATCAACATACTCTTTGAGTTTTGGACTATGCTTTTCAACCATACCTTATTCTCCCTCTCACAAATTGGCTATTATTCATTTTCACAAACTAACCATCTATTCTTGACCAACTAAAGATAACTCCTTGCCTTTTATAGAACATGAATAGGGATGTCTGAAGAAAATTTTTAACCCCTACCAATTTCACTTATTAACTCCATATAAGCTGATGATGCTTACTTAAATCCTGACAAGGATGTAATAGGATAAACCTGGGCTTTGATAAGGGGAAAGAGGAGAGTGATTTAAATGAAAAGGAGGTTGATCTTGGTAATATGCAAGGGTGGGAGGAGGACAAAGGGTAACTAATAGAGATAAATAAGTGATGCACCAAATTAAATTAGAACTCACGTAAGCATGAAATAAATATTGATGTAGCATAAGACAATCCTTGCTCACACGATCTCACAAACTAGCTAATTGCATAAGTATTTCATAAACTAGGCTCACAAGCAATGAATGAATCAAAGAGGAATTCTAAGATTCACACCAAGCATACATTAATGGTGGAAATAGCTCAATTTCAGAACTACAACTAACTAGATAACACCTAAAAATAGGCAAGAAAGAAGGACAATGGATATGGAAGACATTCCTTCATAATGTCATCATGCACAAGTTACTAAACACAATTCAAAAAGATAGGTGAAAATTATATGTATTGCTTCAAGAGGTATTTCATACAAATTTTTGATAGGGTTATTCCTTTTAAAAATGAGAGTTTCCTTTAAAAAATGGGGAGAAATGGGAGATATAGGAGAAAAGGGGAAGAGAGAGAGAGAGAGAAAAGGCAAGCAAATAGAATTTAATAAATGAGCTGTAACCACCCTTCATGAATTCTCACCTATATTTGGATTAATTAGAAGTAATCCTTCTTCAACAAATTAACCTTCATTAGCTCCAAAATCCTTCAATCCCTCTCATTGGCTAAGAAACACACTAGAAGACAAGAATATGTTGAGGATGATGAGTCATGATCCATTAAAAGAGAACAGTCTCTAAAGACTTCTAAAATTTCATTAAATACTCCACTTGCCTTTCTCAACCTCCAAACTCTTAATATTCTTAATGATATTATAGCATTCTACTTCATCTTTATATATTCTTTACATTATCAGATAGTCACTTGAACTCATTTATCTGGTGTCCCTTTTGACACTCCTTTCATAATCACAACTCTACCCTTACTTCAAACCCTAACATAGGTCCAATGTACATGAAAACCAATCCCTTCATTGGTTTTCATATATCCATAATTTCAATGAAGATTCATAGGATACTTATCCTCTTAATCATGAACAAGACGTAAAACATACATCTAAGGGTTTTTTAGAGGTTTAACTAGGCCTTAATGGTGGCATACAAATTTTTAGGGTTTACTTTTGGTAACCTATATCATATTTTGATCTCACATTTATACATTTACATGATTGGGTGGCAAAATATTTTGATCTGACATGTCTACCTATGTGGCATTTCCTCACCATGTTACTACTTATTTGATTTTAAAAACTATGATCATAGCTTTGAACATGTGTCTTCATCTCATACCCCCTAAAACTTGATCAAATTTGATCCATCAATCTCCTTAGGAGTCTCCTAGATTTGACTTCAATGTTGGTCATTGATCTCTAATCTATATTCTATATTATGACACTTGGCATCCCTATGTAATTTTTATGGACCCTACTGTCAGTCTCCATCTAGTTAACATGTTTATACAATGTGAAGGCCTTTCATGTAATCTAGCCTCATTGATTTCTTAACCTTATAAACACTATCAATCTCCTTAGCATGGTTGAATGTGTGTAATAAATATTTAATTTACATGATCAAATGCATGTCATTGATCCACTAAATCACTGTGATTATGACACATGGCACCATCATGTTCATCCTCATGATCCTCTAACCTTTTAACCTTGTACTCATTGTTAGATCTCTATTTGCATGATTGAATGCATGTCATTGATCCTTGATTCAATCAATCAAAGTTTTGACACTTGTCATCCTTGATTCAATTCATATCTTTCCAAAGATTTTTGAATCAAAATGACTATTTCTTGTGGCTTTAATTTCACATCTCCAGACATGTCCCACACTACTAGATCATCTTTGAAGGCTTATATCTTGAGATAGGAAATACATCAAGACATCAAAGTTGAAAGGGATATTCATGACACAAAATACATCATTTTCATGTAATTATTAAACTTTGGTTGAATTCCCAAGTACACTTATTAAATACACAACCAAACTGACCTATTCATTCATGTATGACATGTTGAGACAATTTGGTTCCTCTAGTCTTATGTTAGTCATCTTTCTCTCTTCAAAAGGATACTAGGAGGCACTGGAACTTTACCAAGCCACCTCTAATCTTAAAAACCATCTCTATTACCTTAATAACTTGTAGGGGATAACCTTCACTTGTATTTTTAGACCTAATTCTAGGCTTTTACTTCAAAATCACCAAATTCACACTTTAATCCTGATAAAAGTATTTTAAAATCTTGCAAGTGATAGGCGATAGGATCATGAAGTCTATTCCCTCCTTCCACCATTGAATCACCCACTCAACCAGGACTCTACTTATCTTCTCACTCCACATCCAATCAAATTTTGTGTGTGGACCAATTTTTGCCAACACCAACTTTTGACAAATAGTTGTTGGCATTATAGTGGCAAAAGATCTTAAATCAACCAAAATATTATTTAAGTTCCTACCAAATGATCTAGTAGCTAATATAAAAAATAGCACTTATAGTTTGTCCTTGTAAATGATGTTAGCCTGAGTGGTTTTATATTTGTCAATTACAAATTTCTTTATTAAAGCTTTCAACAAAAGTTCTTTTTGTTATGTAGCTTGAGTTAATTCATGAAGAGTAATGTTTTCTTTGATTTTCTTCATGTCTTCTACAATATTGTGTCCTTTTTTATTCTTTGTCTCTATATTCTGATAATACTTATTTCCTTTTGGGGGAGGTGGATTGTTTTTAGATTTTGGATATGGAGGAGTATCCACAACATTATTTGGACGAGTTGAAGTCATAAATAGTTGTTTATTTCTCATATTGTAATTACCTCTCTAGAACTAATATAAAGGATATATTTCACCAATATTATCTTTAGGATCATTATCATTCCAATAGAAATTAAACATCATAGGTCTCAAATACCATTACATTGCTTCAAGAATTGGAAGAAGTAACAATAGACTATTCTGATTGATTAAAATTTACCTCATGTCTTTCCATTTCATTCTGGAAAAACTCAAATGCTACATAAAATTCAATGCAATCTAATTCACTGTGTTGGGTTGTATTATGGATTCTACACCAATTAGGTAAGGTTATTTATAATATGTTTATCTCAAGGGATTTATTGGGCATTTACTTTATATTATTTTTATATCTATTGAAAGGTCTATTATATCATTGAAATCCATAATTTTGATTATTAATTTGACTTGTAGCATTTACCATGAGTTTTTGCATACCTAATAAATCATTACTCAATTTTTTTATTGTTCTTTGAATAACATTTTTTTTATTGTTCTTTGAATAAAATTTAATTCAAATTTATTAGAGTCTGTAGTTTCATCCTCTGTAGTGACAATGTTAACTGGGATTAAATCTTAGCTTTGGTGTTGACTGATTGTCAGAGTAGGAATACTTTAGTAATTGAAATTTTGATTTGTAGTAGCATGTGTCAATGGTACTAGATTATAAATATGGTGTTAATTTGGAACAACCATGTTCTGATTAGCACTAGGAATAGTATTCAAATTTGGGAAACATGGATTGACTTTTGGAATGATTTGGGATAAAGGATTCAATTATTTATCAATACTAATAGCTTCAACATATGCCAAGGGTAAAGTATTGGCTAATGACAATATTCATAATAAAATATCAGTTATTAAATCTAAACCATCCTTGTATATTTCTAAAACCATTACATCATTAGGTCTATAAGTTATATCTATCATGTTGTATATCTTTTGGAATTGGGCATTGAAAATTATAATTGACTCATTGGACTCTCTTTTAATGCTATCAAAATGGTGGTATACAATAATTAGGCTAGTGAACTATCCAAACTAAGCCAAGAATTCATTTTGACAGATATTATAATAAGTGATTGAAATTTTTTAAAGATTCAATAACCAATCATAGGCATCATCTTGTAATGTAAATGGGAAATATCTGCAAGCCACATCTTCATATATTACATTCATTAACCCTAAATTAGTTTTAAAATACCTAGTGTGTTCTTCAGTAGTTTTTCCTCTTAAAGATGAAAAATTAGGCAAATACTTATCTAGATTTCTAGGCAAATCATAAACAAAACTAGGTATAGCCATAGAAGAACCAGTTAAGCAAGGTAAAGCCATGGTATATATGAGTGCTTGACTTATTTTAGGAGAATAAGACTAAGTTATTACACTCTTGGAAGAACTTTTGTCTAATATTGGTATTCTATTAGACTCTAAAGGTGAAGTTAATGAATCAAATTGGGTATTAGACCTTGTTAGTCTTTTTGATGTATCTAGTGTAACCAAAATAAAGGTTCAACAAACCTCAATATTTAACACTTAGAAGCCTCTCTTCTTTTGAATTTCAAGAAAGATTCAAATATTTTCAAGGTTAGGAATGCCCTCCTTCTAGCACCATTTTTTCCTATTGATGATGGTTTTAAGCACACCATAGGATTTATGAGGTAACCTATAACATTTTAGGATAAATGAATCAAATTCACTCCAAGGCATGAGTTACAGGGTTTTCAATTTTATAAACAACCACTTGGTGGATTAACCTCAAAACATAGGTTATTTACCACAAGTGATAATAGATTAATGGAACTAAAATAAGAAATAAATATAATTGAAATGGTTTGATGATCACTAATCTAGAGTTGGCATGACCAAAAGAAACCATAAAAAGAGGGAAAAGTAGGGAGTGAGAGAAAGATATGTTCCAAGAACTTGTTAGTGCCCAAAAATTGCAATGAAGTAATTAGGCCCTTGTCAAGTGAAAATGCACAAAGTCCTTAGCCCAAATTTTTTCTCCAAGTGTTCCTTTGAAAGGTCAAGTTCATGTGACAATTGGTTGTCCTAATTTGGTCTTTACTTGGCATGTGTGTCTTTCCCTTAGACTTTTTTGGGCTTTTTGCACAAACACAATATCTAATGGAAATAGGTCTTTAGGTTTTCTATCTTAGATAAAAGGTCCAAAGACTTATTTCCATTGGATATTTTTTTCATTACAAAAGATCTGAATAAATTCAAAACCCCATTCGTTTCAGACTTTTTGTCCACTACAAAAAGTCTAAAAGAATTGCATTATATCAAGAAAAATTCAAGTCCTTATTTGTTTCAAACTTTTTGTCCGTGGAAAAAAGTTTAAAAGGAACTTACCCTTCGATCATTTTTTCTACGGTAAAAAGGTCGATAAAAGTCATTCCTTTGGCAAAAGTGTAAAATTAAAAATTCCTTCAATAAAAGCATAAGCTCAATTTCTTCATAGAAAATGCAAAGGATAATTTATTCGAGGAAATTATTTTGAACATTTTATCTAAAAGAATTGTCTCGATAAGATATTCATGTATAATAAAGTCCAAAAGAGCTCATACGCTTTCAAGAAATTATTTCAGATAAAATGTTTGAAACAATTATCCCAATTAAAGTGCTAAGAACATAAGGCCCAAAACAAAAATTTTGAAGACAGGAATTCCAAAGATAAAAATCCCAATGAGCAAAGTCCTTGAATAAATTTGACCAAATTACATGTATGACAGTCTTTCAGATGTATTTTGATAAGCATGTAGATATCAATTTTAAGCCTCAATAAATAGTCATTAAGATTCAAATATTTTAGGATGGTTGTGTGAGTGTCAAATTTAGGCTCCGTGAAGTAGCCATTTCATTTCAAATGGAGGAAAATCTATGGTGCACATTAACATGGAATAGGATGATCCAACAGTGCATGACCAAAGCTAAATATGTCAAAGGAACCCAGGACCAACATAGGCATGATAAGTGTCAAGATCGTAGGGTATGATTAAAAGTTAGAGCATGTTTTGAAGATCCAACAATGCAAATGGATAGTTGATAGTTTAACGGATCTTGAGATCTATCAAGATAATACCACATGGAATGATAGTGATTAATGCAATAGAGACTATTTACAAGGTACATAGAAAGCCCACAAGGCTACCAAGTGGCACAACCTTGAGGCTAAGTATAGATAGTATCTAATGACATTTCACCCCTTGAATTATGATCTGATGGAGCATGCTCACCTATCCAAGCAAGATTTGATGGTAGGCAAAGAGTCAAAGTAGTCTAAGGTATTTTAGGGAGATGCAAGGAGGACAAGTGTCAAGCCCTCAGTGAGAAACCAAGAAAATCAATGGTTCATGATTGATCATGTATCTAGTAGATTGATGATGAAAATAAGAGAAAAATTTTCAAAGGGGAATAAAGAAACATAACCTAATTTTTGCATTCTTCACAACTTTGCTTATCTAAGCTCCTCCATGGAAAAGATATTGTAGGATTATAAAATCAAAGAGGACCACTCCAAGGAAAATCTTTAAGCAACCATGAATCAATAATATTCAAGACATCATCACAAGGTAATGGGTTTTATTTGGTGTGCACAAGAGAAAGGTAGTTGTCTAGAAGATTCCAAATTTGCCATCGATTAACAGAAAAGTAGCTCTAAGTAATAACACATGAGGACAAAGTCTATTTAGCTCCTCAAATGAACATTCTCTTTCCAACTCATGTGGGAGGCATCTCCCACCATGAAATAAAAGGATATGCTCCATGTCTTCATCATTTCTTGTAGAGTTAGTTGCAATAATCATTTTCCTTATATTTACATGAAGATTTCCGGCATGGTAAAGGAATATTTTCTATCTAGGAGCATCTTGATAGGACTTTGGTGCTTGGAGATTCGAAATGGGTAAAAAATGTATATATAGAAGCTTTGTCTTCTATTCAAAAGGTTGGTTAGCCATTTTGTTTGCATATGTCTTCTTTAGTATAGGCTCTTTCACATTTTTGGATCACTTACATGTGCATTGTGTCTCTCTTACTAAGGTGGTTGTAGTTGTACAGCCATTAGAAAAATCTAAGAACATCTCTATATGTATCCTTTGTCCAACATGGATCAAATCCACCATGCTTGTCCACATGGAAGCATTTTGAAATGCTAATGTGTGTAATATTTTCTTGTAAAGTCAATAAAAATGCTTGTGGTTCTCTACTAGTTTCTATTGATGAAGTGCAATAATATGTTTTTCAAATGTTGTTGATTGGATATCTTGTTCTATGCTCATTATTGGTTGTCATCTTGGGCTTAGAATTAGATTATAAATCCTTTGTTGCATTATGTTTGGGAATATGTTGTTGAATAACTTATTAGGGCACCCTAGGTTTATGGATTCAATGGTAAAAAGTAGGTGATATTCTAGTTTCAGTGTATGTTCTAGAATTTCAAGGATCATTTAGGTATTTGTATTTCATTGACACTAATAAATGTAAATCACTCCTAGTAGTTCCATGAGTGCATTTAAGTTTTTTACATCTTTGCAATAGGTGATGTCATGAATGTTTGAAAGAATCCCTATTATTTGAAGATCACTAGCGCACCACCACCTTTTTATAAATAACAAACTATCCTACCCTACAAGTAATATACCTTTTTCATATTATAAGTGTTATTTACTAGAAGATTCATAAAGATTGTATATTTAACATGAGTCTGTGTTTTATGATTTTAAATCTTAGCATTGTAGTCTTTTATTCATCCCTTTTTGATCTGTAAATACTAGTAAAAACTTCCCTATTTTCTAAATTATTTACTAAGATCTTATATTTTCCTAATTCCTTAATTGAAATATAATTGGATGTAAAATATTAAGATTTTATCCTTTTTATAATATGATAAAAATGGGTTTCCAAATTGAAGTAAAAGTGAATTTAATTGTTCACATCAATTACCCATTAAAATTCCTTCTGAGTATTAAAACATATGAGTTACTCAAATTCCCATAAAAACATTAAAATTATTTATTTTTCAATCTCTATAAATTCTAAATTAAGTTCTACAAATTAATTGAAAATTGAATGCAAAACCAAAATCAACAAAAGAGACACAGGAATTATTTATGAGGTTCAAAATTTCTTACGTCTCTAAGTTCTTATTGAACCAATCTATTAATGTTGCTAAAATTTCAAGCCCAAATAATACTTAAAATCAAAAAATATATCTATTCTTTGCAAAAATATTGTATTAGACCTTTGAAAGACCTTGGTTGACTTAGCACGTCCTTCACCTTCCTAAATCACTTGCAGAGGCTTCTCCTTTTCATCTTATAATGAATTTTGTAGCACAAATAGTCATCAATAAGTCTCCAAATTTTCAAATGAGTACATTTCATAGATCATATCATAATTCTAAATAACTTTGTAGTTTACTTCGATCTCTGATTCAACCTCTAAGAGCTCCAAAATGAATAAACAATGCAACTTAGTCTATGATATCTCAATGCATAATCTATTGAACCTTTGTATTCAAATACAAATTCATGGGCTTTTATAACATTTAGAATCCATGAGTAGGTTGGTCAAGTCCTTATCCTTTTACATGGTAGGTCATGGTTTCCATTCCCATTGACATTTGTATTGGCTTTGATAAAGGTATAAAGTTATATATAAAAATCCCACATGAGTGGGGAAAAGAGTTTATAAAGGCTTTGAATATCCTTCTCTTCACCTTTTCAAGCATCGATGAAGTCTTTTGGCTAAGGCATATGATAATTTCATGGTGGTAAGTTGGCTTAGGCAGAATGAAGACTATGTGCTTCAGTTTGCATTTGATTGGCATGACCTAATTTAGCATGATAATGTGGCAGTCGATTGGTTGGAATCCTATCCCAAACTTTCCTTCATGGTAGAGGTTGACTTGGGTCATGTGGTAATATATAACCCTAATATGTGGTACCACATTTACATTTCATAAAACAATAATCCTATATTTGGGATTTTACAATGAGAATTGGGAACTAAATACAAATTCAAATACATTGAATTCCAAATATAGGAGGCCAAGGCACCCCTCCTTAAAAAGAGTGTTGCAACCCTCACTGAGGTCCCCTAACAAGCCAATAGTGGGGTTCATTTTTCCAATCTATGCACATTGTCAAAGATGAAATTTAACCAAACCCAAAAATTTTATCCAATATAAACTACCATGTGTTGAGTTCCCATATGTTCACTTGGCACTTGCATGTTACACCACGTCACCTATGACACCACATTTTCCCTGTTGCATTATAACTTCAGCAGATCATATCTTTTCTATATAATGTCCATTTTGTGAATCATGAAAAGAACTAAAAAGATTTTGACAAGATCTACATTGTGTAATCGATTTGATCAGAATATGAAGACTTCAATTTTTTAACAAATAAAGAGATCCACCTAGACCAAACCTCCCCATTAAGTGCTTTTAGACCCCAAAAGCATCATCTCCATTAAAATGCTCTATAACACATCAAATATAGAAATAGATCATAACTTATGATATAAATGGTAAAATTTATGCTAAATCATAATTCAAACTGTAAAGGCATAAACACAAGGCATGAGTTACATTGATTATTGTGATTGTCATTAAGATCACAATATTTCTCAATTTTTTGCCCATCTCTCACATCTTGTAAGTGGTGAACTACCAAAAACTACAACAATCACCAATGCAACTACATAACAAGTTTGTTAATGTAAACAAAATATATTAAATGTTGTAACCATGTTGAAATGCACTACCCAAAAAATAGGTCTTACTATGCTAAACAATTATGGTCTGTGACCATGTCATAATTCATTTCCCTAACATGGGTCTTAAAATTATAAAAAATATGGGAACAACATAAATTTTATAGTGTCTAGCATTACAAATATTTCCTAGTAGGTCTACAAGTGCATCGAATCATACACATGCAAAAAATAGATGCATCCCAACATAGTAGTTATTCTATCACAAGTACTACAGAAAAATTGAATCCTACCCAAACAACCTGTACAATACTATCCAATCCCCAAGATAATCAAATGAGTTACATTCCTTAACCATTTAATAGGAAACTCATAAAGTTAATTAGGAGATTCCAAAAATTAGAGCTTTACAAAACATAAGTGTGTGAACTAAAAACTTCGCATGATAAACCTATCTTGAAGTGTTCTCACTACCTCTAGAATGCATATGTCAAAGTGTGGAAACTTTCTTTTATCAACATTCAAAAAGGATCCCCAAATTTGTTTTGAAACATAATTGTACTATCAATCTACCAATCATGACATCATGAAATTCAAAAATTGTATACTAACCCTTTTAATCAGATTTCCCTATTTAGTTGGTGTGTTTTCTTTAATGGATACCTAAGCCACTGCAAGGGTCATTTTTAAATATGTTGATTTTACAATGCTTTCCTTATTAACAAATTTTAACTTTTGTTTAGGATGAAGCTGCCAACACTTTTTAACTATATGACCTTTATTTTTATAGTGAACACAAAATCTCTTATCCACATTTTTATGATCCATTTTTTTAGGAAACATACCTAAACTTATTTTCAATGAACTACAATTAGGAGAGTAATCTCTCTCAACCTTTTCCAACAAATATTTATGTTTCCTACATTTTTATACACAATGGTTAGACAATCCATAAAAACTACATGGATAAAAATGCCATAAATTTTATACATCATTTCCAAACTTCTCAAATATGGATAATGGATCAAAATGTTTACCTTTTCTTTTATAATTATGATAAACAAGAGGTGGAGGAATCTCATTACCTCTTCATGGTGATCTCTTACCAAATACTTCTTTGGAGGATGAGTCACCAGATGCCAATGGGGAAGCCTCTTTACTGTGAGAAGATTGTCTTCTTCTAGTAGTCTTAGAGCTTTCTCCAATCTCCTTTTTCCCTGCATTAGCATACCCCAATCCTGAAAAATGAGGTCGGTCTTTAACTTGTATTGGGTTAGCAGTACCTTGGCCATTCTTACCAAGGCCTCTTCCATTAAATCCCATTTTAAATAACAATTTGGATCCAATGCCTCTAGTATGCTTTTCAAATTCACCAAAGATGTCATTACCTGAATCTAAAACCAAATGGGAGGAAGAAGAATATTCTCATGGTGAAAAACTTAGAGTGCATTCATCTGTCATGGTCTCTGCATCTGAAGTGTAAGGCTTTTCCTTCTTCTATTCACTTTGTAACTGAGCTAAGAGCTTATCTTTGGCTTGAATCTTAGCCTGCAACTCTTTAACAAATGCCATCAACTGCTTACTCTATATAAGCATCTCATTGACATAATCCTCTTTCTCTTATATTGAAGATTTTGGCTCAATTTTTAACCACACATTCTCCTCTTTCAAGGAGTAAAACTTAGCTCTTAGGAAAGAGTTTTCTTCCTAGATCTAGCAGTTAATGGCTTCAATCTCATCAAGCTTGGCTCTGTTTGATAACTTGCCCATTACACCTATTCAATCACAAAATTGAAATAAGTTCTGAAAATGGAAGAAAAAATAATAACCAACTATTAATCATAGGTAAACCACACTATAAAATCCCATTGATCAACTGCTCTAATACCAAATCTGATCCATAAACACTAGTAAGAACTTCACTATTTTTTAGACCATTTACTAAGATCTTATATTTCCCAATTCCTTAATTGAAATAGAATTGGATGTGGAATATTAAGATTTTAGACTTTTTAAAATCTGATAAAAATGGGTTCCAAACTGAAATAAAAGTGAATTTGATTGTTCACATCAATTACCCATTGAAATTCCTTCTGAATCTTAAAGCATCTGAGTTACTCAAATTCCATAAAAATAGTAAAATTATTTATTTTTCATTCTCTTTAAATTCTAAATTATGTTCTGCAAATTAATTGAAAACTAAATGCAAAACTAAAATCAATAAAAGAGACATAGGAATTGTTTACGGGGTTTAGAATTTCCTACATCTCCATGTTCTTATTAAATCAATCCATTAATGTTGCTAAAATTTCAAGCCCAAATAATACTTACAATCAACAAATATATTTACTCTCTGCAAAACTAGTGTATCAAACCTTTGAAAGACCTTGGCTAACTAAACACGTCCTTCACCTTCTTGAATCACTTGCAAAGGCTTCTCCTTTTCATCTTATAATGACTTCTGTAGTATAAAATGTCATCAATAATTCTACAAAAAGAGAAAATGATTATATTTAAAATATCGTATTATAATTATAAACAACTTTGTAGTTTACTCTGAGCTCTGGTTCGGCGTCTAAGGGCTTTAAAATGACTAAACAATGCAACTTAGTCTATGTTGTCTCAATGCACAGTCTACTGAACATCTATATTCAAATACAAATTCATGGTCTTTTATAACATTTAGAACCCACATGTGGGTTGGTCAAGTCCTTATCCTTTTACATGATAGGTCATGATTTCCATTCCCATCAGCATTTGCATTGGCTTTAATAAATGGACAAAGTTATATCCAAAAATCCCACATGAGTGGGGAAAAGAGTTGATAAAGGATTTTAATAGCCTTGTATTCACCCTTTCAAGCACCGATGAAGCCTTTTGGCGAAGGCATATAATAATTTAGTGGTATTAAGTTGTCTTAGGTGAAATAAAGAATATGTGCTTTGGTTGGCGTTTGATTGGCATGACCCAATTTGGCATGATGATGTGATAGTAAGACAATTGGAATCTTATCCCAAACTCCCCTTCATGGTATAGGTTGACTTGGGTCATGTGGCAATATATAACCCTAACATGTGGCACCATATTTACATTGCATAAAATAATAATCCCACATTCAAGAGTTTATAATGGGAATTGGGATTTATATTTGGAATTCAAATACATTAAATTCTAAATATAGGAGGCCAAGGCACCCCTCCTTAAAAAGAGTGTGCTGACCCTCGCTAAGGTCCCCTAGTAAGCCAATAATGGGGTTTATTTTTCTGGTCTATATATGCTATCAAAGATGAAATTTAACCAAACCCAAAAAATTTAGCCAATTTGAACTACCACGTGTTGAGTTCCCATTAGTTCAGTTGGTACGTGCATGTTACATCACGTCATCTACGACACCACATTTTCCTTGTTGCATCAGAACTTTAGTGGATCATATAGTTTACATATGATGTCCATTTTGAAAACTGTAAAAAGAACCAAAATTCTCTTGATAATCTCTACACTGTGCAATTTTTCTAATCAGAATATGAAGACTTCAATTTTTTGACAAATGGAGAGATCCACCTAGATCACTTTTGTTGTTGAAAATGCTTTAGAATGAAGATTGTAGACAATTTCATATCTATCTTCAATAGCTTATAACTGATTTAGATCATTTATTCATTCCATGTGGCAACCCTTCCGAAGTGGAATGAGCAAGTTTAGTTGTGTCTTGGTTTGATTTGTGTTCCCTTTTACCAATAATCCCCATGGAGGTTGAATTGCAAAATCAATCCACATGAGCAAGCTATCCCATAGGTCCTCTCACCTTAGTTTGGGTAGAGCTAGAAGTATCAGGGAGTTGACCATACCCTTTGTAGATACCTCTCAGTCATCTTTTGTATTTGGTCTAGTCTTGATGCTAAACCCTTCCCCAAATACAATGACATACTAGTGGGTTTTTCATCATTATTTGTCATTTTATTTTAAGTATGCAAGGTCGAGCGTATGAGGTGTATAATTGGGAACTAACATTCAATTGGTGCCATTATCAGGGATAAATTCTTGTCACCCATATTGTCAAGGACTCTTGTAGAGAGAATTTTGTATAATTTTAGGTTTGAAGAAGTTATTTGTTATTATGTGTAAGTAATCTCAGTTGCATTTTTAGATAAGTTTATTCATGTTTTATTTCATGGTTTGAAAGTTGAGGTTATTATTTTCTACTTTGTTATCTTAGCCATCAACACTGTAGTACTCCACTAGGGACATGCCAAGAACTTTTGAGATTTGATAATTAACATATGTTGTTGGTTGCAAAGAGCTATGGATTTATCATGTTTTGAGGAGGTTTCCCCTTGTTAAACATGAATCTAAAAATTTCATTGTCTTTACTTTCATACATCATCACTAACGTTAGTAAGATATGGCTTCAATATGTATCACTTCAAGTTTGTAAATGGTTATATTATTGAACTTTGATTCTATTGGTGACTCTAAAACAACATTTGGTTTCAAATAAAGATCAATGCCTGCTTCAAATATCTTCAGCATTGAGAGTTCTTTTGCTTTCAAAGTTAGAAGGACTGAGGTCATCTTTCAAAGGTGACTCATCTAATAAACTTATCTTTCCCTTAAGTGTTCATCAAAAATGAAACAGACAAGTTTGAAGGCTTGTTGAAGAGCATAGAGTACCTATAAAGGATTGCTTGGGTTGTCAAGATTTTGGTAAGTCTAAACTTTTATTTATTGAATTTCTTATTGCTAAAGATTGGCATAGTTCTTCTAGTTATTCAAAATCATATAGCCCTCTTTATTATCTAGCTCCTTCTCAACCAGTTGAATCCCCTCCCAAGTTTTATCCACTAATCCCACCTCATTCACCCCCTCACAACCCTTTACCATTAGTTCTTAAACCTCTCATTAAACCAATCATGAGGCATAGGGACCCAGATGAGAATGAGCATCCTACATTTTGCATTCCTATATTTAGACCTATCAGCTTTGCTGACATGGAATGTTATCCTAATGAAGTCCAAAATGAAGTAAGGAAATGTCTTCCAAAATTCCAAGTGACCAATGCAGTGAGTGGTGATTAATACCTAAGGGATTTTCATAATATTATTAAATATTATGAAGTTGAGCATGAAGATGTGTGCATCAAGTTATTTATGCACACACTAGAGAAAGATGTTCATGAATTGTTCAACTCTCTTCCCCCATGATGCATTGATTCATGGGAAGAAATGAGGAATGTTTTTAGAATTTAATATGGTGATAGAATTGACCTAAGGTTCATTTTGGATGAATTTGAAAACATCAATAACCCCAATGAGTGTGTCCAAGACTTCAACACAAGGTTTGACAAAGCTATGATGTGATTTCATAAAAGTATTAATGTTAGTGAGACAGTATGCTTGATCAAATACTATGATGTATTTGACAAGAGTGTTGCATATTACTTGAGGGATAAGGCTCCCATAAACCTATGGTTGGCATTAAATATGGCCATCCTAATTGAGAACAACATAAAGGTTTTGGGTATGCCCTTAAACAAGCAAGTTGATGCAAAGTTGGTTGATCCAAAAAAGACATTCCAAGGCAGCCAAGCTTGAGGAAAATTTTAAGACTTTGGTCTCCACTGTCAAAGAGATGTCCTACAAATTGGCTTGAGCTAACAAGGGGATACCTCATAGACCTACACATGATGTTATAAGTTAGAATAGAATGGTTTTAAAAGAAGTGCCTAAATCATTACATATCAAGGTAAATGGTGTGAATTATAATTTATACATTGACTGGTGTGATAAGTGTTTCCTTCCACATCCCCCATGTGATAAAACTAAACCCAATGATGAAGATGTAGATGATCTTGAGTCTGCATCTGATGATGATGAGATTATGATGTTTAATTATAAAGACTCCTAATGTAAGTTTCCTAATTCCATGGAAATGATGAATTCTACTACTGTAGAATAGTTTTGGAGTGAAATCAATATGGTGTGTATCCCAACATATGAATTTTCTTGTGATTATAGTATAACACAGGTAAATGAGTTACCCAATCATGATTTAATCAAAGATCCAAAGTGTGCTTTAAAATAAGTATTATACATGGATGTAACATTGGGTAGCTCCATTGGGAATGTGGAAGTTGTTGAGAAACCAGTTATTCTTGTTGATGAGATTGACAAAATTAAAGGTGTTGTTTAAGGAATGACATTTGATGAAGATGGGGTTGTCTTTTGTGCCCCTATGATTGCATTCTTTAAGTTTTCTTTCAAGCATTACTTCAAGTGAATGAATGACATTGTTGATCCTGATACAGTCTTGCTTGGTACACATTTGATTTTAGTTGAGAATTAGGTTTATTTATAGCTATTGAAAAGGTACCAAGATCTTTTAGCATGGTCTTATCTAGATTTGAGATCATGCAAAGAGGATTTGCTTAATGTGTAATCCTATCATAGCTTAATAGTAGATATTTCAAGCAAGTACAAAGATGTATTTACTTCATCTTGGCCACCAAGCTACTAGAAAAGTTAAGGAGATTTAGGAATGGAAAAATTCTGAAGCCACCAGTTAATGGTAAGCATCTAAAGCATTCCTCAACTAAGTTTTGACTATGCACATATTGTATAGTGTTTTGTTTCTTTGTCCTTTCATTAATTTATTGCCCCTTTGCTTTGGGCCTTGTTTGTATAGTTTCCTTTCATGTTTTTTGTCAAGTATTTGTTTTTAGATGCTCTTGATCTATTTTTTTTAAGTCCACCATGCTTTGTTGAGTCTTCACAAATGTTTGATGAAAATGTTAAGTCTTACTCTACGACCCAATGGATTGGCACTTGGTCTTACATTTTGGGGTTCTTTGCATGCCTGCATGGGGTATGCATCCTCAAGAAAGAACCAATATTAGTACCAAAATTGCACTCAATCAATTGGGCCCTTTTCAAGTGAACATGCCCAAAGTCCTTAGCCCAACTTATGTCTCTGAGTGTTCCTTTGAAAGGTCAAGTTCATGTGAAAATTGGATAAGTGCTAATTTGGTCTTTGCTTAGCATGTGTATCTTTCCCTTAGACTTTTTTAGGCTTTTTATGTGAACATAATGTTCTATGAAAATAGATCTTTAGGTTTTTTATCTTGAACAAAAATTCTAAAGACGTATTTCCATCGAATATTTTATCCATTACAAAAGGTCAGAAGAAATTCAAAGCCCCATTTGTTTCAAATTTTTTATCCACTACAAAAAGTTTGAAAGAATTACATTATGTCAAGAAAGTTCAAGTCCTTATTTGTTTCATAATTTTTTTCCATGGAAAAAAGTTTGAAGGTCACTTACCCTTCAGGCATTTTTCTTATGGAAAAAACCTTGACAAAATTCATTTGTTCAGAAAAGTGTAAAAGTCTAAATTCCTTTGGCAAAAGTGTAACCTAAATTTCTTTGAAGAAAATGCAAAGGATAATTTCTTCAAGGAAATTATTTTAGACATTTTATCTGGCATAATTGTCCTGATGAGATATTTTCACAAAGGAAAGTTTAAAAGATCTCATATGCTATAGGGAAATTATCTCGAACATTTTCCAAATCAAAGTGCCAAGAACATAAGGCTTTAAATAGAAGTGTAGAAGATAGGATGCCAAAGATAAAAATCCCAATGAGAAAAGTCTCCAAATAAATTTACCTAAATTACAGGTATGATGATCTCATGGAAATATTTGGTAAGCACATGGATGTTAATTTTAAGCCATGATAAATAGTCATTAGGATTCAAATGTTCTAGGATGATTGTGCGAGCATCAAATTTAGGCCCTGTGAAGTAGCCATTTGAGTTCAAATGGATGCAAATATATGGTGCATGTTAATATAGAGTAGGAAGATTTGATGGTATGTTTTAAAAGCTAAATAAGTCAAAAGAACCCAAGACCAGCATAGGTTTAATAAGTGTCAAGCTCATGGGGCATTATTAAAAGTTTAAGTATGTTTCAAAGATCTAATGATGTAAATACACAGTTGATAGTTTAGTGAGGCCCAAGATCTAGTGAGCTATTGCCACATAACATGATAGTACTCAATGCAATAGAGACCATTTGTAAGGGACATAAAAAGCATATGGGGCTTCCAAGTGGCACAACCTTGGGGTTGAGTACATAAAGTAGCCAATGACATTTTACCTCTTAGATCATGATCTGACAGAGCACAATCACCTGCCCAAGCAAGATCTAACGGTAGTCAACGAGTCAAAATAATCCAAGATATTTTGGGGAGATGTAAGGAGGACAAGTTTCAAGCCCTCGGTGAGAAATGAAGCAAATAAATAGTTTGAAATTGACCATGCATCCATCAGATCAATGATGTGAATGAGAGCAAACTTTTCAAAGGGGAAAAAAGAAATATAACCTAAGTTGTGTATTCTTTATCTACTTTGCTTGTTTAAGCTCCTTCATGGGAAAGATATTGTAAGATTATAATATCAAAGGGGACCACTGCAAGGAATATCTTCAAGTAGCCATGAATCAAGAATATTCTCAAGCCATCATCACAAGGTAATGGGCTTTCTTTGGTATGCACAAGAGAAAGGCAGTTGTCCAAAAGATTCTAGATTTACCATTGATTAAAAAAAAAACTTCTCCAAGCAGTTGCACATGAGGAAAAAGTCTATTTTAATCCTCAAATGAATATTCTCTTTCCATCTCATGTGGAAGGCATCTCCTGTCATGAAATCAAAGGATATGCTCCATGTCTTCATCCTTTCTTATAGAGGTAGTTACAAAAATCATTTTCCTTACAATTACATGAAGATTTTAGGTGTGGCAAAGGAATATTTTCCAACTAAGAGCATCTTGGTGAGACTTTGATGCTTGTAAATTTGAAATGGGTAAAAAATGTATAAATAGAAGGCTTGTATACTATTCGATAGGCTGGTTGGCCATTATGTTGGTCATTGTGTTGGTCTATGTCTTCCTTAGTAGAGGCTCTTCCATATTTTAGGATCACTATTGTGTGCATTTTATCCCTCTTTCTAAGGTGGTTACAGTTATACAGCCATTAGGAAACTCTAAGATCATCTCTATGTGTCTCCCCTATCTAACATGGAGTAAAGCCACCATGCTTGTCCCCATGGCAGCATTTTGAAGCACTGATGTGTGTAATATTTTCTTGTAAAGTTAGTAAAAATGTTTGTGGTTCTTTGATATTTTATATTGATGAAGTGTAGTAATATTTTTCCATGTAAATTTTTGCTTTAAGTTCTAAGAAAGAGAGAAAAGAAACTAGATATAAGTATGGTTGAAAAACCTATTTGTTTGTGTGCACATTGAATCAAAAGATTGTGAAGAGCTCTTCTTTGGCTTGGGAGGAAGACCAGTAGATAAGAAATCACTAAAATAAACTTGTTTGTTAGATAGATAGTTGAGTGGATTGCCTATCAATATCTAGATCTCAAAAGTGAGATCTTCCTTAGGGGTTGTCAATCCACATGTTTTAAACAATTAATTTCACAAAACTAGAAAGAAGATACTTGCACCAATAATCAAAAGGTATTGAAATTGAACACAAGAATGCTTGCTTGGAAAATAGACTATAAGTGATTAAATTATTGATAAACTAATTAATACTAGTGCTAAGGGGTTGGGATATGCTTCAAAAATCCTAAAATAGGTTTGTGGACAAACATGAACATAGAAAACTAGGTTTAGTTGAAGGTAGATGGGTGAAAACAACTTGTTGGTTTTTACTACCATAGTGACCATTAGTGGTTAGGGTCATCATCAGCGGCTTAAGGTGTATTGAAATTGAGCACAAGAATGTTTTCTTGGAAAATAGACTATAATTGATTAAATTATTGATAAACTAATTAATACTAGTGCTAAGGGGTTGGGATATGCTTAAAAAATCTAAAATAGGTCTATGGACAAACATGAACATAGAAAACTAGGTTTAGTTGAAGGTAGATGGGTGAAAACAACTTGTTGGTTTTTAATACCATAGTGACCATTAGTGGTTAGGGTGATCATCAGTGGCTTAAGGTGATCATTTGTGGTCAAACTAACCATTGGTGGTTGGGCAAACCATTGATGGTTGAGTCAACCATCGATGGTTACTATGTAAGTTTTGGGTTGTTAAATTATTAAATAACAAGATCTAAAAGATGGATTCTGGGAGATGGGTAAGGGTTGGGATGATTAAAAAATATAAATAAAGTAAATAAATATTAACAAACAATACTTGTCTCACCATAAGTTGATTGGGTGAGCAGTTGAAGCAGTTAACCTATTGGTAGAATCTAGATTGATTCTGATAGAATAATGGTACTTGAGAACTTGATTAAGAGACAATGGTGAGTCAGATCTCAATAAGATTGTTGATGATGCTTGATAATGTTGATATCATTAATTGATCTATAAAAAAATATCCTAATCCCTAAGCTCCTGATAATTATTATAGATGGATTTTTCTTTCAAGCTCTTCTCTTATTATATGCACAAGCAAGAAGTAGAAGTCAAGGTGCAACTAGGCCATCTAAATATAATTTGTCTATGCAAAGGCTCAAAACAAGATTTATATGACTTGTATTTAGAAAAGGTCAGTACATGATAACATGATTTTGGTTGAGGTGTACCCTGACCGTCAATGGTTAGGGTTTCCCAAGGATAACCGTTGATGGTTACCCTGACTGTCGATGGTTAGGTCCCCAAAGGAAAAAAGGTCATGAAGGCTAGGTTGAGTCAGTTTGTGAAATTGACTATAGGTGAACTTGATTAAGCTATATTGGTGTATTTTGGTCCCAAGAGAGCCCTAGATAGGTGCAAGGGGATTTTTGACATTTTAAATAGCAATGTGCAAATTTTTGGTGTGCAGCTTATGTGAACGAGTTTTAAAAAAAAATGGAGTGTGGGAAAGATGGTTGGTTGCCCTAAGATTGGGAGGAGGTGTTCCCCCTCAAACCAAGAGTTGATGTAATGAAACTAAAATCAGGTTGGGGTTTGATAAATAGTAAATGGTGAGTCATGAGGTAGTAACATAAGGTTGGCCATTTGAAATGCAAACTTGCACACAAAATGTGACTAAGTGTGATTAGTCAAGATAACATCAATACTAAAGTTATTAATATTAGTAAAAATAAGTTTCAATGCTATAAGTATAATTGATAGGATAACCAGTCCACAATGATAGTTATGGCTGATTTGGTGAGTCTATAAATCATCTAGGCAGGGTCGGTATTAGGCATAAGTATCCAAGGTAGGAAATACTCCTAAAAAACATCATTGGTTGGGTCATGTATGAGGTGTTTCAAATTTCAAAAGTTTAACATGGCAAGGTGGTCAGTGCTATCAAATGGACCATGAAAATTCGTCATAAAATAAATGAGTAGTTTGGGTTAAAAATATCTAGTATCAAGGTGGGTGTGGTTTAATGAGGGGTTAAAGAAAGGTAATATCCAAAAGTTCAAGATCTAGTTGAAGAGAGATGAGGTGTTCTCTAAGGTGAAGCACCTAGGTGGGGGGATCCAAAATTTAAAAGGTTAGGGGCCTTGACCATTAATGGTTAGAGGTCCTAGGATCGATCATCAACAATTAGCCTAGCTGTCGATGGTCAGGGAAAACCCTAAAAACCCATGGATTAAAAAGTAAAATGTGAAATTATTTTCACCATTTTGACTTGGAATTTTTCTCTCTAGGTGAGTTTTACATTTGGCATTTTGAATTTTATCTTGGAGAGATTTGGAATTGGTGGGGTTGGTGTGCTTGCTAAGGTGGAAGTTTGATTGCTTGAGTATGTGCTTAAGGTTGATTGAGAGTGGAGCAGATGGAGGGTGGATGAGGACATGGCTATATGGGTAAAAAAGGGCTTCATCCATAGAAACACTCACAGAATGAGGTATGGATTTCTATAAATTTAATAGCTTAGTGAAATTTATTAGTTTAAAGGTAAATTTGAATAGAGTAAAATACTGGGGTAGGGGGTTTGAAAACCATTCTAGCCCATGATGCCCTAATGTCCATTTTGGTTAAAATTGAACAAAAAGAATACGTGAAATTGAGAGTAAATTGGTAATTTAGGTAGATAAAAGGTTGTAGGTGAGTTCTAGGGGAATGTTTTTGTTGTTATGAGGTATTTTTAGAAGTTTTTAGAGGTCAAGGGTTTGAGGCTTTCACCATCAGTGGTCACACATAGAGATCATCAGTAGTTGAACCCAATTGTTGGTGGTTGACCCTAGGGAAAAGCGCCTCTAGGAGACCATTGACAGTTCAAGGAACCATTAGTATTTATATGTTATAGGTTGGGTTTTATTTTAAAAAAATGTGAAGTTTTGTGATTTTTTTGTTAAAAGTTTGAAAGTTTTGTTGAGGTAGGTTAAAGTGTTAAATAGTTGTGTTAAGTGGTGGAAAAGGTTATATGCAAGTTAAGTAGGCTGAGGTGGTTGAGAAAGTGTTTGATAGGTATAGCAAAGTGGTATAAATGTGAGGTGGTAAAATAGTATGTTAGGGTTGACATTTAATAGTTACAATGAAAGTTGTGTCAAATAGGGCAATTATTGGTGATAGAAGCATGATTTTAGGATGTGTGTGGATAGAGTAGAGGTGTAAGTGTATGAGGTAACATGGTAGATGTTATGGGGTAGTTTAGAAGAGGTTTAAAAAATGTAGGTGTAGGTTGGTGCTTAGTTTGAGGTGGAAAACTAAGTGTTCATGCTAATGTGATTGTTTTTTAGGCATGTGAGCAGATCTAGATGTAGGATCAAATCTCAAAGATATTTGTAAAGGTCCATAATGGTATGATAGATTTCAAGTGGCATCATTTAGAGGAGGTTGGCCTAGGGGCCATGAGGCATTATCAATACTTGCCACAAGATGTGGCTATGATCATGGTGATCATTGAGAGATGGGATCCAGACATGAACACATTCATGTTGCCTACTGGAGAGATGAGAATCCTATTAGAGGATGTGCATTAGATCACATGATTTTCAATTTGTGAAGACTCAATCTACCATATAGAGAGAAATAAATGAGACTACTACATGGACTAGATTTATGATGAGGATAGGGAGTAGGTAAGATTTCATACTAATGGCATGTGTTACGAGCCATTATACCAAAGTGCACTAGTGGATAGGCTCTTATTGATGATGATGATGGGGATATCATACTTTAGCTTTCCTAATTCGAGTAATGACTACTTTCTATATCTATTTATAAGGGTGTTAAGAGAGATTTTGCTAGGTAGGACTGTATTTAGGTGGGCTCCTATTTTATTAGTGTAGATTTATAAAGAGATTTGGGATTTCTATACACATAGGTGGTATGATATTAGTATCAGGTTTTGTATTCCATTTTTGGGCATACAAGCATATTAGAGTGCTTTAACCACTAAGAATCCCATGGGATGGATTTATGCCTATAGACTATAGGGTAGGATTTATGTGATGTATAAGTGATTTAGCACTGATAGGGGCTAGTGGAGGTGCCTAAGATATAGAGTGGGTTAGAGATGACCTAGATGGCTTGGTGGTTGGTGATGTGGTGTGGAGACCTTATTTGAACTGGCTGATTTGGGCAAGATACATGTATCACACTTTATCACTATAGAGTGGGTGGTGGATATATGGGAGATGAGAGGGTAAGATTGAGCTCATCCTAGTTGATAGGGTACAAAGGTAGTTCAAATTACTATAAGGGATCCCTCTATATTTTCCTTGATACAAGAGGGAGGATGTTGAGTTTTTACTCTTATAGCTATAGCCAAAGGAGGTTGTCTTGAACCATGAGGAATTACTTGTGAGAGCTCCCATCAATGATGCTAGTGAGGTAGATGGATATGCATCTTAGTACCAAGATAGATATGCAACTAATGATTTTGGGTGGGGTAATGGGGGCCATCAACCCATGGATGTGGACCCTATAAGGGCACTAGTGTAGAGTTGTCAAGAAGCAGTGGCACTGGAAATAGTACATGCCTAGATCATAGATTTATAGGGATAGGTGACCACCATGTAGGCTTAGGTTATCTCTTTATAGGGGTAGGTGGTGATTTTGATAAGTAAGTGTGATTTAGAAAGGGCCTCTCTTGATTTAATGACTTAGGAGAGATATTATTTGAGATAGGGAGCAAGATCAACCACAGTAGTAGTAAGAGGACCATAATGTTGAGGACATGGTATCTAGCCACTACTGAGGAGCTAAGGTACTACGAGGTGATGGTGTTTTCATAATTTCCTATAACATTGAGATATGGGGAGTATAGGGCCAATTTGGTAGGGGTCCTTAGGTGGCTAATCCAAGATAGTGGGCCTCCATAGTGATCCAGGCAGGGACACTAGGGAGCCATAACTAGCCAAGAGTGTAGGTATAGGTATAGGTGCAGGTGGGGCCAGTAGTAGTGGTACCCCAAGAGCATGATTTACACATGTTTTGATATGTTGATATAGATAGGTATACATTATTTTGATATCATCTTGTGTATTGATGCAGTGAGATGTACATGTTTTGAGAGAGAGTTTACACATCGTTACATGTATTATTTATGATGACATAATGTATAAGATTATGTATGGTTTATTATGTATGTTTATGTTTCATGGTTTATATGCTAATATGGTTTTTTATGTTCATGTTTATGGTTGATAGTCTATGGTTTCATGCATATGCTTTATGAGATGTTGACTCAGTAGCTTAGGCACGTGATGTTTAAAAGATGATTATGATGCTCTGATTTTGTTCATGGATATGAGAGGATGTGTTATGGATGGATATATGTCATATGATGATGTAATCATAATGAATTTTTTTATGCTTATGTTGATGTGGTTTGCATGAGTTGATGTTATAAAATGTATTGTGGTAATGTTATGGTAAATGGATAGATAGGTAGATGATATATGACATGGTTCACGATGTTTTGATCATTGATTTTGTTTATGTTCATGATGATGAATGGTGTAATTAAGGTTGTTTATGATATGATATACACTCTCATGATGTTGTAATGGTAGATGGATAGGATGATGTTTATGCTATGATGTGATGTGATGTGATTTTATGGTGTTTTGACCATAGGTAGATATATGATATGTGGTTTATGGAGATAGTTCACAATGTTGCGTTCGTTAATTTATTTTTGTTGTTTATGATCATGGAAGTAAAATGTGAACATGGTTAAGGATGTAATGAGAATACATAGAGTAAGTAGATAATAAACAAAATGTAAGGAAAGTGATAAGAATCATGAGACATACATCTACATGAACCAATAAAAGATAAGAAAAGAAACATGAGGCCTTTTCATTGGTAAGGACAAAAATAAAACCTGAAGTTGGATTGGCTTAGTGAAAATAATATTTTCAAATGCTTTGCATTACCATGCTTAGGTTGATAAATGTGTATCTTAATCACATTGTGTTAAGTAAGCTCATAGTCTTGCACATATGATATATGAAGGGAGGATGGGTGAAACTGGAACCTTTGTGTGAAACTAACATGCCTCTTATGTAGGCTTCCAAGAGGATAGTATAAGCAAGTCTATGCTTAGATATAAAGTCTAGACTGATCGATGTAGGAAATTATTGAGGAGAGGTTATTGTGGCTTTCCAAGATTATTGCTTTTATGAGAGCTGCTTATGGCATTTATCATTGCTGTTGCTTTTGCTTATGGGTTTTTCACTACTTGTGGTTGTCCTTTAGGGTTGGGAAAGCTGATTGATATGGGAAGCTTCCAATAAATTGGTAGTTTTGACAAGTTATTTACTAATCCATCCTTTAAGGGATTGGTCTAAGTTTATATGCTTAGTTCAAATGCTTTTGATAGCTATCTTTTGAGGGATCAATCTGCCTTACATTTTTGCAATTTCAAATAATTTTTCAATAGTTTCCCTTCAAGGGAGCAGTCTATGAATGCTAAGAATGACCCATGATTCATTTTTAACTTTGATGTTGTTTTTTCTTTTGTTTGATTTTTATTAACATAGAATTACATGCTCAAGGGGTTACCTTTATGAAGGTAAGACTAAGAGCACAAGAAGGTTGCATAGGTGAAAAGAAGATTAGGTAACAATGACCATGGGAACTGATCCTAAAGAGGGATGGGAAGTACCATGAGAATCATGCTATGGGTAGAGCCATAGTTCTCATATTTCAATATTAGGTTATGACTATGATGGATAATCACATGATTCAACTGTAGTTAGTTACCCCTAAGTAGATGGAAATGAATGTGGTTGTAGGGGATCAGCTTAAGATAGATAAATGATGATTGTGACCCCTCATTTAACAAAATAAATGACACATATGCAAATCATTGAGAGGCTTAGGTTTTGGTTTGCCTTCAATAGAGGATAAATGATAAGCTCCTGATCCATACTCGTGGGTTATAATGTAGTGTCCAAACCAATTGAAAGAAAATTTTCCCCTTTTTCTTTTCTCCATATTAGTTACATGTTGATTTTCCTTGAGAATGAGATCTACAATATTGAATTCTTACACTTTCAGGTGTTTGTTGTAAGCACGCTTGATTCACTTTTGATAGACATGAATATGGGAAAGAGTAGCCAAATGACACTCATCAAGTAGCTAAAGTTGGGTTAGACATTCTTGATGATAACCATCTTCCAAAATAAGGTCATGTAAATATATGTGAAGAGAAGGTATTTAGACTTCAAGAGGTAATACAGCTTTAGCTCCAAACACTAGAGAAAAAGGTGTAGCACCTATGGGGGTTTGGATGCTAGTACGATATGCCCATAAGGTAAAAGGGATGTGCAAGTGTCAATCCTAACCTGAGGCACTAACCATTTTGGTAAGCCTGTTGTTAAGGATTTTGTTAGAGGCCTTTGCTTGTCCATTTGCTTGAGGGTGATATGATGATGAGAAGCTTAGTTTAATGTCAAATATGTCACAAATAACTTGTACTTATTTATTTTTGAAGGATTTTCCATTATCAGTGATTATCTTATGGGGAACATGAAAGTGGCAAATGATGTGATGGGTGATAAATTTGACAATATTTTTAACTTTTGTTGAGACAAGAGGAATAACCTCCACCCATTTGGTGAAATAGTTGATCATGGTGATGATAAAGTGATGTCACTATGAAGAATTGGGATTAATTTCAAAGATAAGGTCTAGACCCCACTATGAAAAAGACCAGAAGTTGGTGGAAACATGAAGGCTATAACTAGGTGCATGGTGTAAATTAGCATGTTGTTGACACTTCACACACTTTTTCACATAATCACAACATCTTTGGTTAAGGGTAGGCCAGTAATAACCTAGGTAAAGGATGTGTTTAGCCACAATGAGTCCACTAAAGTGACCCCCACAAATACCATCATGCATCTCCTTGATAGCATGAGAGATTTCTAGACCATAGAGGTAACAAAATAGGAGACCATCAAAGTTGTGTTTATAGAGGATTCCTCCCATAATGGTATAACGGAAGGTGTTCTAGATGAACGCTTGATGGGCATTCCTAAAGAGGCCATAGGGAATAATGCCAAGGTTATGGTAATCAAAGTTTTTTTGATACCAAAGGTCAAGCTTCCACATTGAAGATGGTTGGAGTGTTTGACTTGATGTAGGAAGGTTCAGTGAGGTGATGGATAATGATCGATAGCTTGGAGTCTAAGGAAACTGACAAGATCTGAGAGGTGAGAGAAGCCATGGTGTCAGAAAACTTCTTGGTATATCATGGGATGGTTTGAATATGGTAGTGTTATATTGATGTCAAGAGTTTTGTGACTAACTATCTATATAGTTACAAAATATTTTTCTTACACTGGGAGATGCCTTTGACTTGATTGACCACAAGCTATGAGTCACCAAAAATATTGATTTTTTAAATGCCCAAGGCTAATGTGGTTTATAAACCTATTACTAGGGCTTCATATTCAGCCATATTGTTGGTACATTTAAATTCAAGTTTAAAAGATAAAGTAAGTGGGTCACTAACAAGGGGGATAAGGATGATATCGGCTCTCCCACCATGCTGACATTTGGAAACATCGATATCATGGTTACGTGATTGGTGAAATACACTTGGGATAGGCTTATGATAGACTCATCTATAAATTCAAAAGGAGGAGGTTAGTTTTCTATTAGGGGTGTGTCAACCAATTGGTCAGCAATGACTTACCCCTTAATTGACTTATATTGGAAGAACTCAAGGTCAAACTCAGCTAAAAACATGAGCCACTTAGCCATATGTTGGTTTTGGTATGGCTTGGAGTGCATGTACTTGAGTGGATCAGTATTGGTTATGACAAAAGTTTTATGGTTAAGAAGGTAGTGGTGAATTTTAGTGGCCATGAATACTAGGGCAGAGCAAAGTTTCTCTATATGAGTATACTAATTTTTGTAGTCTACAAGTGTGTGGCTTATGTAATAGACAGCTTGATTTTTGTGTTGTTCATCCTGATGGGCAAACATTGCCCCTAGGGAATAATCAGTGGCAGAGATATAAAGGTAAAAAGGTTGGTCATCCTTAGGGGGTGTGAGGATAGGTGGGGATAGAAGGTACTCTTTGAGTGCATCAAAGGCCTTTTGATAATCAATATTCTGCTTGAAAGAGATATCCTTTTTCAATAGGTGATGGAAGGTTTGACACCAGTTAGAGAGCTAAGAAATAAAGTGGTGAATGGATTAGAGATTCCCATATAGATTGTAAAGTTGCTTAAGATTGGTTGGAGGTATCATCTCAAAGATGGATTTAATTTTTTTTGGATCTACTTTGATTCCCAAAAGGGAAATGATGAAACTAAGTTTGCTTGACAAGACCCTTAAATTACATTTCTTGGGATTGAGGTGGACATAGTAATAGATCAGTCTCTCAAAGATAATCTTGAGAATGGCAAGTGGTCCTTACAAAGTTTGGATTTTCCAAGAAAGTCATCCACGTAGTCCTCAATGATTGTGTGGATAAGGTCATGGAAGATGTAGGTCATAGCATGCTAGTAGGTTTCACCAGTGTTCTTAAGACCCAAGGGCATGACTCTATAATAGAAAGTCCCTTGTGAGGTGATAAATGTAGTTTTGTGTTGATCTTTAAGGGCAATCAAAATATGATTATAACCCAAGAAACCATCTATGAGAGATAACATATCGTGGCCTACTATAAGATCAACAAGTTGGTTAATGCTAGGTAGAGGAAAGTAGTCCTTTAAGTAGGTGAGGTTGAGGTCACAAAATTCCACATAGATGCATAGTCCCCTTATGGATTTAGTGATACGTACGATGTTCAAAACCCACTAGGAATAATCAATGGGTTGAATAAAGTCAACAAAGAGGAGGAACTGAAGCTCTTCTTTGACAGGAAGGGATATGTGAAGATGTATTCATCAAAGTTTCTATTTGATAGGCTTGGCTTCATGATTGGCTATGATGTTTTGGGTGGCAATAGTCAGCTCAATACCAAGCATGTCAGCGTGTGACTAGGTGAATGCAATTCTACAATCCTGGAAGAAGGTAGAAAAGTCTTGAAGTTCCTTAGTGGTGAGAGATTGGCCAAGTTTTACAACATGAGGGTTGCTCAAAGTGTTGATTTCAATATCTATAGTGGATTCATTAAATATGGTTGAGGTTTTTAGAGGTAAGGATTTGTGGATGGAGGGATCAGGTATACCAAGGTAGGTGAGAATATAATCATCATCTTGGCACTAAAAAGTGTTAATGGTAGGAGATTCTTATTCCACAAGTTCAAGATGGGTCAAAGGGATGGATAAGGGTACCCCTTCCTTTTTATAAGTTAGGGGGCTAAGGGTGATCATGTTGACAAAAAAAAAGTTAGGTTTGATGATGTCCTCAGCCTCATACTCAGGTGTAGGGGATGTTGGTGAAGAAGGGGTTTCCTCTTCAACAATGGTAGTGGAAGGTTGTGTGGCTTTATTCTTATTGGGTAAAATGAATCCAAGACCATGCTTCTCATGAGCCTTTTAGGTCTCAATTGAGATCAATGTGTGCGGGCCATGTCTATATCATCCTAAGCCAAACCCTTTTTAGGCACACATTTAAAGGTATATTTTGGTGAATTCTGGGTTGTCTAAGTAAGAAAAGGTGGAGATGAGTGGTTAAGGTGAAGAGGGTATAGTGGCAATGTTCAGTGGCTTGTTAAGTCCCCAATAGATGAAGTTGGTTTGACAGCTAGGAGGTCCCAAAGGAACAATGGATCTAATGTTGGGATCATAACCTAGTTGATGGTTGAGTTTCTCATATTCCTAAGGAGTTTGGAAGGCATTAAGGGTGAGGAGATGGTATTCTCTAAGGGTAAGGGTTCTAAGGGATCAATGGTGGGTATTTGGTCCATGGGAATAAATAAACTAGTAGATTCCTTTGAGGAAGGGGAAGTAATGGCTTAGTTTCCCATGGTTGAGGACTTGGTGGTGGATGCTTGGGGTTTTTTTTCAAGGGTGGGAGGACATCAATAGGTTGGTAGGTCATGTTGCATAATAAAAAAGGGATTGGGTCAGCTTGTATGGTGATAACCTAACCATCATGTTCAAACTTGACATAATGATGGAGGGTAGAAAGTACATATCCCATAGAGTGGATCCAAGGTCTCCCTAGTATAACATTATACTAGAATTCACCTTTAATAACATAAAAAAGTTTAGGGAGTGTGTGAGGTCCTAGATGAATGTGGAGGACAACAGTTCCCAAGGTAGTGGTCATAGTGTCTTTAAAGGATCTAAGGATGGTAGAAGTTTTGGACATGATATTGTCTAGTAATTTGAGTTGGTCATAGGCATGGGAAGAGATGATATTGATATTGGCTCCCCCATCAATCATAACCTATTTGATGTGGGTTTAGTTGATTTGGGTGATAATAAAAAGAAGAGGATCTAGGTCCTCATATTGGATAGAGGGTATATATGAGTCCTTGAAGGTAGCAAGGGTAGAGATTTAGAGAGCACCTATGAAGGCCTCTATAGGTTAAGAGTCTCCTAGTCTGACCTCAATGGCTTGCATACCCTCTATCATAGCCTGACAATGGTGAAGTGAGGTGGAAATGAGCTCGTAGAGGCTCATCTTAGCTAGGGTCTAGTGGAGTTACTTAAGAATGACCCTCCTAATGGATTTAGAAGGGTTATCCTCAAAGGTGCCTAAGATGGTCACTTTAGGCTGAGCTGAGGATGAAAGGATTGGGATCTAGTTTGGTTTAGGATGAGATTATGGGTATGTCAATAGAATGAACACTTTCATTTTCCATTTATCCTTTTGTTGTGATTGTGTGACCACATTAATGGTGTGGATAGAGGGGAAGATTTGATAAGAACTTGGGTAGGTTCCTCGTCACTCTCAGATGAGAGTGGAGGATTAGGTGTGCTTTGGAAAATGGCTATTGGATGTGTTGGTAGAGGTTTTGGGGGAAGTTCATCTAATAAGAGGTCATCTTCCTCATAGAGATAATGGATAATGGCCTAGAGAGCTATGTAGTTATTTGTGTCATGTCTACATGTCCTCTGATAGGAATAGATTTGGTGATCGATATACCAAGCTAGTTTCAAACCAAGAGGATTGAAATCCCTGATAGTGGGTAAGGTGAGGCAACAGGCTTGTAAAAACCTTTGAAAAATGGTTGAACAAGATTTAGCCAAAGGTGGGAAAGGTCTAGAGGTTGTAGTTTTAGATGGTAAGCTGGTGTTTTGGTGATAATGGGTTTGTTGAGATGGGGTTTAGGTAAGGTGGTGTTTCTAGTTAATGACTTTAGTTTGGTTGTGCTTTTGGTTAGAGTGTTTGAGGTTGATAGTCTAGATATTAGTAATTTAGGAAACACTGGTGTATCAGATAGTAAGTGAGCTAGTGTAACCAATAATGGTGGGTAGTATATGTTAAATTGAGCCTATTTCTAAAGCAAAGTTGAGGTATGAGGTCAAAAGATAAAAGGTAAGGTGGAAGGAGGTATATTCCTAGCCATATGGCCTTTAATGGTTTCACATATTTGGTTGGTTTGGGTTGAGGCTTGGGTATAGGTTCAGATGTGGTTAATTCCACTTTCAAAGATAGGTGAACCAAACTCCATGTAAGGAAGGCACCAAGATTTTTTAAGGGTTTGGTTCACTATTTGATTGCTTGAGATATGATTTCCTTGGTTTATTGAGACGGTGATGGGTTGGAATAATTTTGACTAGTTTAAGAGTGGGTGGAAAAATGATAGATTGGTTGGTTAAAGGTGTGCTAGAAGGTTGGGGTTTGTTGATGTAAGGGAGCCCTATCTTTTATTTTTGTCACTTGAACTTGCACTCAATGAGTATATGGGACAATATTATCCTCATTCAAGTGAAACAATGGAACCACATTAAGGGTGTGGGTATCCCTATTAGGAGGTGGATCTCTAGATTAGGGGCTAGCTCCCCTTGATGCATCATTGAATCTCATAATCCTACTACTAACAACTTGGGGGGATGAAAAGGGTTAGAGTAACTAAAATTAAACCTATTCTACTAGGGGTGATTCAAAAAATATTTTCTCTACTCATACATTTAACATACACTTGAAACTAAGGACAAGTAGCACATACACTTCATTCAACCTTAATCTCTCCTCTCACATCAATGCTTCAACATGGTGTCTTGGAGATGACATAGGATATGAGGAACTAAAAAATATGAATTTTAAGACACTCTATTGAGTATCGTACTCACTTATACCTACATTATCTTTGGACACTTCTTGTTGACCTGCAAGAAAGAAGTCACAACACACTGGGTACAAATAGAATCAACATGTGAAGGTAAATGGAACTTACACTTGCACAAGACCAATACCAAGCATGTACACTTAATTAAATCCTTAAATGAGGTAAAAAAAACTTTTATTTATTTATTCAAGGGGAAATTTTTGAAGGACTTCACCATACCCAGGCAGATAGATCCCATATAATAGCCAAAAGGCCAAAATTTATAGAAGAAATGGGAAGGTAGAGAGAAGGGAAGTCCAAGAGTCACTTGGACATGTATCACTTGATAAAATTAGTTAAAACTTCATGAGAGATATTTATGGGTTGAGATAATCCATTCAAATAGTTACAAATATCATCTATAATCATTCAGGACCTACAAATAGTCAAGAAATTCCTTTTCTATGCATAGAAAACTGCCCCATATGATTGGTCTTACAAAACTACCCAAAATATACACCTGATTAATTATTATGATTAAAATAAGTATTTTGTTTTATTAATAATCCCTCACATTAATTTTTTATTCTCCTTAACCTTCTTATCATCTTCTCTATGCATGATCACATTTGGCAGTCTCAAAATAGCTCTTTTCCCTTCACCCTTCACACTTGGCATCTAAAAACTCTTCATATCTAAAATATAATCCATAAAATATTATAAATTACATGTTAAATGAGTTTTCATACCATCATTTACAATAAATTTTCCTTAAATTTCTCTCCAAATGAATATTTTTCATTTTCTCCAAGTGTTCACTAACTGGTTCATTGGACTAGCTGAAAGTGAGGACCTAGTTGGGGAACTTAGAGGATGATTCATGAGATGAGATGAATTATATAAAATCACATGTTTATTATCCTATAATATTCCTCTAAAAATTATATGTGTTTTCATGTCCATTCCCTTGCATTTGGACACATCATTTGCTTCCTTTCTCCAATCAAGTCTCTATAAGGGTTTTATAAGGGTTTTGAGTGGCCTGGACTCTTAACCTTTGTCCATAAAGATCAAACATTTAAACCATATAAAAATTACATATTTTTACTCTTAATAATTCCCTATAATTTATCTTAATTTCTCTATATCCCATGCAAACATCCATGAAATATATGAGTGATGGAAGTTGGCCTTCGAGTTACTCTTGTGCTTCCTATGAGGATTTTAGTAGGTTTGGGGTTAGATATTGATTATTATGGAGTTTAATCAACAACAAAAAATATTCCTAAAAATTTTATCAAACCTACCAACATGTTAAAATCATTTTGAGATCTCACCAAGAGGCAAAAATGAGAATGACCCCTATTTTGGGACAAGAGTTATGCCTTGCCAACAGGCCTGTTAGTACCTTGTGAACCAAAAGACCATAATTATCATATTTAATAAATTAATTCATAATTAAAACATAATATTTTATCCCCATATTCATCACAAAAATATTATAATTATTTGAGAAGTTTATAACTTGAAGTGACCTCTCATTTGGGGTTGGGTTTGCATGCTTTTATACTAGGTCTACCTGCAGACCTACTTGTCTAGACTATATCCTTGGCATTAAAACCATAAAATATGGTTTTTTATTTCCCCATATTTTTTTCCATCTTTAAAAAACTTAAATTTAACCCTCCTTACCTTTTGGTCTATGATTTCATCACTTTTCCCAAAATTGGCACCTTCTTGCACACTAAAAGTGACCCTACTTTGAGATAAAATAGAGGATTTTTTAACTATTTTCCTTGGAAAATTTATTATTTTATATTTTTATATATTTCCTAAGGGTAATATTTACGAAAATTTAACTTCCAACTCCTCCATTTGGTCCTCCAACTCTCCATTTTTCCAAGGTAGACTTTTGACTAGGCAGGTTTTGTGGGTAGGTAGGGTATAGAACTGTATTTGGAGGTCCTAGGGTTTTAATTGAGATTTATTGTGATTTTTAATGATTATCCATGATTTAAAAAACCCATTATAACCCTATCTATCCTTATTTCCCTTTCAAACACCTTCCATGCCATGGAACCTAACATTAGGCCTAAAACTACCTACAAAGGAAATCACTATCTTATGCTTGTTGTAGGTCTTCTTGAGATATATTTGGATTTAAATACACCATATAAACCTATTATATTATTTTAAAAATAAATTATTTTTTTCCATTTAATATCTTTCTCTTTGAGTTTCATCTTTTTGCCCTAGCTCATTCTTTGCTTTCCAAAATAGGCCTCTACCCCTTAAGTCATGCATGTAGGTGTGTTTGAGGGTTGATTGTAGTATGTAATGAATATTTTTACCATAAAAAACCTATTTAAACCACTTAAAATTCATTTTCCTTTCAAACACCTTGCCCATGCTTCTCTAGCCCCATTTCATGTGTTGCTTCACTATACTGCATGTATGGACTGAGACACAATTTTCATTGTTTGTAAGCTCTCATGGATGTATTTAGCATCAAAATGTGTGTAAAAAACCTTTTTTTGACATTCCTAGCATCACATATTCATCTCATCTATATGAATGCACTTTTTGACCTCAAAAGACCTCCTAACTCTTGATTGAGATCAAACTCAAGGTTGTAACTATAAATGCCTATTTCTAGGCCTGTAGGCTTCATGGTAAGGCATTAAAGATTAAAAATGTGTGTATTTATCCTTTTTTAATATCCATATAATCATATCATATTCATATTACTCACCTAAATGTTTCATTTGGGCTCAAAAGACCCTTTTCACCTTGATTGCTACCAATTCCTCATATTAGGATGCAAGTGCGTGTTCCCAATCCTGTAGGTGCATCTTATAGATTTAAAATGGGGTATAGAACCTTATATTATGATCTAAATTCACATTATCCTCACTCCACCATCTACATGCTTCATTTTTATCACAAATATCCCTTTTCACCTTGATTAGGCTAATCTTCCATTGTTCTTGGTTGTAGGTACATGTTCACAGGCCTGTAGGTTATAATGAGCTTGATTTGGATCATGTTCACCTTATCAAGGGAATTTTTGAACTTAAATTTATCCTTTTATAATTCACATTTGGATTATCTTCTTCTTTATGATTCCTTACACAATCCTTTTGTGTTAATCCTTGAAACACTGCCCTCACTATCTCTCTACCATGTGTATAGACAAGGGATGTTCCAAAAGGTCATTTGATGCAATATGCCCCTTCTCCATTACCTAAGTACTCAAGAATAATTTTTATATCTCTTTTAAGTGTTTCCTCAACTTGTACAAAGTCTAGGATTCTCATATGTAGTGAAAGTTGACAACCTCCATCAATATCCTGTAGACATTACTATTGCAATCAATGATTTTTAGCCATTTTGGGAGGTCTCAAAACCTATGTTCCACTCCTCATTTTACCCTCAAAATTTGCATGCTTGTTATTGGAGATATTTATGTAATATTAACCCAAAAATTATGTTTTAAACCTCTTATAACATGGCACACATTATCTCAAAAAACACTTAGGACCTCTGTTTGGTTAATTTTGGGACTGAGAACCCAATATAGTCAACTCTCTTTTTTGGAGTGAACAATCCACTTGTAGAAGCCTCTAAACCTTCCTATAATGGAAAAAATTACTCTTGGATATTCTAGGTATAAATCATGAGTTCCACCATGTTTTTTACCATTCATGCTCTGTACAAACCTCCTAGAGCTCAAGTGCAAGGTGATTATAACAAGTTAGGTAGTGAACAATTATGCATAGTTTAGGACTTAAGATCTCTTCTTTGATAATCAAATTCCATTATAATTTTTATAAGGAATTTAAATCCTTACCAAGCATTTCTTCAAAGTAATATGACTCAGCATGGTCTTTTAAGTGAAACTTTGACTGTTATATGCAAGAAAAACATGAGAGAGGAAGAAAAATGCAAGTCAAGGCCTTCCAAATACCACAAAAACAATTGTAAACCCTTAAATATATAAAAAACATCATTATAATCATCAAAAAAATCACCAATGCTCTTGTTCCAATGTGGATAAATAATTTTCAAAGCAACTGAGTTGACTGTAAAAGCAAACTAGGTATTTACAAGCATGTACAAGCCTAAAAGAGGCTTTTCCAAGTATTTGAAACCTATAAAACCAAAATAAGCATAATAACATCTTGAAAACAGGTGTAATCACCTTTAAAAAACCATTCCATCAATCCAAAGCAATAAAATTTGAAACAAATTCAAAAAGAGACCCCCTCATAGTTGAATAGGCATAAAAAGTTGCCTGGAGTGTTAACGATCATTCATAAAGGAGGAGGCACTGAATTATAACTTATTGTTATGTATGTGAAGTTTACTTAGATTAATATCCACCCCAAGATAATTTCATCCAATTCAAAATGTAAGGCCCATAGTGAGCACTTGAAGTTGACCTTCCTTTACATGCCAAGAGGAAAAGGAAGAAAAATGAGTTGTAGATGCATTTTTTTATGTAATTACTTCAATTAAAAAATGGAAATGACCTATTGGGAGGTGAAGAGTCACACCACCATGTTTTCCAAGTGGCATGCTTCCCAAGGCAATCATACAAGGGCCCATTTCTCTCTCCTTAGCCAAGAAACCTACCTTTTATCTAAACAACCTACAAATTTTAGTTAATTATAGTTTCAAAGACCTCCTAGGACACATGGAATGTGATAAAACTCCTTGATACTTGAAAAATTCTTAATAAACCTATAAAAATCATTAAAATGCACTATTTATACCCCTTAAAATGACTTAAAATGATAAATATACTTAGAGAATACTTAACCAAAGCTAGTACAACATCATTTAACACTAATTGACCTATGAAACACCTTATAACAAAATATTACACCAATTTAAATGCCTAAAAGTGATTTTTTTAACTAGAGGTGGCCTATTTTGACCTAAAAGTCAAAATTGGTCAATATTTGCCAAGAAGTGGTTTGATCCATATCTAGTTTTAAGGCAAATTCTAATTTTTGAACTAATGTAGAGAAAGGTTTGTGTACCAATATTGATACCTAGGTAGTGGATGCAAAGGATAGACTCGTAAGATAGGAAAGATGGGTGGTAGTTTGGCTTATTTGCTTGAGCGAGGGATGTAAGGTTGAAATAGCCAATTTTTACATGAGAGGTGTTGGTGATGAAGTTTCTCCTTTAGGGATAATGTCCATAGGAGTAGTGGTTTTTTGGTAGTTAGGGGAGATGGTGCATTAGTAATGTTTATTTATTTAGATATGCTAGTTGAGGTGGTATTTGATGATTCCAAAGCCTCTATGAGTGAAGCTAGGGAGAAAGGAACCTCCTCAATTTGAGTCTTTGAAGGAGGGGAAGGTGACTCTACCACCTTAATAGATGAGATGGGGGAGGAATAGGTAGATTGGATGATCGAGTATTTATGGATGGGTGTATCAAGGACCATATTTATCATGTGGGCATCATGGGAGCATTCAACATGTGTGTCTTTTCTTTTGGTAGGGGTATGGTTGGGAAAAGGTTTCCTGAAGATGTCAAGAGCTTAATTTTGAGGGGCATTGGGGTTATCCAACATGAGTTCCCCCTTATCAATAAGGCTCTAAACAACATTCTTGAAGGTATTGCATCAACTTACATCATGGCCAATTACCCAATGAAAAGCACAAAGGTCATTCTCATTGTACCAAGCATGTGTAGGATGAGAAGAATCATCAAACTTCTAAGGAGGTTTGATGGGTGGAATTTGTATGAGGTTAGCTTTTAATAACTTCTCTAGATCTAAGATATAAGATTCTCTAAGTGGAGTGAACTATTTTTGGTTGTTTTGGTTTGGGTTCCTTATGTTATGGTTGGAGGTAATGGGAGAATTTTGTTGATTAACATTGGGTGGAGGGGTAGTTTTAAGGACAACTATATTCACAATTCCCTTGCTCTTGGTTCTAATATTGGCTTGGTTGCCTAGTTTGGAGGAAGAGGTTTTTTTGGTCTTGAAGGTAGAGTTATTTTTTTGTAACTTCAATTTACCCTCATCTATGGTTCAGTTCTCTAGCTTACATGCCATGGTAAAAGCTTCATCAAAAGTTCTAAAGCTTTGGACACGCAGTGTAGAAGAAATATGTTTAGCATTGGCTCTGGCAAAAATCTCTATAATTTTAGGTTGAGGTAAGGAAAATTAAAGTTGAATAATCAAGATTTTCCAACGTGCGATGAAATGGGTAATGGACTCATCATCAAATTTCCTGATAGAATAGAGGTTTGTGATAGAGACCTTGGAAATGTTAATGAAAAAGTGATCCAAGAAGACATTCACTAGTTGGGTGAAATAAAAGATTGAATGCTTGGTGATGGCACTATACCAGTCAAGTGCCAGCCAGATAAAGACATAGGGAAGGTATGAAAGAGAAGGTCATCATCATAAGAAATAATGTAACATACGTTTCTAAAATCCCTAAGGTGTTGTTGGGGGTCTTCCTTGCTCTAAAATTTGATAAATTTTAGAAGCTCCCATTGAGGAGGATAAGGTTTGATACAGACACAAGGATGAATAGGATCATTACAAATTTGATCATAGGACTAGATGTTATGAGCCCCTAAAATGGATGACTCAAGGTTTGTCATTTTGTACTTGACCATATTCATTAATTCAGTTTGAGGTGGTGCACCAAAAGGATCATAAGGTTCATATTGTGGTTGTAGTTAAGTGATATATTGATAATTGGTTGGTGGTTGAGGGGCTGCCACATTATGAAATATGGATGCTAGAGGTTGGGTAGGTGGTATGTAAGGGTAGGTAGATGATAGTGGTTGGGTAGTGGGTACATACCCTTATGGGTTAGGTATGTATCCTAGGTTGGTAATGATGGGTACCTATTAAGGGATTCTTATGGGTTGATTATGAGCAAAATTTTAAGGGTAGGTAGATGACAGTGGTTGGGTAGTGGGTACATGCCCTTACAAGTTAGTTATGTATCCTAGGTTGGGCATGATGGGTGCCTATTGATGGATTCTTATGGGTTGATGTTATGATCCCCTAAAATGGATGACTCAAGGTTTGTCATTTTATTCATGATCATATTCATTAAGTCAATTTGAAGTGGTACACCCAAAGGATCATAAGGTACATACTGTGGTTATGGTTGAGTGATATATTGGTAATTAGCTAGCGGTTGAGGGGATACCACATTTTAGAATGTGGATGCTAGAGGTTGGTTATATGGTATGTAAGGGTAGGTAGATGACAGTGGTTAGGTAGTGGGTACATACCCTTATAGGTTAGGTATGTATCATAGGTTGGGCATGATGGGTACCTATTGAGGGATTCCTATAGGTTAATGTTATGAGCCCCTAAAATGGATGACTGAAGGTTTGTCATTTTATCCATGAGAATATTCATTAAGTCAGTTTGAGGTGGTGCACCCAAAGGATCATAAGGTGCATACTATGGTTATGGTTGAGTGATATATTGGTAATTGGTTGGTAGTTGAGGGGATGCCACATTTTGGAATGTGGATGCTAGAGTTTGGGTAGGTGGTATGTAAGGGTAGGTAAATGATAGTGGTTGGGTAGTGGGTACATACCCTTATGGTTTAGGTATTTATCTTAGGTTGGGCATTATGGGTACCTATTGAGGGATTCCTATGGCTTGATTATGGGTGGTAGTTGGGTTGGTGACAAGAGGTGAGATAGTGACCTTTGTGTTAATGGGTGGTGAAGTAGAAGGTATGGATATTGTCAAGTTTGGTAAGGTATTGATTAATTAGTTAGGGTTGATAAGGGGAAGCTTGGTATTACTAATGGTAGGTGATCCAATAGTGGGTGGAGTATTATGGGTTAATGGTTGGGTTGTTCCTAAGGTGGAGGAGCCATTGGTAGGGGTGGAAGGTATAAGGGTAATGGTTGGTTGGATCAGTTGGTTTTTAGTTGTGGCATAAAAAGGTTTAGTAGACGAAGATGCATGTGTATTCAAAGGTTAGATAGTGACCATGGCAACAAAAACATCCCCCATAAGGTAGGATGGTATACCATAAGGAAGATCTAGAGATGGAATTCAAACTGGGGCATGGTGAGGGGAGGTGTTAAGGTAGTATTGAAGGGCAATTGGCTTGTTATCCAAAAAAGTGGTAAAGTTTGTGTTTCCATAGGAAAATACTCAAGGAAAAGTAGGTCTTCCCAAATTATGGGGTGAGTTTTCTACTTTGGATACGTACTCTATAGATGGGGAAGTAGAAGAGGTTATTTGGTCTAGTGACAAGTTCTGCTGCAATAGGTCTCTTTGTTGTTTGCGAGTGAGAACCATGCAAGAAAGGGGGAGAGAATACAAGAATAAACACACCAATAAAAAAAGAAGAAGATAATAAAATGATTGAGGAAATCAATATAGACACTATAAAGTATGTTAAGCCTAGAGTTTAGTTTTAATCTTGTTTTTGGCTTATGCCTTAGTTTATGAGAATTTGTGATAGAAGTTGGCTTACAGATCAGGTACTATAAAAGTATTATATGGTTTGTTTTATTTTTTTAGGTGCTCAAAATAATCTATATTATAATTAATACATGGCTTGGTATTGGGGCCTACCCCTTCACTTTACACACTATAGTGATAAGGATGTCAGGTACTTAGCCAATATATATTGATATCTAGAGTTTATACTCAACCAGAGAGTTGAGTTGGTATTCCCATTGGTAATGACCTCCAAGTAGAATTTTTAGGAAATTTTAAGGTGACTTCTAGGTGATAAAATCCCAATTGGGACTTGTCTTAAATTTTTTTAATGTTTGATTGATGAAAGTGGTTCAGTTAGTGTGTGCAACAAAAGTGGTGCTACGATAAGATTATTGTGCTTTAATTCAAAGTGAACTAATGTTAAAATCAAGAAATAGATGTAGTTGATTTTAAGCCCAAAATAAATTTTAGTTTTATTTATGAGCACAAAAAGAGAGAGAAGAGCATAAAAATGTGAATAGAGACTCTAGGTCCCATTAGGTATGCTAGAATGTTTTATGTAAATTTTTGCTTTAAGTTCTAAGAAAGAGAGAAAAGAAATTTGATACAGGTATGGTTGAAAAACATATTTGTTTTTTCATGTTTTGAATCAAAATATTAAGAAGAGCTCCTCTTTGGCTTGGGAGGAAGACCTGTAGATAAGATAGTACTAAAGTAAACTTGTTTGTTAGATAGATAGTTGGGTGGATTGCCTAATGATAGCTAGATCCCAAAAATGAGATATTCTTTAGGGGCTATCAATCCACACATTTTAGACAATTAATTTCACAAAACTATAAATAATTCACTTGCATCAATAATCAAAAGGTATTGAAATTAAACACAAGAATGCTTTCTTGGAAAATAGACTAGAAATGATTGAATTAGTGATAAACTAATTAAGGTAGATGGGTGAAATAGCTTGTTTATTTTCACTACCATAGTAACTGTCAGTGATTAGGGTGACCATCAGTGGTTAAGGTGACTTTCAGTGGTCAAGCTGACCATCAGCAATTGGACAGACTGTCAGTGATTGAGTCAACTATCAATGGTTACTATTTAATTTTTGGGTTGTTAAATTACTAAATAATGGGATCTAAAATATGGATTCTAAGAGATAGGCAAGGGTTGGGTTGATTTCAAAATGGAAACAAAGTAAATTAATATTAACAAACAAGTACTTGTCTTACTAGAAGTTGATTGGGTGAGTGGTTGAAGTAGTTAATCTATTGGTGGAATCTAGCTTGATTATAACAAAATAATGGTACTCAAGAACTTGATTGAGAGATGATGGTGAGTCAGCTCTCAATAAGATTGTTGATGATGCTTGATAATGTTGATATCATTGATTGATCTACAAAATAAAACTCTTTAATCCTTGAGCTCTTGATAATTATTGCAGATGGATTTCTCTTCCAAGCTCTTCTCTTCTTATAGGCACAAGCAAGAGGTGGAAGTCAAAGTGTAGCTAGGCCATCTAAATATAATTTATCCACGTAAAGGCTCACAACAAGATTTAAATGAGTTATATTTAGAAAATTTCAATGGATGATTTCATTTTTTTGGTTGAGAAGATATACCGTGACTGTCGATGGTCAAGGTTTTTCAAAAGTGATCGTCGATGATTACCCTAACTGTCCACGGTCAGGTCCCCAAAGGAAAAGGTCTTGAAGGCTAGGTTGAGTCATTTAATGAAATTTACTATGGGTCAACTTGGTTAGGCCATATTGGTGTAATTTGGTCCTAAGAGGGACCAAGGTAGGTCTAGGGGGATTTTTGACATTCAAAATCATAGTGTGCAGATTTTTGGTGTCTAAAAATATGTTTTACAAATGTTGTTGATTGAATATCTTGTTCTATGCTCATTATTGGTTATCATCTTGGGCTTAGAATTAGATTATAAATCCCTTTATGTTTGGGAATATGTTGTTAAATAATTTGTTATGGCACCCTAAGTTTATGGATACAATGGGAAAAAGTAGGTGAGATTCTAGTTTCAGTGTATATTCTAGATTTTCAAGGATCATTTAGGTATTTGTATTTCATTGGAACCAATAAGTGCAAATCACTTTTGTTAGTTTCACAACTTACATTTAAGTTTTTTTCATCTTTACAATAGGTAATGTCATGAATGTTTGAAATAATCCTTGTTGTTTGAAGATCACCAGTGGACCACCCCCTTTTTATAAATAAGAAATTGCCCTATTCTATCCTATCCGGCAAGTAATAGACCCTTTGCATTTTATAAATGTTATTTTCTAGTATATGCATAAATATTTTATACTTAACATGTGTTTTCATTTTGTGCTTTCAAATCTCAATATTTAAGTCTTGTATTCATCCCATATGTTGTTGAAAATGATTTAGAAAGAAGATTGCAATCACTTTCATATTTGTCTTCAGTAGCTTGTATATGACTTAGAGCATATGTTCATTCTATTTGATAACCCTTCCCACGTGGAATGACTAAGTTTGGTTATGTTCTATTTATATTTGTGTTTTCTTATTCTAATAATCCCCATGTATGTTGAATTGTAAGATCACTCCATGTGAGCAAGCTACCTCGTAGGTCCTCTCACCTTTGTTCAGGAAAATCCAAAAGTAGTAGGGAGCTAACAATACCCTTTTTAGGTGCCTCTTAGTCATTTTTTGTGTTAATTATAATCTTTATTTTAAACCCTTCCCTAGATATAATGACATACTAGCAGTTTTTTCATCATTTTTTTCTAGTTTATTTCAAGTGTACAAGGCTAAGCGTACGAGGTGTTCAACTAGGAACCAATAAGACTCCCAAGTTGGTTTCATAAAAGGGACAAGTGCCAAAATTAATGCCTAATGAAAGCTACTATATCATAAAAATAGATAGACACATTAAGGAGTCTGACAATAAAGGATATAATAAACTCAAATTTATTGGATAAAGGTTGTTACAACCAAAATTATGGTTGCACATCCAAAAGTGGGAGATTGTAACCAATAAAATAGAGAGCATCAAGATATGTTTCTAAAAAATACTATAAATTTATATCAAAGACACTTATACAACATTCATGAATTACCCAGTAGACACATTACCATAAATCATAGATGTATATCAATCTAAAATAACTTATGCTCATTATTAATTTACAAAAACTAGTAACTAAGATAATAAATAATTCAAAATAATTGTTATACATAATGAATTACTAAATAAATCAACAAGATTGAAATAATAAATGCTTAAACACAAAATTGGATAAGAAAATTTATACAAAGACCAACTTACAAAACACTCCAAAATTTTCCTTTGTTGTATTGAATGTTGAATTACCCTCTTCTTACAATTAAATTTTACAAGTTTATGTAGACTTGGGGAATGGGTCACCTCATCCTCCAGTTTGATTTCAAATTTGAAATCTTGTTAAAATTGTGTTAGAATCTGGGTCTAAATTTTAACTCAAAAATATAAATTTTGAGTTTGATCTTTAATTAGGGTCAAAGTTCTATTGAATCTTCTTGACTTTGGCTTCTGCAAGCTGAAGGCTAAAACTAAAATATGTTATTGGTTATAATATCTACCATGTTTATTCTAGTACTAAAATACAAGTTATATTTTGTTTTAAATTGAGTTGAAATCTAACTCTAGTCAAGGTGATTAGCAGAGTTATCTAATGTGTAATCTCAAAACTATGGTCATAGGTTTGTTGAGATTCAAACCACATTTAAATCTAACAATTCCGATCCAATTCTGGTAGTTCATGTCTACTAGTTTTAGTTTGTGCAAGTTATATGTCCAACTTTCTAAAGTATTTCTATTCAATGCTTGAATTTGAATTGCCCAGTTAGATTTGCCCATATGTCATTTCCTGTCATGGCTAATTTGATTTGGTGTAAAAGAAGAGGCATTTAGTCTAAAACATATAATACATTTAAGTATTATGTTTAACCTTCACCAATTTATCCTTTTGAATGCCATTTCCATTGCATTTAGTTTTTTGTGTTTTCCCTCTTTGGTATGTCTTTACTATGTATTTTGATAGTCATAGTCATCAAATTAAGCCCCATCACATTCTACCTTTAAAATTTATAGAATCATGACACTTGATAGCTTCTCAAGCTCATTTAAGATATGTCTTTACTCATATTTATGACACTTTTCATTTATTTATCCATCTTAAAATATTACATTGTGATTTAGCTTTGCTTTGTTTTGAGCCTTCACTTTATGGCCTTAATCACCATTAATCCATCATTAGCCATTGATTGGGATAATCTAATAGTTGATGGCCTCCTGGGATTATTCCATTGATATATGTATCCTTCATTGTCTTGGCCTTCGAAATGGTGTCACATGTTCCCATCATGGACCCTCTAGCCCTCGAAGACCTTTGACCACTTGATTATATCCCAAAGTCACTATGATCTATGATGATTCCATGTGGTATCATTGCATAGGGACCATAGGGTATTTCCACTGCACTTACCACCAACCAATGCCTTATGACTCCTATGTTCATATGATGATGACACATGGCATCATTATAGATCATGGAGTTAAAAAACTACCTTGATTGATACCTCAGAAACCTTCTACCTCTCCAATCATTGAGATCATGCCACATGGTCTGATCTTGAAGATCAGAGAAATAAAAAGATAAATAATTTTTCAAAACTTCTACCTCTCAACTTGTAACTCTGAGCTAACCACTCAAAACATTTATTGATGACACATATCCACATCCCAATGAATGTGGTCTTTAAGGATATTACATAAACTTTAACTTGTTGCAATGACCCAGCTATCAGATGAGTGATACTTGTCATGATTACATGTGGAAGTCTTCAAACTTATAACTCTACTTGATCTTTTCCCTGAGCACCAAATAAATTTTATTTAAATGTATGGTACAAGGTTGATGTCTTGGGGTTGTTAAAGATTGTTGTAAACAAAAATACAAGGTAAAATCAAACTAAATCAAGATGTTAATAAGTTAGTTTAAAATATAAAATGAGACCAATGACTTGCACATATTAGACATGAATTTGAATTAATCAGGGTCTATTTTTCATAGATAAAACCATTTAAAAGCATACATATTCTGAAAACATATGAAAGATGTAGACTTAGGCAAAGCCACTTTAAAAGCAGATTTAGACCATATATTTAGCATTCATCAATTCATGACACGATCTTAAAAGATTGAAAATATGACTAGTGTTTAAGTAAGTAAAGCATTATAAACCCCTATCCACTTTTAACATGAAATGAAACCCTCACAAGCTATAATGCTTAAGGAAAGGGTGCACAATTCTACAAATCTAGACCACTTGCCCAAGCACTAATGTGTAATTCTAAAGGAACATTGTGAAACTTATAAGTTTTATAGGATAAAACAAAGAGTTTTTCAACCAAACATGAGTCCCTATTTTCAAATCTAAAAATGTGGGGTGTTGAGCAACAACACTATGTATGATTGTTCATGTTTTATCTTTGTAGTTATCCTTAAAGGCTTTTCTTTTTATTATCATCATTACCATCATGTTAAATATTGATTGTATTTCCTTCATGTAATAAGTTGATGTACTAATATGGTTTATCCACTATAGCCTACCCTACTTTTAATCCATAATGTCCCAATTCAAATGTCAATTGGGTCATAGAGGGCATCACCCATAGGCACATATCAATGACTTTTAGCCCATAATAAACTGGTATAGTATTGTGTCCAATTAATTATTCCTAATACATAGTGTTTTAATTCAGCAATGTCATGTCCTAACAATTATAAGTATGAAATACTACATATATTGGCACATTATTCTTCATCAATGTAAACTTATTGTTGATAGGCACCATCAATGTATGTTTTAATAGTCAATAATTCTTGTCATAGACGTTTAATACTACTACATGTTGTATTCATGTATTGATTTATGTTAGCACTTAGTGATGATTATTCTTACTATATTTAAATGACCATAATTATCCCTTCATTCTTGTACTTTTGATTTTTTTTTATTTTAATATTATTCAATTGTTTGTTGCATGCCCAATTATTCTTTGGTAACACAATGTCGTTTGACTTCCTTATGTGATAGATTTTTCATAGATCTATGTCTAGTAGTTAGTAATAGAATTAATTGTTTACCAAGTAACATTTTTAATATGATGCTTGGTTTATTCTAAATACTTGTTACTTATAATGTTGTGAAATATTTGTAATTATAAACTCCACATCTTCTCTAAAAAATTTTATAAATAATTATATTATGAAATGTATGTTTATTCTTGTGCCCAAGTTATGCATGATTTTATAAAGGTTTACATTGATTATGGACCTATAATATGAGAATCATGGTGTGAGATAACATTTTAACAACTAGTTGTATTTTGACTATGTTGAATATCTATAATTATTATCTTTCCTTTGGCCACTATAGATTATTCTTGAGTAGGAACCTTTGAATTATCAATGCTCTTTGCATATGAATTATCCCAGTACTCTCCTAGATTGATAGGTGTAAACATATTATGAGACAAGTACTCATAATAATCAATAGGATTAAAATTCAGCTTATACAAATGATCATCAATATGCTCTTGCATATCATGGTCATTATCATCACTATCATAAGAATCTGACTTTGTAATTTGTATTTTTGAATTGATCACCAAAAGAAGATCTAAAATTGTCTCTTTTTGTTGTGCATTAGCTTGTGGTTCTAACTTTTTTTATTCATTAATGGTCATAAATATTTCATTGTCATTTACATTACTTTATTCTCCAATCTCATATGTAGGAATTTTCTCTAGTGGGATAGACTTTGATGAAGGCACTAAAGAATAGGGCATATAATATAAGTATGAATTACCTTCATTATTATAATGCATAATTTTACAAAATCTGAAGGTATCATTGTCTATGAGGCATGTATACAAATATTCATCATGCGTGAACTTCACATACATGTGTAATGTAGATTTTACTACTTTCATAACATGTATACGAGTTTGCCCCAAAAGTAAGTTTTAATGTATATTATTAAGCATGACTTGAAATAGATTAGATAATGTCATGGGTCCTACTTTCACATCCAATGAGATTGATTTGAGTACCTAATGTGGAATGTTATCAAATACTCTTAGACTTTGACCTAATTTTTAATAGTATTCATATTGATATCCAATTTGTTTAATAAAGTTAAGTTGCAAATATTTAATATTGATCCATTATCTATCAACACATGTTTGACTACTTTAATTTTAATTTATACTTGAATGAACAATGAAACATTTTGCTTTATTATGTGTTTAGTAGGTAAATCTTCTTTTTCAAAGGAAATTACTTCTTTTATATCATTTAATGCATTCATAATAGAGGAAAAGTATGTCATTTATGTATTATTTAGGAGAGTTATGTCACGCAGTGCCTCATATAAGATGTCCTTGTAAATAATTTATTTATTTAGTAATTAAAATATAGATATTTTAGCATGAGTATTTTTTGTTGATCAATGATACCATACCCATTTGTTTGAGAAGATGGCCTTGTGGGAGGGTGAAGGGGATGAAGAGGAACATGTTGACCATCTCCATTATGTCATGCATCATGGGGTACCATATATTTTCTAGTAGTGATAATATGGATCATGGAATCTAATATAAAACATGGGATAATAATGGGGGTGGGATGGTAGTTGGTACAACCTTGAGGTATAGCGAGAGGAGGAATAAAATGAGTCATGCATTCCCTTTGGTACCTAGTTGTAATAAGAAGCAACTTAGATTGAATATTATAATAATATGAATTAAGAAATGCTAAATATTATCATCATTAATTTCAAAATTATTATTGCATAAATATTTAACCCATGGAATTACATAGTTGTTATAGATTTTTCATAGTGAAGAAAACAACATGTAATAACTATAATCATATCCTGAGTTTTAAAAAAGAAATTATGTACATGAATTATATCCATGAGTAATTTTTAAAAGAGGGAGAATCATAAATTAGGTATAAAAATCAAATTTATATATAAAAATATGAAACCCTTGAAATAAGGAAAGAAACCCTAAGGGAACCTTAGGTTTGACATGCTCATTAAATATATAGTTTCACCAATATGTTTACCTTGTGTTTTATTTATGTGTGATCTAATAAGATAGATTTAAGAAATTAATTTAGATTATTTAATGTATTATAATAGCATATGAAAATGAATATACAAATAATAATTTGATTTGATCAATTTCACTTGTTAATTATGAAAAGTACTAATGGATTAAAATACTTGGCATGTTTTTGTTATTTTCAAGTATGAGATTGAATGTACATGGAAGAAAGGGCTAGAAGCTAGATCAAGAGTCGCTTAGATTAGGAACTGATTATATAGATATGCTTGGATAGAATCATTTGGCTTTGGATTATATTGATAAATATTAGTGTCTATAACCTACTAGATCCATCTAAGAAGATTGTGCCTCTTTTTTTAGCATAAGTAATTGTGTCTATTTTAATCCATATTTATGTATAATATCAAGGTCTAGTTATGTGTGTAATATCTATAAACTTGTTTTTTTCTCTTTGAAACCTTATGCCTACTTTCAAATCTAGGTTTAGGCCTAAAATGGGAAGAATAGTGGTTTGAATTGACCCCAACCAATCCCCAATGAATGGTTTATAATTGCTTACATACCCAATACTCCAAAGAGGGAAATCAAACCACATATAGTTCTCTTTGTTAGGTATGTGTGTGAAATAGTGATCTTTTAATGGATTCAACATGTGATCTAACTTTTAACACTTAAACTAGAAACTATAACTTGGATTGAGTGTATCGAACTTAGGCTGAGACCTACTCTTTGTGACTACCAAATGAATTAGAAAAAATAAGGAAATCCCTTTGAATGTGAAAGTTATTTCCTATAAGTGATAGATGTTTGTTAGATATGGAATAGGATTAAACATATTGTGTATTTATATGTGATTATTTGGATACTTTCTCATTCCATTGACATGTGAAATGTATGGGCCAACCCATGAAGATAATTTGATTTTTAAAAATGACCGTCACTTATTATTGAGATAATTTCATCAAATTTAGATAAATTTAAAATTTTATAGGCATTTGAGTCTAATGGTGTTGATCTATTGATATTTTAAGTATGATAATGAATAAGTTAGGCATAAACTAGAGAATTATTTTAGAGGACTGATATGAAATCAAGAAGGTTTAACCCATGGAAAGCATGTGGATATGAGATAAGGGTGTGTAAGAGCCATATATATATATGAACAAGTCATATAATGTGAATCTAGGTCAAAACTAACATTTCCAAGTGTTGAATACTATATTTAAGTCACATAATGGTGTCCTTATCATGTAAGGCTCCTAGCATTAGCTAACATTAAAAAAAACATTTTAATTTACATCATTTTTATTGGCTTTAAGTATTGTATTTATTTTATCTAATTTAGATTGTTATTGAGTAGATAGTTTTAATTTATTAATATTATTTATATATGAATTGTCTTGATACTCTCCCATACCTACATGTGTAACCTTGTTATGAGATAATTATTTTTCAAGATCAATAGTTTTAAAATTTAGATAGGGAAAATACTCATTTATATTTGTTCGCATTTCAATATCATTGTCATCATATTTTATAAATATGCAATCTAGATCCTCTAAATGGACCAATAGGGGAAGATTTGGTATCATCTCTTTTTTTGTTCAACATTAGTTTGTGATTCCTTAATTTCCTTTTCATTGATTGATACATTTTTAATTTTATCCTTATCATTTACTTTTCTTGATTCTCCAACATCATATGAATGGGTTTTATCTTATGGGATAATTTTTGATGGAGTTATTATGGAATAAGGGGGGAAAATTATTATAAATTACTTAATTATTAAGTTGCATAATTTTATAATATTTTAATGGGTCATTGTCTATATGACATGTATATAAATTTTCATTATAAATGAATCCCATACTTCAGTGTAGTGTAGATGATATTTCTTCCATAGCATGTATCCATGCTCAATCCAAGAATAATTTATAGTGTAGATGTTTAGGCATGACTTTAAACATGGTAGTCAATGTCTTGGGTCCTATTTTCACATTCAATGATATTTTTCCAAGCACCTGGTGAGGAATATTATCAAATATTCTTATGTTTTTATCTCACTTTTGAATAGTATCCATATTGTCACCCAATGTTTATAATAATGTTAGGTTGCAGATGTTTAACCTTAAAACAATATCCAATAAGACCCTCTTAACTCATTTATTTAATACTTTTACTTAGATTAATAGTAAAATATTTTATTTCATTGTAAGTTTAGTAGGTAAATATTCATTTTCAAATGAAAACATATATTCACCACTCTTTAATGCATTCATAATGGAGAAAAAAATGCAATATTTGTATCATATAAAAAATTTATATCACGTAATGTGTCATATAGGATATCTTTGTAGATGGTTAACCTCTTTAATAGGTCAAGGATATAAATATTATCCTAAGCATACTTTAGATGAAAATGATATAATACACTTTTATTTGATTAGTAGGCCTAGGTGGAGGGGGAAGAGGAGGGACATGTTGATTACCTTCATTTTGTCACAAATGGTGGGGAACCTAACCTATTTGTGTATTGATAGCATGGATCACATTTTATAATATAAAACTTGGATGAATAATGAGAGTGGGATGGTAGTTTTCATGACCTTGAGGTCTAAGCGTAAGAAGAACAAAAGGAGTCATGCATACCCTTTGACATCTAGTAGTAACTATAAGTAACTCATACTGGATATTTAAACAATATGAATTAATAAGGAAGGCTAAAGACACTTCATGATTAATTTCAGCCTTAAAATTATTACATAATGATTTGACCCATCAGATTACATAGTTGTTAAGGATATGGCATATTTCATGTAACATGTAATGATTACAATAATATCTTGAGTTAGAAAATAGAAACTATGTATATCCATTATAGCATTGAGTGATTTATGTGAATGAGAGGAAATTAGGAATCATGTCTAAAAATTAGGTACATCCATAAATATAAAACTGTAAGGGAAAACCAAGGATTTGATGCACTTAAGATAAGGATCAGATTTGCCAATATGTTTTTACCTTATTTTGGATCAATGATATAAATAATATAAAAATATGAATCTTTATACTGTATAAAGTAATATAAATTACATAGATCTAAATGTAAAATTAGATGTTCAATTTTATTTTCATATTTATAAAAATGACCAAGAAGACTAGGGTTCTTAGCTTATTTCTATTCTAGTCTTATTAAAACCTATGTGCAGTCATTAGAAAGGGATAAAAATGGATATAGAGTCACTTAGATATGGAAAATGATTATTTTTACCTATTAGGATGCCTATAGTAGGGTGCAAATGTGTACAGTAACTAGATCCATGTATTTTTTACTAGAATGTTTTTTGTACTATAATTGGTTTGTTCTATCATAGGTCATTTCACATACTTTTTAAGATTGTTCTATGCAATATTAGATCTTCAATCCTATGCATAGGTGTGTATAATCTTGTATACTTCAATTTAAAACCCTAGCTCCACTATTGACACTATGTCTACCTTTAAAATGGTTTGGATAAGATGGGTTGGGCTGACACCAACCACCCCCCACTAATTTGTTGAGATCACACATAGTTATCCCACTTAGGTGTATGTGTTCAATAGGGATCCACTAGTATGGATGAAACCTATAATTTTACTTTCAACACTTGGAAATATGCAAGTTTAACCTAAATTGGGTGCTTCAGACTTGGCTAGGGCCTACTCTTTTGAATGATTTTTAATGTGGAATTTTCAGGGTTGTTCATGTTAATGTGCAAGTGAAAAATGTCCTTTAGGTAGGTATGTGCTATATATTTTCCATCTCTCATTAGTATTATATTAGCATTGTATAAATAGGTGACTCTTTGGGTAATTTGTTCTACCACTGACATACAAAAAATATGGACTAGCCTATAGGAAATATATAATTTTTTGGAAAATGAAAGCTACAAAGCACATGGATGGATCTAGTACAAGTGAACAAATCTGGTATCCATATTCATATAAATATAATTGGAAACATCCAAGGAACAAGAACAATGGTTTGATGAGCAAGAGGTATTTTAATTAATATAATAATTAGATGATGCATAAACAAGAGAATTTATGTAGGTAACTAATATAAAATTTGGAAATCTAGACATATAGATATATGAACTAATAGGAAAGAGTGTGGATATGAGTCATATATATAGTGTGGACAAGAGTCATATATGCACACAAAATTCATCTATTATAAATAAAGGTCAAGACTACCATTGTCAAGTGTATAATACCATATTTATATGTCTATTCATATAAACATTGATAACAAATAAATTAATTTGATTCCAGATATTAGGATTCCATTATGACCCTCTGTCCACATGGGATCTTATGTACATCAGAATTGATCTCCATTTGATTGATCTAGGTGACCAAATCTTTTCCATCAAACTTATGCATGTTCACTTTTGGTAGCATGTTTTGAGGCCCCAAATTAGAACCAATCAAGAGTGAGGGTTGTGAAATATTTGTATTTGGAATGGGATGACTAGATGATATGCCTTATTTGGGTTGTGTATTGGTGAACTATGATTGGTTTTACAGAATCTATTGTAAGGAAAATAATTGATTGAATCTCAGCCCAAAGCTGATCTAGTCATTAATTTTGTACAAATATTTTTTATTGACCATTTAATAATATATGTTTTTTACATTGTAATCAATATGCCTCATTTTTTATTTATTGCATAAAATCCTAAAATAGAAGAGTGGATCTAACCACTCTGATACCACTAATCTGAATTAAATATGCAATTAAATGGATGGTACATGATTTATGGAGCTTAATGTCTTATAGTAGTAGAAACAAATTTATATAACTATAATTGTAAAAAAAAAAAATTCAGTGTATAGGAGAGATGTATGCATATATATCTATTTCATTATTTAATAATATCTAATTTATAGTTGTATAATGTAGAAATTGAAAAGTTATAAAAAATAGTAAACAAAAGATTCTAATTATGAATCAAAAAGTAACTCCACATGGACATGACATGTATCCATATTTGTTTTATTCAAGTTAAAGGGGGGATTTTTTTGAACTAAAGTCCCCAGACCTTGGGAGAAGTACAAACAGAAAAACATCAAAATTCTAACCAATATCAACCAAGAAACATGACCATCTAGGTCTAAAAATAGTAAAAAATAGCCTAAAAATAACCACAGTACAACCAAAGAACTAGTCTAAATCTAAGATATCAAAAACATCCTCCCAAAAATATTTCATCTTTTTCAGGTTCATATCAATTTATATCAACAATTTTTCATGGTCCACACCATACTAAGATCCACTACTCTACCCCTTCTTGTCCTTCCTTTTACCAATCACACTAGACTCAAAAAGCTCACTGAGGTGAGCTCATAGGTTTTCAACGTTTTGTATTCCATCATACATTATTGCTTTGCTAAAATTTACCAAAAAAATAAATTTATTATGAAGATTCTCATTTACTTATTATAATAGCTCCACCCTAAAAGCTAGACTCTAAATTTGATTGTCTTCCTCCCTAGCTGATAAAATTTGATTCATCCTTGAATTTTCCTATTAAAGAACATTAACCTTGCCCTTTACTCTATGATCTCACACATAAACCACTTCATGATATATTTTTGGAGGTCAATATCTTCCATAATTTTGTCTAAACTCTACTTGCCTTTGAGCGAGGTAACCAAATTATTGAATGTCACATTCTGGTCTTTCTAATTCTGAGAAGTCTCCCCTTTCTCTAGAGGAGTATACATAGGCTCCTTGGTCACATTTTATAATGTAATCAGATTTTAATTAGGTTTTCTTCCCTACTCTACTTCCTTTTTATTCTCCCCCACATCCTTACTATCCTCTTTAATATCAATACAAGTCTCCACTCCCTTATTAATTTACAAAACCTAAAAACCCTAGTTCTCCTATTTCCCCTGGATCCTTTGGTTGGGCCCTGTAGGCTTTAATACACTTTGAATTATTTTCTTTATATTATCCTTTTGTTTTTTGTTTTTTCATCATCCTTCACATTAACATTTTCCACAGGTTTCTTATTATTCCTAAAAACCCTGATCAGGCTCCTAGGATACTTTGTCCACACTTTTTTATTTTCCTTACATCAACAGGCCCCTCTTTTGGCTTTTCATTTTGGTTTTTTGGTATGTCTATCATTATTTCATTCATGCCTTTGAAATAATTTTAAAATTAGGTATATTTCTCCCTCGTGTCTAGGAGTAGAGTAATTTCCATGTTTAAATTATATTCATCTTAGTATCCATCTTATTTTAGTTGGTAGTATTATTATTATTACTACTACTAACCCTTTTCATGGTCATATATCCTATATATTTGATTTGGTTTGAAAACCTAAAAATGGACCCCTCTCTATGTGTATATGGTTGATGGCCCCTCTTTATAGATATATCCCCTCTATATATATATATATGGAAACTAAGAGACAAAGAGAGGGTATCCATTCAACCATTACCTAGAGAATTAAGAGAGGGGTGGGATTCTATATGTGATGCATCATATCATTAAACCTAACTTTTATTCATGCTTGATGATTTGGTCTTACATTCAATATCCCTTCTGCATTTGCTCTTAAACACTGATTTCTATCCACCCTGGTGAAACCTTTGCATGCCTCAATTAGATTTTGGGAGACATACAACCCATATAAACTATCTACTTGATATTGTCCCTTAGACACTAGGTTCTAATGCAAGGTTATAATTTTGGCTCTTCTATAATGGTATCTCATTATTGGCTTATTCCTCCCCATAAAGGGGTATTATTTTCCTTCCACCTAAGATGTGCAAGAAGAGCCCAGAGTCAAGCATTAGAAAGCTCCTCAATAAAAACTATGTAGGCCACTAATTAAAGTTCATGGTTCAAATTCCACATTGAAAGTCCCAAAAAATGCAAAATATGAAAATATATCAAAACATATATATATATATATATATATATATATATATATATTTACTTTGAGCAATCATTTAGATCAATCTTTCCATTTGGGGAAACATGTTAGTCCCACCACATCACTAGTTGCTACAAATATTTATCATTCATAGAATTTATTACCTATATGTTACAATTCAGGGCATCATACCCACATATTCATCATGAGTTTCACCAATTATATTTTATTTTATTCATGATGCCATACTATTATACTATTATGAACCCATTGTACTTTTTTCCATTTATGACATCATACCCATACATTCTCCATGAGCATCATTGATCCTATATTACTTATATGTAGCTTACTACACCCAAGTGCCTATTTTTCATTCATTTTTTTAATTAAATGATATCATGCCACATGTCCTTCATACACTTTGACACATTGTGGTTATCCCACTTGATAAATCTATTATCATTTGTTTTTCATATTAGGGCATATCACTTTTCCCTATCATTATCAAGCCTATACATTTCCATTGGGGGCACCATATTCTTACATTCCTTATAAGCTTCATTGATTCTATTATATATTTCCATTGGGGGCATGATGCACCCATGTGTCTATTGATTGTATATTTCTTATATCAAGACATCAAATTGTCCTCCATACACCTAGTCACACACACACACATAAATTAACTACTCTAATTATCATTGATTGTCATATTGGGGCATCTCATTTCTTAGATACTAAAACATATTAGACACTTGGAAATGTCATTTTTGACCTACCTTCACCTTACATGACTTGTGCATACAAATATGAATCTAATCAACCATTCTCTCACATCCACATGTTATTTATGGGTCCAATCCTTCTAAATTATTTTTTGTATTCTACAAGTATTACCTCACTTTTTTCCAAATAATTAAATTTTCATACTTAGATGACTCCAAATCATTACATCAATATTCATGTCTTTTATAAAGTAATTTCAGACTTAGAACATACCTTATAATGATACCGCCTAATCCTAATGATTTCTTCCTTCACCCACAAACAATAATATATAAAAATCAAATCACTCCTATGGGTCGTCCTATCCACATAACATCTTAGTGGCATGATAAATTATCCAAAAAGTCTCATATAAATAAAAAATAATTACAGGCTTATTGATCATCTATCAAGCATACTCAAATACTTGCACATTTAAAGAAACTACCTTATGCTTCCCAATTTTTAAAATAGTCACAAGGAGAAGGTCTTAGTAGGGTCTAAATCACCTTAAATCCAAGACAAAGTTATCATTTTCCAAGTTTCAAAAGCTATATCACTGGTTTCATATATTTAAAGAGTACTAATTGAACATGTACTCCTAACGAGGAAAATTATTTGTGGTTTTACTTCCCTTTTTTAAGTATTGGATATAAAGGAAATACCCATCCATTAAATTAGGAATGGTTTGGGTTAGTTTAACCCACCTTTCTTCCCTTTTGTATGCCTTAGTTTATCATTACAAATGAGTCAAGGGTTTCAAGTAAAGGAAATAGATTTTTTTGAGTCATGCACATAATTAAATCTTGAGATTTTAAATATAGTCATAAAAAAGAGACCCCTATCCTATACCTAAATATAAGTGATAAATTCAATTAGACATAACCATTAGATCATAACGTAACAACTAATAGTATCGACTTGAAGTTGATGATATCATCTAAGCACATACATAATTATAGATCCTAATTTGAACAACTTTTAGTTTAGTTTCAGTTGTGCCCTACCACCTACCTATGGTCTCAATCCTCTATAGATTGATTAGCCACTAAATATCTTATCCTTTTTTTTTACTTTCCATATTTAGCAAGTTAGATTACCAAATCAATTTTAATATTATACATTAAAAATAATACTTGATTTTTATACATTATAATCTAAATTATTACATTAGTTTTTATCTTATTAAGGATTAGTACTAATCCAAAATAGGGTAAAACATATTGGTGAAATAATTTATTACTTAAACATTTTCAAACTGTATGTTTCCCTTAGGGTTTCGTCCTTATTTCTATCATTTTCAAATTTATGCCTTAAGGTTTCATTTATAGACCTAATATCTAATTTTACCTAATATTAAGAATCACACATGGATATAATGGATGAACATAGTTTTTATTTTTTATGCAAGCTATGGTTGTGATCAATAACATGTCATTTTCCTTTATAATGTCAAAATTGTAACAACTATGTTATCAACTGGATGAAATATTTTTACACTAATAAGGTTGAAATTATTAATGAACAACCTTTAGCCCCATATTTTCCATATCATTTTTACATTCAAGCTGAGTTGATACATGTTACCACTAATTATAAAATGGAATGCACTATCCCTTTCCTTCCTCCTACTCCTATTATTCAACCTAAGGTTATCATAGATTTCTTGATACCTATTATAAATCCTCTTGATATACTTATTATGAATATTAAATTTGATAATTCTCATGAACATTAAATGATTACCAAGGATAGATTTTATGTCATTAACAAAATATAATTAATTAGATATCTTGAAATCAATCCATAAATGCATGATGTAATGTTATACATAACAAGCGACAAATATAAAAAACTTTCTCAAGCTATTACATATGAAGAAAATTGTGATCCCTTCTATAATATTCATCAACCTTTAGAGGTAACATTCCCATCATAGTTGTTTACACTACTACTATAACTATTATTCGTACATCTACACCTCCATTTACATATGTGATACCTACCTAAGGTGTGGAGGAAACACAAGGCTTCCCTCATATTTGCATGCCCATTCTCATGTAGTCAACCTATGCCAATACTAAAATTACTACGTATATTATATCATAAACCTCACCTATTTCATTTTCCATTAAGAAAAATCTTTCGTATTTGTAAACTAAGGTGTTGCACTTAGAGAAAGGTGCTTCTAGATCTATTCATTTAATAAGTTTACATGCTTTGATTTATAATCACTTAGCCCCTAATATTGTATTTTATCTCTTACACTTGCATTTCATAGATCCTAATATTCCATTATATAACAATAAATGTGATCTTAGTCAACACCTTGAATCCTTACACACAATATGCTTGTATTATTCATCTAATGTAATAAACTGTTACACCACAATATTAAGGTGTCAGTAAATCTACACATTAGGGTCATAACATCCCACCATGCTTTTGAAGCCTAGACTCTAGGTTGGATTTACACATATACATAAAGATCCCCTTGCATGTGAAAGCCCTGAATGGATACTGTAATGTTAGCATATCCACCCACTCTATGACTTAAAATTGGGTGGAGGCTCTAATACCAAATGTAATGAATAGTTACACCAAAACCTTGAGGCATCAATGAATCTACACATCAATAACATAATATCCAATTAAATATTATTGACCAAGTTGTTCTTAATAATATCAAATACTATGCTTTGTGATGATTTTAAGACCTCCCTCTCCAATCAATTAGAGCATTCAACCCTTTGGAAGATCAATTTCTAGCACATTTCTCCATCAATATTGATGAACAATTATCTTATGCTTAAATTTCCAAACTCAAGAAAGGATCCAATGAGCCAATTAGTGAATATTTACTTTAGTATAAGATCATGCTAGTAAATATCACCAATCTTATGGTAGACAATGAGAGACATATTCAAGCAAATTTTACTTGTACCACTCCATGAGTAAGTCTTTTGATGATTTATGCCACACGATGAGAGATCAAGTAGTCAAGATCATAAATTTAAACAAACTCAATTATGCATTTAATGCTACAACTACTTTGAAAAAAAATTTCAAAGAAAACCAAAATACAAGGTTAAAATAATTATGCCAAACATGAGGTAAAGACAATGGTTAATGCAGTGTCACAACATACAAATTGGATTCTCTTACCTGATCCACAAGGAGGTAGTTTTCATGATTAATTAGACCTCCTCAAATGTTATTACAAAATCTACTTGAGTGCAGCCTCATATTTATCCATCCACCAAAATATTTTGCTATGAGTAGACCTAAACCCAAAGGATATAATAGTGATGCATATTGTAATTATCATCAATTTTAAGGTCATTCTACAAACAGATGCTTCTACCTAAAACACATGATACAAGATCTTATTGATGAAAACATTAGTGATATTAATACACCTATAGATGAATATTGGACATAACTAAATGAAAATTAAAATTTGAAAATTTTTTCTAATCAATTTCCCAAGAATAAGGAAACCAAGGCTATTGAGACTTCTAAATTACATTATGCATACAATGGGCATTCAAATTTTGTGACATATGCTTACTCATTATATGGTATTATTGGAACACTTACAAGCACATCATCACAATGACCTATGATTACATTTGATGATAGTGATATTTTAAAGGATAATTCAAATATCCATGCACTATTCATATGATCTTACATCAATCTACACCCTATACATAGTGTCATGGTTGATAATGGTTCAAGTGAAAACATATGTATAATGACACTCATCAATGCTTTGGGATACACACAAAAATATTTACAAGATACATAAAAATTAGTTAATGTATTCAATGGATGGATACATGACACTCTCATGCACATTTATATACCCTTCAAGTGGGTTCTACCATAGTGGTTTTTATATTCATAGATTTTCAAAGTAATGGGGTATTTAACATGTTGTTATAACATCCTTGGATACAAAATCTATGTACAATACCATCTACAGTGCATCGATGTATCAAGTATATACACTGAAACAAGGTAGTCATAGTTTTAGGTATTTAATATGAGTGCCCTATTGGTCTAGTGGTATCACTTCCTTCACCCTGACCAACACTGTAATTAGTTGTTAAACCTATTCTATACATTTATATAGAGATAATTGTTACACCTAATCTACATCATTATATAGAGATGGTCATTACACCTATTTAGGATCCTTATATATAGATGGTTATTATACTTACTCAATATCATTATCTAAACATGATTGTTACATTTATTTAGGATTTTTATATACACCTAGTTCAGAGGAGAGTAGGTGACTCTCTTAGATAGCAAGTTATTTGTATACATCATATCAGATAGTCATGCAAGACTCACAAAGGCCTTTATTTATTATAGCATGCACCAAGCTAATTTTATGGATAATTAAGTATATTTCATGACAAACACAAGCAATGATACATTTTCATACTTTAAAATGGACCCAAAAAGTCCTAGGCTTCTTAGAGTTACCTATCAATGTACGATCCTATTAGTAATGATGATGATAGTTACATTACCACACCTAGTTCCTTATCAAATTCTAATACACCTACTTATGTCACTTTTAACTCAGGAAAGGTCCCTTGAATCATATAACATAGGAACTTCCCATAACCTTGATGGCATAATTAGTTAAAAAATTTAAAATTTTAAGATAAATTCAAAATTATAAAACATTCAAATATTCAAAAAATATAAAATCAGGCCCTAAGTATGACATTATTTCTAGTTACATTATTTACATATGTTTTATCACATGTTTGGTAAATGACATTATTTTTCATATGCACATGCATTTCATAATTTGTGAGTGTGATCTAGGATTTACATATCATACATCAATGCATAGATGTTGGAATTTCCTATACCCAGGGGCCATGTAAATGTTAGGGACATATTGTTCTATAAGTCACATTGTCACAGGTTATATATTTCTATGACCTTTTACCATGATAAACTACATAGATTTCTTACACATGTCTTGTTAGTTACTCATATCTTACATAATGTTATATGGATATGATATTTTAATATGATTTGACATTGATAAACATGGATGGTGTAGACTAGTTTTCACTTGTTCTATGCTTCATTGATTTTATTTCTCTTTCATTATACGCTAGCCATTACCTGTATATTGTGTGCATCCCCTATTCTTATGTGTGTGATATTTATTTATTCTGCATTTGTGACACTTTCATTTCCCTTTATTTTAACACTTGGCCTTGCTTATTATGACATATTCATGTCCCTTGATTTTTGACCTTATCCTTGTTTGTTGTGACATTTTCATGTCCCCTAATTGCAACCCTAGGCCTTGTTTTTGATATCATGTTCATGTCCCTTGTATGTGGCCTTGGACTTATGTGTGTTGTATCTATATCATTATTTACTAATATTTTTGAGTAAGCTAAATTTGATTAGTTTTTAAGTGCATGATCCATATCACACATCTCCCCTTTCTATATGGTGTCATGATTCACATCATGCACCCCTCTTATTTTGTAGCCTTATTCTATGCATATATCAGTGAAGGTTACTACTACTTTCCTAATGGTTACATCTATCTTGTCATGACACTTATATTTTTTTCATTACATATGTTTCATACATAACTTGATGACATGTATATTGAACAACATAATAACTACGTAGAAAAATAATAATAAATTTTGTGGAATCTATGTTTCATAAAAAATTGATTCTCAACGTTTTGATCCAAACTCATGGATCATCATCAGGAGAAAACCAACTTAGGAGATGATAGGATTAATGTAGCACAAAATAAACCAAAGGGAGAATGAATAATAAAAATTAAATATCCACCCAATGGAGTAGACCAAGAAAAAGATTAGTCAAAATTAGATGGCTCAATTGGTCACCAAATTTATAGAAAAAAGACTCACATGGATAGGTATCTTCATGCAGACTCTCACCATTTTCCACCTCAAAATATTGGTATTATGAACACTTTGATTACTTGTGCCTTAAGACTTTCTAACAAAGAACACCTTGATCAAGAATTGGATTACTTATCACATGTTTTCAAGATTAATGGCTATGATGATAATCAATTTAATAAAATTATTGAGAAATCCAAAAAACTGCTTGTTATAAAGGAGCCTATTAAGGGTGATATACAAAGAAGAATTTCCATGCCTTACATTAAGAGAACCTCAAAAAAATAGTAAAAATTATAAGGAAGAGAGATATTAAGGTTTCCTTCACCCCTCTTAACACCATAAGAAGGATGATTGAATCAATAAAAGATCATATTAAATCAAGTTCCTATAAAGGTGTTTATTCCATCACTTGTTCTTGTGGAAAAGTGTATATAGGAGAAAAAGGTAGGTCTTTGAAAGTAAGGTTAAAAGAACACATGCTGATTTAAGGCATGATAGATTCAACAATTTAGCCCTAACTGAGGACTCCTATAATATGAGCCATCATATATGTCTTGATAATGCTAAAATTATTTCCAAGGTGGATCACTATGCTAAAAGAAAAATTCAGGAAAAGATTGAAATTGAAATGAACCCAGATAATCTTAATAGAGATGAAGGCACAAAATTAAGTGAAATTTGGAAACCTTTACTTCATCATCTTCTTTAGAATAAAGAAAATAATTTTGATTAATATTGTTCTTGGTCGAATCCTTTGGGTGGATATTTAATTTTTATTATTTATTCTCCCTTTTGTTTGTTTTGTGTTGCATTAATCCTATCATCTTCTGCGTTGGTTTTCTCCTGATGATGATCCATGAGTTTGGATCAAAATGTTGAGAATCAATTTTTTATGAAATGCAGATTCCATAAAATTTATTGATATATACATTATTATGATGACATATTCTTCACATTTTGACATGATGCTACATGACTACATATTTATACATTATAAAATTAAATATATATTTTGAGATAAGAAACTTACTAAAAACATTCCTCACCTCAAAAGGAGGGCATATTAGTAGGAATGTCATAGATACGTAAGACTCCATGAGCAAATTATTCATATTTTGGGATAAAATACATTATTTATAGATTTTAGATATCAGTTTGATTCAAATATGGGATAGATGATTACACAATGATACAAATTATGGGGGCATATTCCATGAATATGCACTCACTTTACAAAGACATGAGTTATATATTACATATTCAAATACACTCTGATGCATATGTACACATTTTTACAAGAACAAGTGTTATAAGTTTTCACAGACATATACATTTGGGATACATGGTCTTGGATTTAACATATAGATTGATAGTATTTTATATCAATTGACATTGATTCAAGAAGCATGATACTTTTTCATACACTTATACTCTATTACAAATATTAGTTGGCATTGATTCATGAGTCATGAAGTTGTTTCATGCACATGCACACTATTTTCTACTTTGAAAACACATTTGATGGTACCTATCAGTGAGTAAACTTGAATCTATAAGTCCATAAATAGAAGTTGACTAATTTTTTTTAAGTAAACCATTTGAGGTTCAATAATGCTCAATGGCCTTGGTATTACTCATAATAAGCCCAATACGTGGTTCTCACCTTTCATTTTAGTGTTACAAGATTAGTGAAAGATTAATTACATGAGTTAGTGTGCTTGAGGTTCAACAATGCTCAATAGCCTTGGCACAACTCACTATTCATGAGGGTTGGAGCATTTATCTTCACAACCCAAGGCATTTCCTTAGTTATATAAAATTGGGTTTTAATCACCCCTAATTTTCTTAAAGGTTTAGAAATTGGAACCACTATCCAAGGCTTTCAAAAGGAAACATCATCTCTAAAAAGTTATAGGATAACACATCATCACTCACATACAGGTGTGTTCCTTAACACTTCAAAATATTCAAATTTTAATTATAATTCAAATTTTATATTTCTTATATGGATATTGATTTCTACATGTTTATTATAGGTTTATATGGAGTAGGTAGCACATTCGAAGCATATCCCAAAGACAAAGTGTGTTACCCACACTCGATTATATATTTATCCTTTTATTATAGTATTTGCACGACATTTTAATACTATAATAAAAGGAGGCATTTTTAGTTACTATATTCTATATTAGACACTTGGAAATGTTATCTTTGGCTTATCTTCACCCTAGATGACTTGTGTGTATATATATGACCTAATTCTCCATTATTTCACATTCACATGTTATCCATGTGTCCAATACTTAATATAAGGGATATACATCAACCCATATACATTAATATATCATATCTCTATGTACAGATCATTCATTCCCTCCTTGGCATGTTTCATTCTCAAAATAAAAGAAGAAACCAAATAATGAATGTGCTTCAAATCATTACACACTTGTCTCCATGCTTGATCATCCAACCACCCATATGTGATCTTGGTAGGTGATAACCATAAAATCTTGTTCCTAAACTCCATTTTTATACTCTAATTTAATTCATGATCATAACTATACCTCCTTGGTGTCCATGTATAATGTTTTATCCTCTGATTCCATATTCCATATTTTGGTTCAATATTCTCATTCTATGTTCCATATTCTATGTAAGACCATAGTAATTATTTTTTGGCTTTCATGAATATTCATAGTGATTTCCCCATTTATTCCATGTTCCATATTATTTTACACTATTCTAATTCTAAACATGATCATAGTAGTTATTATATGGCTTCCATCCATAGCCAAAGTGATTGTTGTTATTACACTCCCTGACATGCCTCATGATCATTTCCTCTATTGATGATGTGGGTGTATATATGCCCCAAAATTAGTATCATGCTCTATTATTATGACCTTATAAATGTTTTCTTCTACCTCATCCACTTTTTCAATTGACAGTGTTTTTGTCTCTTGAATAGATGATGAGTTCTTCTCTACTTGTATTATTTCTTCATCTGAACCTTCTTTATGCTCTTCTTGACCATCTTAAATTTATTCCTCATGATTTACCTTGAATTTTATTTTTGTCTTTACAAATATTATATCCTATAAATCAACCTTATTTTTATTATATCAAAACTTCATGAAATGCTTTTACACATTAATATTGATTGTTCCCAAAGTCTCTAACCAAGGATGTCCAAGAACCATATCTACACCATCCATATCCAAAGCCTAAAAATATGAATGTAAAACATATTTATTCATAGTGAGCTTAAAATATTTATAAATTTTAATATTCTTACCATCTACTTCAACTTCCTTTATATTCTTTGCAACATCAATATTGATGAAGTTATACTTGTTGCTAGAGTTTATGGACACAATGACCATATTTTATTGAATGCATACAAGAAATTAAAAATTGATTCTGATTTATTTGAATCCAAACTATTTGAACCCTTATAATTCAATATTTTTCCTCTTTTATATCTTATACCTCTCTTTATACACCATGTGTATCCTCCTCCATCTCAACATTATGCGTTATTTCTTTTTCTTCATCATTACCTACATGTTTTTCCTTGTTATCATTATTTTCTTTTATTACTTTTTCTTCTTCATCACCTGTGTTCTCTTCTTCATTACAATCATCATCATAATTTCCTTCCTCTTCTTTATCTTATTTATTTTATATTTATTTTATACCCATCAATCTACAAAAAAAAATTCATTGCATCCCATATAAACTTCCATCGTTCGACTACAACCTCAACCCACTAGAGTTGTGTAAGACCTCTAAAATGATTGACAAACCTTGTCACCATGATCTTATATCAAAATAATACTCCTTAAAAATTATCTAACATCAATATCCTCTTTTCTGTAAAAATTTCTAACTCCATGATCCACAAAACTAGGATTAATGAAAAAACCCTAAATTTTCAATAAATAAATTGAAACTAATAAAAATAATCCATAATATTTACTATAGATTTATTATGTGATAGTGAAACTTCAATGAAAAATCAGTATAAAATTTAAAAAAAAATTGGCCTATAGAGAGAATATATGAAATATCATAAAATTACAATGAGTCACTTAAAATGCATCAAAAAATTCCAAAATTTTGATTTTAGCTTTCATGTATGTTGATACTAGTGCAGTAAAAATTTAAGTTAAAAAATCTTTAAATTGTGAAAGGAATGAAGAGTTTATTACAAACCCTAAATTAGTAATATATTGCCTAAAACTGATCACCAAACCTCACTTTTTTTTCTACCCCTTTCATGAATTATTATCCAACTCCAGTAAAACATTTGTATAAAAATTTAGAATAGATTGTGAGATATAAGTGATTCTCTAATATTAGGGTTTTACCCAAAATATTTTCCCAAATCAAAGCTCTGATACCACTTGTCATGATCCACACTTATAATATTTGAAATATACATAATATAATTCATATCAACACAACACAATAGATATTGATGGTCCAAGATGCCCAAATATTCAATACATACAAAAATCAAATAATGCTTTTAAGGTAGGGCAACATCATACAATACACCTTTAGGAAGGATTAACTTCATAATGTCACTTTGAGGGGATAACCTCAAATATCCTTCTACCAAATAGAAGACTCAACACTTGATTGATATACTATTATACTCAACACACCCCATTCTCAAATTTTTTGAATAGGGACCCATTACAGTTTGAGAGCCTAATTTCAATTTGAAAATCCTTTTCATTGACATTTATATGTGTACTTAGTAGGATTACAATATTTAAATGTATTATCCCTCATGTTCATGGTTCTTGTTAAGTATTCTTATTTTATGTTAATACACTTGGATTTTTTTTCTAACATTCAAGTTTCTACTATGGGTTTTATTCAAACTAACCCATGGATGGATTTTAGGAGTTTTATATGTATTTAGGTTTTATAATTTTTTTTCAAGAGATAAAAACTAAAAATCCTAAGTTTAGGACTTCAAAATTTTGCACTTCAAAATTTTTCCATGTCATAGATTTTACCTTTCAGAACTTTTATTGTCGCGGCTTTTGTTCATCATAAATTTTACAAAATTCATGATTTTTGAGTTCGCTTCTTCTAGGGTCTTTGTGACTATTACACTTCAAGATTTTTGTGTTGGATTATTTATCCAAAGGTATTTGTTTGTTTATGTTTTAGTTTTTTATTACTTATTACATTTATATGTGTTGGTTATACCCATTAGTTGGTTTTCTTCAACTAACTCCCATAAGCTTCTTAAAAAGCTCACATTTATATAAAAATAAATTAAAAAGAGTTAACATTGAATATATTTTATTATTATTCCTTCCATTTTAGGACTTATCAGTGATATCATATCCATGAAAATAAAAGGAAGAAGACATAAACATGACAATGGAAGGAGAGAAAGAGTAAATATAATATAGAATTGAGGAAAGGCTCTCCATTTTTTATTTTCACTCTGTACTCCTTGCAATATGGTGAAATGACCTGAGTCTTCATCAAATATAACTTCCTTTACAAAATAATGCTTGGGATATTATTTCTTATGAAAGCATAGCCAGTTCGTGACACTGTTAATTATTGAATAAAACCCATCACCCATTGCCTATGGATCAGATTGTCATATTTTTTTAACAAAGAAGTAAGGTGAGCACTACAAAGCCAAAATGTTGTATGAAAAGTTGTAGTTTAGAATGGTGGCTACATTTTTTGACAATGATCCTTAGGTGGTTCCATATTAGGGGTGTATAAAAGGAAGGCAAAATGGTGATCTAAGTGTGACGCTTCATAATAGCATACAAGAAGTTTCTAAAGTTTTTCAAAACCCTATTTCTTGTAAGCTTATCGCCTAGTAATAAAATGAGGTCTAAGGTGGAATGTATAACATGGAGTTTAAAGTAATTAAGATAGACCCATGCATAATTATTCTCAACTTGAATATTATCATATTGATATAAGATTTTGGTGCAATTTTATATATATATATATATATATATATATATATATATATATATATATATATATATCCCAAGATAGAGGTATAATGTGTGAGTTGAATTAAGTTTCTAAAAAATCTTGATTTTCCAAATCCACTATGATCAAATGGACCCACAATCAATTAAAGTGCAATTTTTTTCTAATAGGTTAATAGTGGGGTACAAAAAATTTGAATGCACCAAAAAAAATTATTTTATTTTACTCTTACAAAAAATATAATTTAAATTTAATATTTTCCCCTCAAATTCTGCACAAGTGCTTTAAGAGCAAATGGTTAAGTTTATTTTGTAAACCACTTGCACAACAAGAGGTCAAGGGTTCGCAATTTTATTTTGGAAAAAAATTAGTTTTGACCAACCTTGTTTCAGAATATACTTTTTAAAAAAATAAACAAGGGAAATATTATATTTTTCAAAGACTTTGTCAAGAAACATGGACAATATAGGATGTATTTGTAACTTTTTCTAAACACATCGAAATAGTTTATTTTGTGTTTTGAAGACTACCTCATATTTTTTTTACATCTAAATGTATTGAAAATGATGTCTAAAGGTGCATTTTTAGTGGAAATTGACACCTTCCAAATTAAAAGTTTCAAAATTACATCCCATGCCTACGCTATCAAAGACCATCTCATCTTTTATCAGTCCACCAGGGTTCTTATGATTGACAAAGTGTAAGTGTCACATTGGAGGTTTGGAGGATTTGTTATAGGCTAGAGGACTATTATCCTTATCTAATCAGCTATTCATTTAAATTTTGGTTTAAATGCTTGAATGGTAATTTTGGTAGTAGTAGTTTACTTATTTTAGTTCTAGTTTTGGCTTTCTATCTATGATATTCATGACATGGAGTAGACATGATTATTTGATTTTGTTTCTATATTTACATAAATTCTCACCTCTCACCTAATAGGGGAAAATATATATTATTGGTAGGTCTTCGATCAGTCATCGATGATAGTATGACTTGATAGGGGTTGCTAGCACTAGTAGTGTTGAGTAAAGGTCATCAGTGTTTATTAGACATTAGGGAGATCTTCCATATACAGTATGAGTTGGTCACTTTGGTAGGATTCTAGGTGGAGCCTTAATAGGATCAATATATTTGGATAGGCCTTGATCATGTTCTATTATAGTACAATATGATGATAATATGGAATGAGTAGGCTTTGATCATGTTCATCAGCCCTTTATACCATTACTCATAGGGCAGGGTTTTGTATAGAGTAGCATTAGTTTTGGTCAGTACTAGGATGTGTAGTGTGCCACTTGTAATTACTTTAGAATTTATTTAAATACTTTAGAGTCATTTTTCATGTTCTTTCATCTTCCATACCCCTTTGTATCAAAGGGAAGTTTTTTGGATTATTTATCCAAAGGCATCTTTTTGTTTATGTTTTAGTTTCTTAATAATTATTTTTTCTATGGGTTGGTTATACCTGTTAGTTGGTTTTGTTCAACCAACTCTAGTAATCTTCTTAAAAATCTCATGTCTATACAAAAATTAATTAAAAAAAGTCAACATTAAATATACTTTGTTATTATTCCTCCCCTTCTAAGACTTATCATTTTGGGGCTTCGTAACTTTTATTTGTCACAACTTTTATACACCACAAGTTTTACATAGTTCACAACTTCCCAATCTTCATGTATTTATACTTGTGTAACTATTGCCTTCACATATTTTTTCTTCACTACTTTTATTCATCACAAGATTTATTCATCGGGACTTTTGTCATCACAAGATTTATTCATCAAAACTTTTATCATCATGAGCTTTATTTATTAGGACTTTTATCATTCATATTTTTATTCATCACAATATTTGTTCATCATGATATTTTTTACATCATTAAAATTGGTCTTCACACCTTCACAAGCTTTGGGTCTTCATTAATTTTACTATCACATTTCCATGCAAAATGGAAAACAAAGGCTTTTTTACAAAAGTTCTGACACCTGACTTCTAAGAGCACATTTCATGGCACAATTGGTTTTCCACAAAACTAATGATAGAATGAAACTTGTCCAAATATGATAGTGTGTCATTATTTTGAATGTATGCAAAGTCTATGTGGTGTACCCTCCAAACTAAGTTTCCTAGTTCAAATTAAAAAAAGTAAAACAAGTATGAAGCCATTGGACATCAATAGCACACAAACTAGAATTAAAGTCCCATCTTTGAATTATATGATCAAACTAAAAAGGTACATCATGATTATTAACTACTTAACATCTCAATCTAACTTGAATTTGAAGAGAACTCAAATCCCTAGCTTCCTATGTTTACTTGCGAGCTATTTCTAGTGAATGACTAGTCAACTAAATTATCTCCAAAATTATGTGAATGCATTATGATGTAAAATGGATTCATTTTATAAAGTGTTCAGGGGAGCTTCTCCACCATCCAATTTCTCCATTAAATATTCTATAGAGTATATAAACACTATCTTTGACACCATTGTGTTTGATGGTAAATTCACTAATTACACAACATTGTGGGACATGATTGAGAATGTGGCGGCATATTCAATTAAGGAGGTCTTGACATCCAAGGAAATGTAACTAGTAATTGATTTGTGTTCATTGATTAATAATCATGTATATATGGTAGTTGATTTGTTACCATTGATTAAGAAGCCTACACATTCAATTAAGGAGTACTTGATAGTCGAGGGAAAGTAGTTGGTAGTTAATTTGCACATTCAATTGAGGAGGACTTGACAATTGATGAAAAATAATTGGTAGTTGATTTATTACCATTGATTTGACGCACAATTATTTCATCCTCTTAAACACATAAAGACACTCATTTGATTAAGAAGCCTATGCTTTAATACAAAATGAAGCCAAGAACCCCCAGGGCTTACTAGTTGACATTCTTATGAATTTACTACTAATATGGTGTCCCAAGAAGAGGTTAAAGATCAAAGTGAGTTATCATTAGGGCCAAATCTAGCAAGGAAAATTGAATAGACACATCTGGTAGACTACCTTGAAGATGAGGAGGAAGATCTATAAATAGCTAAGGTCTTGAGTCTTGAAGGAATAAAAGGGAAAACACCAATGAAAGTTGAATCATTAGGTAATACTCCTAGTATTGTGGTTATCTTTGGGTTACCTAATTTTGTTCCTAAAATTCTAAGTATTACTTTAGTTTCTATTATTTATTTAGATTTCATTAATTCTATTACTTTTTTTTTTTTTTTTTGGATTCTATTATTTTTATTGCTTCTATAATCCCTATTGTGCATTTGGTTCCTACTACTACTCCTCTTCCAATTACTTCCACAATTCCTATTATTTTTGTTATTTCTTGAATTCATGTAGCCACTTTTATTACTTTAACAATTATTACTCCTACGTCTACTCTTTCCAAAGCTTTGTCAAAAGATACTAGAGCCAAGAAGGTTCATTTTAAGAAAATTGTGGGAGCCCTTACAAGTGCACAATTTCATATTTCCTCTACTTAGTTAGGCCTACCAATGCCTTTGTCTACTACTGCTCAAGCTAATTTTATTATTTCATCCACAAAAACTAGTAGGAATAAGAATACATTGTGCACCCATGCCTCAGTTTGGTGATGTGGATTGGCATAAAATCATTTTTCTCTCCTTACCAGACCCACTACAAGTAGAGGCATTAATTTAATCCTCTAGGGATATTTTTTTAAAGGTTTCTTACTAGGACGCTCAGCTTATTAACCCTCAATAATTGATAATTCCATAGTGGGTAGTAGACTTGAAATCCTAAGCTTCCTAGGGACCCAATTCGGTCATGACAGAGCTACCCACTATGAACTCTATTTTTTAAAAGTAAATAGGAATTATCCAAAGAATTAAGAAGAGAAAGATAGAAGATGAATTTGGTAGTGGTATGATTTTAGAGGAGAGGTAGGATGTATTCTCATTATCTAAAAGGAAGAATCAAATAATAGGAGAGTCTCCATATAATGAATATTTTGTAGCTTATCTAGAGACTCATATAGAGGCTTTATTAGAACTCCATACAAGCATAGAGCAAGCTAGACAAGAACTACAACAAGATTTGTATCAATTGCAATAATAACAAAAAATTATTCATGTTCCTAGAGACACTAATAATGACATCCATAATGCAACCCTTGAGCTACATAATATTTTGGACATCATTGATTTAATAAAAATAGAATTGTCTCCCCATTTAGTTGAGACGTCTAAATTATTCAATTCTTTGAAAGAAGATAAGAATAAATTGAACTTCCTTATATTATACATAACTAATAAGACCTTCAACCATCTAGATCTAATGAAACCACTTGAGGTAGACAATGCTCTCAAATTGGTGTTCATCATATCACAAGAAGCTCAAGAGTGGGTGTCAAGTATGAAAGCCTTGATCCCAAAATTGGTAGAGCATGAGAAGTAGGTTCTGTAAATTTTAGAAGAATTAAAGCTATCATAAGCTAAAGACCCTTCAAATAAAATAATGGATAGGGCCATTTTTGAAAAATTACTCTAGAAAGCATATGTTAATTTCAAATAGCATTGTCATGGGTGTATGTTAGAGTAAATTGAGTGGGAACTTGGTTTTACTAGAAAAAAGGTTACCAAAGTTAATTTTTTTTAGGTAGAGTTCATAACCACAAAGGCTGAGCACAGATGCCTATTGATGAAAGTCACTAGGGTACATAGGCCATCTATTTTGAACATGGATAAAATTATTTTTTAGCATGTTGTTAGATACAAATATTATCAATATTTATAGGCAAAGAAATAGGCCATGTCTAGAGCTTCTAATTATACTCCACCATATAGTTTGACTCCTATCACCACTTTGGTCCTGTCGACTACTTCAAGTGCCATTTCTTCAACCATGTAGGCCTCATCTATGATTAAACCTTAGTTTTCTCTAGTTGATATTATATGTATTTTGCATTTAAAATTTATGAATGTAACTAGGATTTTATTTATGCTTCATAAGTGCATGTAAGAGTTAATTCAAGAATTTTGTAACATGTACACATTGCATGATTTTGTGAAATTTATGGCTTATTTAAAATACATAGTTTTGGCCATCTCATTGTACATGTAGAGTTAACTATTCAATTAGAAATCATGTTATGATTATTATCATGTAATTATTTACTTTACATAGATTTGGAGGATAAGGCGACCACTCCCCAAATATATATATATACATCTAAATCTCTAATTTTCAAATGGGTTGAAAAATTCATTAATATAGGAAGAAATCATATAATTATTAGGCAACTATGTTATGTCTTTCTTCTCCAATTATGTGTGATTAATTGTGTTTTATTTTCTTATTGGTTGATTCAATAATTTGAAGTGTGTAAATTCTACTTAGAGTTCCTTGTTGTTATTGGTAATGTATGCTTGTATAAAATATGCAATAATTATTATATGATTGGAAAACATTATTAATTTTATGAAATAAGGTTAAATATCTCATTTTTCTAAGTGTGTATAAGTGTCTCCCACAGTATAGCTTTTTAGGAGTGAGCAATAGCAACCTTAGATACCTCCTTGACTTGAGCTATAATATTGTGTTATAAAGGTGTGCAAAAACTACTATAAATGAAAGTAACCTTTATTTGAAGTATTAGAGTATATTATACCATTTATCCTTAGAATCCCTCACTATGTTTGTATGTGTGTGAGAAATATCTACTAGTTGTAAGCATTAGTTTTAATAATACACTTGTCCATGAATGAGACCAACTTGGAAATAATCCCTTTTGTGATCATAGAAGCCTCCTTTTCTACTCTACCTTCCCATTTTTTATGTTTCTTTTAAATATATACCCACTTTATATTAAATTTCATCCATACAAATCAAATAAGTTTTAATTTATTTTAAGATTCATTCACCCACATATATGGTTAATAACCTACATGTTCAGTCTGCTATTCCACCACCTGGTTGTTTGACCCATACTTACAACTCAAGCCCTAGAGTGGAGTTTACCCTCATTGAGATTCTAAAACATTAAAGGCTACCTTGTTCAAGGATTAGTGTTCATAAAACCCACATCAATAATTACTTACAATGATATCCATATCCTTTTTATGGACCTCTTTATAACTAAATATTGATGGGTAGCCTCCTAATCCCAATGTAGGTCAATTATTACCTTGTACAAATTCCATAAATTACTCATTTATCCTAATATATTGGACCCATATAAATAGTAAAGGGGGATGTGTACCACATGTTGGCATCTCCATCAACCCATATATATTAATATATCATATCCTTAGGTACATAGTGTGCATACATATATGAATCTAATTCTCCATTCTTTTGCATCCACATGTTATCCATGGTTCCAATATTTCTAATTTTTTGTCAATCACCTACATGAATACTCATAGTCTATGAAAAATTAGTAAACTATCATACACTAACATCTCTAGATCATCATATTAGTATTATTATCTCCTAGATAGTAAAGTCAAATTTAGAACATATCATTTTTTGATATCACCTAAGATTGATGGTTTCTTACTTCACCCAACAAAGGTAATATTTTAAAATAAAATGACTCCATTGGGTTGGTCATACTCCTATCATGTTGGTGGCATGATAAATTACCCAAAAAATTTCATATAAATAAAAAATAATTTTATGATTATTAATCATCTGTCAAGCATACTTTGCACATTTAAATGAACTACCCTATTTTTCTAAATTTTAAAATTAATCAAAAGGGGTATGTCTTAATAAACTCTATATCACCTTAAATATAAGCCAAATTTTTCATTTTTCAAGTTTATAAACCTAGATCACAAGTTTCATACATTCAAGGATAACTAATTACACACATACACCTAATAGGGAGAACTACAGGTGATTTAACTTCCCTCTTTAGAGTATTGGATTTATAAATAGCACTCAATCATTCAACAAAGAGTGGTTGGGGTCATGTCAACCCACATTTATTCCAATTTTGTACTCCTAAGTTTATCATTGCAAGTGGACCTATGGTTTCAAGTGATGTAGACAAATTTTTATGTCACACACACAATCAAACCTTGAGATCATAAACACAGTCATAAGAGAATTATTCGCACTAGTTTTTACCTAAATAAAAGGGAAAAAATCATGCATATAGAACCATAAAACTCAAAGCATAATTATTGATGGTATAGACTTGAGGATAATTACACCATCTGGGCACACATAAAATTCTAGATCTTTATTCAAATGGCTTGTAATCCCTTTTCATTTCTGCCTTGTTGCCTGCATACGAACTCAATAATATATAGAGCAATTAATTGCTAAGTATCTTATCTATTCATTGTAATGTCTATATTTGTTAGGTTAAAATTACAAATAAATTTTAATATTCTACATTCAAATTTTTACTTGATTTTATACATTATAATCTAAATTATTACAACATTTTCTATCTTATTAATGATTATTATTAGTCCAAAATAGGGTAAAATAACTCTTTCTTCTTCATTAGGCTATATCAGGGCATGTCACTTGCCTTCCTACCTACTCTATCACCCTCACATGGGCCACATGTTCCTATCTCATCCTCATGTGGTTTATATATTCCTATCAAGCTTTACATGATGGTATCTTTCTATATTTATATTATAAACACTAAAATCTAGTATTTAACACTTGTCAATGTCAATCTTGACCCACACTTATCCTACATGACATGATCATCCCCAAACATTTCTCACTCCTGATTCCCACATAATTTCATGATAATTTTGACCTCTATATATCCTAAGTCACTATCAGTCACCTATAAGAACATTATAGTCTATGTTAAATCAATGAAATGTCTTACTTAGACATTTCAAGAATACCACATTTACATTTTTATCTCTTAGATAGTAACATCAGGCTTAGATAGTAACATTGAAATTACTATCATGAGGCTAACATTACTACCCTTCACCTAGCAACATATTTTTTTTAAATCAAATCATTCTCATAGGTCAGCCCATTCACCAAGAATGTTGATGGCATGGGAAATTACCCAATTGAGTAAATATACATATAAATCAAGGTCAATCTTATTTATAATCTATAATTATCAATTACTTCTAAATCATGTTACTAAACATTGATAAAATATTCCCTATCATTCAAAAATTATAAATCAAGTATTAGGAGCAGTCATCATCCAAGTTTGAAACACACCAATTGAGTCAAATTCTAACATTATCAAGATCAAGTCCAGGTTTCTAGGTGCATTCATATATAAAAAGATCATAATTTAACATTCACACTAATGGGAATAAATATTTATGGATTTACTTACTTCTTCAATGTATTGGATATGTAGGGAGTGCTCAATCATGAATGACGGTGATTGGGATTAGCTCAACCCAATTACACTTCCTCATTTTTTATATGTTTTAATCTTTCACAAGTAGACCTAGGGTTTTAAGGAGAAGGAAGTTGATTTATGGAGTCTCACATGTAATCAAGGGTCACATATCACACATACAAATACATATCATATAAGTTCATAACATTATATGGTCATAGAGAGATAAACCTACCCAGGATAGTAATGTCAACCTTAATCACTAACATTTATGTTCTTGCCTAGGCCTAATTTTATTGACCATATGTATACATAGACATCACTATAGATCTATACAAATAATAGCATGCTTCTAGTCTATTTCCACTAATAGAAAAGAGTCACATTTAACTAGATAAATAGTAAAGCTAAGTATATTGATCTCCTTAGTAATTTATAAATATAGTAAATTGCATTATTAGATATACATCAATTGGTTACATTTATATTTATGCTTGACTTCCATTTATTATAATATGAATTAATTATACATATTTATCCTATTGTGATTAACTCTAAATCCAAAAATAGGGTAAATATATTGGTGAACCCATATGTTTCTTGAACATTTCCAAACTCTAGGTTTCCCTTAGGGTTTATTTTCATTCCTTCTTTCTAGGGTTTTCAAATCTCTTCACCAGGGTTTTATTTTTATACCTAATTTATGATTCTCCCTTACATTAAAAATTACACATGGATTTAATTGATGAACATTTTTTCTATTGGTTTTCTTGAGTCATGATTACACTTATTTCATATTATTTTACTTGGATATGTATAAATTGGATTCAATCTAAGTTTCTTAATAAGGCTCAAATTAATAATGAACCATATTTAACCTTCCTTAGTTCATAATGTGCAAATATCTAATATGAATTGAATCCATTAACTATTAGACACTAGATATCATGCATGACTCATTTCGTTCTTCCCCCTAGATCTCACAATGTTAACAACTACCATCTAACCCCTAATATTCATCTTTATCATATATTAGGATCAGTGGTTCATGTTTTCACAATTTGAACGGGTAATATAACTCATCATGTGATACAAACCAAAGTTCTTCCTCAAGCCCGACCACATTCCACCAAGAAACAAAATTAGTCTAAGTAATATGACATATAGATCAACTAAAGAATACATAGGCCAAGATTTCTTTATTGGATTTATTTTAGAATGTTCTTATGTAGAAATATATTCTTCACACAACATTGTATACTACAATTTTATGAAGTGATGTATAACCACCCTATGTACAATCTATTATCAACACATTACGATGACAAAATAAAGCACCTCTTTGGAAAACAAGGATTTAACCCCTAAACCTATTATATATCAACATCTCCTATTATATATTTAAATTCAAGTTCAAAATAAAATGCTTAAATGGGTTTTGGTGGATAATAGGACTAGATTAAACATTTTTAATACCTCATTTTTTAAGTTACATGGTGTAGAATCAAAACATATTGATTACTCTCATAAGAATATCTAGGGATTTGATAATATAATGTAAAAAGTACTAAGACAAAATAAATTAAAAATAATAATGGGTAATATGATCATCGTTATTGTTTTCCAAGTCATGCCTAATTATCTCAACTAAAACATTTTAATAGGAAGACCATGGATACATGAGATGAAAGCATTACCTTAGATACTTTACGTACATACATTAAATTCAATTATCAAAGAGATACACACACACACACATACACTCATCCTTTAAATCAATAATCTTTCAAGTATTTTACATTAAATTTTCCAAATGGCCATTATATACCTTTTATGTAGCCTTCTTCTCATGAATTTGAAGATACTACTTCATCAATTGAAGTACCTATACTTATAACTACTTCAGATACTACATCCTTATCACTAATTAATTTAAATCAATATGGGTTTAGCTTTTAATATTTACAAAAAATGGAATTTTGAAGACAACGAGTGGGAAATATGCATAATGTATCACCCACCCCATTAAGACATATACACATATAGGGTGACAAGGTCATGGATTTACATTAATTAAAACACATAATGGTTGACAAAAAGTTTCCATTTATACACACTTTCTTAAATTAAAACTAGAGCATGCACAAGAATTTACTTATATTTCGACACTATAGTTGTTATATAGTTTCACCTAAAATCTAGATGCTAGATGATTTTTCTACTAAGGAATTTATTCTAGAGTATATAAGGGCATATGAGGATATCCCAACTTCTATAAAAATAATAGGTTTGCCCACACATACTTTGGAGATAGCAAAAGCTACCTTCAAAACCATAAATAAGGCCCTACATATCATGTCCAAATAGATGGCCATGATACCATCCTTACTACATCATATGTAAAAGATAGATCAGCATTGATTAATGAAGAGATAATAGAGTTTAATTATGGGATAGATAAAGATCCAATGCTAGTTCTTTTAATAGCTAAGTTATTATATGATGAAGGGAAATATTTTTGACAATTTTTAAATGATTACCTAGAATTGTTACATGGGTTTACAAAGAAATGCTATGAATTGATCCTACAATTGTAATGCATAATAGTGTGTTATATCTAGATTCAAATCCATTTAATTATAAAATAAGGAAAGTGCATCCAAAGTTAGTCCTATTGGTCAAAGATGAGATCCAACAACTATTATATGTAATATTTATTCACTCCATTGATTATTTTGTCTAGATTTCTAACATTGTATTGGTTTCAAAACATCACAAATAAATTTAGTGTTACACAAATTTTAAGATTTAAACAAAGCATGTCTTAAAGATTATTTTCCACTATTTAATATTAATGTGTTTGCATAATTTATACTTGGGTATGAAATTTTATTATTTATGGATGGATTTATATGTATGACCAAATAAATATAAATCCTGGTGACCGAAAAAAGATAATGTTTACTACACCATGAGGAACATTCACTATGTAGTTATGTTATTTATAATAAAAAATGTTTGGGGCACTTATCAAATAGATATGACATGTATTTTTCATGATTACATGCATAAAATAGTATAAGATAATTTAAATGATTTACTATAAAAAATCAAAACATCAACAAGATCATGTTATTGTTTTATGATAGATCTTGAAACAAATACAATAATACAATGTACTCTTAAATCCTAAAAAGTGTGTATTTGGATTATCTTCTAGAAAATTATTGGGTTACATCATCTCTCAATGAGGTGTATAATTTTATCTAAAAAATGTTAAATCCATTATAGTCATGCCACTGTAGAAAGGGTTCAAATTGTTACATTGTTTACAAAGAAGAATCAGGCTATAAGACACTTTGTGGTTTAGTTAGAATATAAGACATGACCATTCACATGGATAATAAAGACACAAAGTTTTATTGGGATGAAAAATTCCAAAAAAAATTGATGCAATAAAATAATATGCCTATAATCCATATATCCTTGTGCCTCTTATCCCAGATAGACCCTTTTTGTTATATATTTCCATTATAGATCATGTTCTATGGGCTCTACTAGTACAATACGATGATGATAATTATGAGAATGAAATATATTACATTATTCATTCACTATTTTATTACTAAAAATAATTACACAATCATGTAATGTTGTGTTTAGCACTTATTTTTGTGGCACAAAAATCACAACATTACATTTTCAACAATGAGAGACAAGTCATTACTAAGATGGATCCACCCAAAATTTATCATGTCAAAATCCTATTTTTCAAGACATATAATGAAGTTGGTAATGTTACTTAAGGAATTTCATCTATTATTCATATTACACAAATTCATTAAAGGAAAAGTTATTATTTATTAATTAGTTGTCATTCCATTAGTGGATACATTATCAATTAATGATGACTTTCGTGATGACTTTACTTCTTATCGTGTGTATACAGATACTTGGACCATGTATTTTAATGGATATAAATGTGCCATAGGTTTTGAGGATAATTTATTTTTCATTATTCCTGAGGGTCAACCAATTTACCTTTCACCTTGGATTTTCATGTACGAATAATATAGTAAAATTAGAGGCTTTGATATTGAGATTGTGTACAACACAAACATTGTAGATAAATTATTTATGAATATATGGGAATATCCAAGTGATAAATCAATTTCTAGATATATATCAAAAAAAAATAATAGAAATTAATTCCATATAAGAAAATGATGCAATGCTTAATGACACATTTTGATCTTTTTTCCATAGAAATCATCCATCAAAAAGATAATTGACATGTAGATGTCATGGCTAGGGATATATATATGATACCCATTGATAGTAATGATGGTCATGCAATTTTTAATATGTGACAATTAAGACAATATTCAATCACTATAAAGGATGTAGATGCTTTAGAGGTTCTGGTAGTTGCTTGTAGTGTAGTTCATTCAAAATGGTATAGTGACATATACATTTTTTATATAGATATGTTTTCCTAGATAATTTTACATTAGATGATAAACATAAATTAAAGTGCAAATCAATTTTATATATAGTTGTTAGAGGACATTTATTCAATATGTCACTAGATATAAAATTACTTCAATGCCTCAATCATAAAGAGGCTCAAATAGCTTTATTTCAAGTACATGATAGTGAATGCAAAGGTCAATTCATTAGAAAAAAAATGTCTTATAAAATTTTGTGCCAAAGATACTATTAGCCCAAAATAGAATAAGAATTTCATGAATATGCCAAATTATTCTCTCAATGTCAAAATTATAGTAATTTAAATCATGCATCGTCACATGAGTTGTGACCTATTGTTTCACCATGGTCATTTTCCCTTTAGGGCTTCAAATTGATTGTAAAATAAATTCAAAGTCATCAGAAGGACACATTTTTATCATTATTACTATAGATTATTTCACCAAATGGATAGAGTTTATACCATTAAAATCAACTATGAAAGAAGATATATGTAAATTTTTAATGGCAAATATTATTTCATGATTTGGATGACCCTCAACTATTGTAATATATAATGGATCATCTTTAAAAAAGAAAATAATTAAGAGATTTTGTTTTAAATACAAGATTTGTCATGCCTTTTTTATCATTATTATCCACATGGCAATGGACAATCCAAGGCAACTAATAAAATAATACTAAAAATTTAAGTAAAATAACTGCCAAACATGGTGAGGATTGGCATAATCAAATTACCTATGCACCTTGGGCATATCACATAAGTGTTCATACACCCATGAAAACCATGTCTTATTAACTAGTTTATGGAACATAAGCAGTCTTACCTTTAGAGCTATAGATACCATCTTTGCATGTTTCTTTGAAGGACATTATACAATAAAATTAATAACATAAAAATGGTAGCATGAGTTATAGATGCTTGATGACAAATGCATTAGGCTATTGACACCTTAAGGTCTATCAAGAATGGACCAAATGTGCATATGGAAAGAAGATAAAATAATAATAATTTAAAGTGGGTTACTTAGTACTAAAATAAAATCATAAAAATACTAATGTAAATAAGGAGTATAAAATAAAATTTAATCCCAAATTGTTGGGCCCATTTGTGGAGATAAAAAAGGTAGGAACATGAGCTTATCATTTAGATACACTTGATGGAAAACCTATAAGGAACCCTATCACTTGTGTCGATATTGTACATAAGTATATATTCTAATAAATTCAAAAATACAAAAAAATCAATAAAATGCAAAAACATATAAATATTCAAAAAATTAAAAACCAATAACTGAGCATGAAATAAGTTTCTAGATGACACTATTTACATATGTTATTTATCACATGTTTGCTATAAGGAATATTATTTTCATACACATGCATTTCATGAGTTATATGAGTATGGTGTATGACATAAAGACCATAAATGGACATGTAGATTTTGGGCCTTTCCTATATCCAGAGATCATGTCAATGTTGGGGGCATCTACTTCCATAGGCTACATATCATAGGTTATATATTTCTATGACATTTTTATCATGTTGAGCTACATACATAAATTAAACATACCTTACTACTTGCTCATTTCTTACACAATGTTGCATGGATATGTTATTGACTATGTTATGATACTAATATTTATGGATAGTGTAAACTAGTTTTCACTTGTTCTATGCTCCATTAATGTTATTAATTTTGATTGATAGGCTAGATATTATTGTATATTGTGTGTTTCCCTTTGGCCTTACTTGTGGCTCATTATCTTTGTTTGTTGTGACATTTGTGCCCATTTCTTGTGGTTCTTTAGACTTACTTGTTGCAGCATTTTTACCCATTTATTTGTGTCTTCTTAACCTTATTTTTTAGCAACATCTTGAAGTCCCTTATATGTGTCCCCTTGGCCTTATGTGTGAAATTCCATGCTATTTATGACATTATGTGTTGATATTGTTGAGCTTATGTGTTTGATATGGTTGTGGGTGTCATGATCCATATCACATGCTTTCCATTTGTGTGTTTTTCCATGATTTATACCATGCACTTATTTACTATGTAATCTTAATCAATGATAATTACTAATACATGCTTCATATATGCATTTATCTTGACATTCCACTTATATGCCTTTGCATTCCATATGTTTTTGATTAATTAAGGTGGTAAACCAAGGGCCGAACCCTATACAGTCAAAAAAGATAGGAAGGTTGGCAAACAAAAGATGCCAACACCGAACCAACAACAAAGTTGAGAAACAAAGTTAGAAGAAAAACAAAAAATTGGAAAGATCAGAGTTAGAAAGGACAAAACTACATAACTATAGAATTAACAAGATCCTTAAGATTCGCATTGTCTGCATTGTCAGCATTCCCTGGATTACCCACCACTTCCATGATCCACAATGGCCTTCTCCACATGGACCACCTTCGAAAGATATCTTTGTCATCAATGTGCATCATTCATGCTCCGTCATCTCCTTCTGAATGATCTCTCTAATGTTTGGGGGTATATGAGCCCCTTGTCACCATACCCTCCATCCTGAGAATTGCTGACCAAGGTTGGCACAAGCATCAGCAACCCTGTTACCTTCTCTATAGGTGTGGGTAATCTCAACTTCAAAAAACTTTTGTAAAAGAAACTAGATGTCTGTAATGATGTATTTTAGATGGATACCAACATTAGATGCTTTATTAACGGCATCTATGATCAACTTAGAATCTCCCTGAATATTCAAATTTCTAATTCCTAGGGATATAGCTAACTTTAATCCCTAAAATAAGGCCATAGCTTTAGCATAGTTAGTGCTCTGGCAACCCATGCCACCAACATAGATAGCAAACATCCCTCCTTTTTCATTTCTTATTATTCCTCCTCCACTTGCTTTACCACTCAACTTAGATGCCCCATCAAAATTGAGTTTCATCCAATTGGGTTTAGGTGGTATCCATTTAGTATGAAGTCTCTGAAGAATTTTGGAATTATCATGCCCAAGGATAAAGTTTAAAACCTTCTATTTGGCAGAAATTTGACTTTCAAATTTAGATAGGGGTTTCTCTACAACACTTTCCAAGATGGTCCTAGCAAAGGAGTTAAACACATGAGCAGCATTTCTAGCAGTGTTCCTAAAAATTTTATGATTTTGCTCTTTCCATAAAGTCCAGCTCAAGCATGGTAGAGCTTGCTTCCATAGTTCCTTAATCCAAGAATGTGTGAAGGTTGAGTTCTAGCTGAGAATTACTTATTTAAGGTTAGAATTGCAAACCCATTCAATGGCAAAGTTTTTAAGTATTTTGCCCCATAAATCCCAGGTAAACTCATAGTGTATGAATAGGTGTGAAATAATTCCTCTCTAGAACCACATAGAAAACATTTGTTGACCAAAGTAAACCCCCTCTTTTGAAGGTTGTCCTGAGTAAGGATTTTGTTATGGGTAGCAGCCCACCAAAACAAGTTAATCTTTGGAATGAGTTTATGATTCCAAACCTTTTTCCATACCTCCTTATTCTAAGCTTCAAGTGTAAATAGATGATAGGTAGATTTGACAGAGAATGATCCATTCTTATCTGGCCACCAGTATTGTTCATCCTCCCAAGGGAAGAGTGGGATTCTAATCTCTTGAACACATTACTGGATCTCTCAAATTCTTGGGATAACCTCAGGCCTGTGCACACAGCAATCTAAAAGGTTTTTCTAGCTTCTTATCACATTGTTATTTTCCATATAATCACTAACCATATCACCAAAGAACTGATTAGCCAGGCCTATAATTTCTCCATAGTTTCCTTGGGAGATGAGAGGCTTGTCCCTTAACCAATTATCCTCCCAGAATTCAATCTGTCGGCCATTTCCAAGCTTCCACCTAATTCCTTGTTTGAGAAGACTTCTACTTTTTAGCATTTTATTCCATATCACAGACCCCTGGGGTAATCCTGCCTGTTGAAGAAAGTTGGAATCATCAATGATATGCATGTATTTGGCTTACATTATTTTCCCCCACTCACTGTTGTTGTGAATCAGATTCCAACTAACTTTTGAGAGGAGGGCTTTATTCATTTTCCTGATGGATCTTATATTAAGTCCACCATGAGATTTTGGGAGACACACTTTTTCCCATCTGACTAAAGACATTCTCTATTTGTCTTCCACTCCCATCCATAAAAAATTATTTTGGATCTATTCCATCTTTTCAACAAAATACTTAGAAATTTTAAAAAGAGACATGAAGTAAGTAGGAATACCTTGCAAGGATGTCCGAAGAAGTTACAGCTTACCTACACTACTGAGTAGTTTCCCCTTCCACCCAAGAAGTTTCCTCTGAGTACGTTCCACAATACCATTCCAAAAACCTGAAGATACCTCTTTGACCGAGAGTGGGAGACCTAGGTAGGTAGCTGGTAGGCTAGCCTTAGCACAATCTAAGATATCAATGATTATATGTCTAAGTTCATTGGGAGTGTTGAAGAAGTACACATTGCTTTTCTAGAAATTTATTCTTTGTCCCAAGTCTATGGCATAATCATTAAGTATATTCTTCCATCTTCTAGCTTCGATCACCGATGAGATACCAAATAAGATGGTATCATCCACAAACTGTTGTATAACCATAGGATGAAGGGAAGAGGCAAGTTTGATGCCTACTAGCTTTTTTGAAACTATATCAGCTTGTATGTATCTTCCTAGTGCCTCAGCCATAATGATGAATAGGTATAGGGAGAGAGGGTCTCCCTGATGAATTCCTGTCAAGGAGGAGAAAAACCCTCTAGGAACACCATTAACCAACACTGAGAATTTAGTAGAAGAGACCGCATTCCATAATAAGCAAGACAATTTATCATTAAACCCAAATTTTCTAATCACTTGGAATAGAAAATTCCATGAGACTCTATCATAAGCTTTGGATATATCAAGCTTAAGGGCCATCCCAGGGATTCTACTCTTATCCATGGAGTGGATAGTCTCATGTGTGGTGATCACAGCATCAAGAATCTGTCTGCCTGAGATGAAACTTTTTTGAGCAGGAGAAATAATTTTGTCAAGCAAGGGTTGAATTCTCAAAACCAACAATTTAGTACATATCTTATACATAGTGTTGCATAAGCTAATGGGTCTGAAATCAGCAAGGTGTAAAGGTTGAGATTTTTTAGGAACAAGTACAATGAAGGTATTATTGACTTGTTTCAAAAGTTTTCCAAATCTAAAAAAATCATGAACTGTAGCCATGAGGTTTGCTCCAACAATCTCCCAATATTCCTGAAAGAATATAGGAGGAAAGCTATCAAGATCTGGGGCTTTAAAAGCACCCAAGGAGAATAAAATAACATGTACTTCTTCATCAGATATAGGCTTTAATATTTCTAGATTGTCTTCTTCTATTATCAAATAGGGGATTTTATCAATGAATTGACTCATAGATCTATCAATTCTATCATTATTGTTTTCTTCCGTAAGTAGATTCTGAAAGAACACCCTAACTTGCTCACCTATTTCATTATCCTCAGTAATAATGTCTCCATTATCTAGGACAAGCTTAGTTATTGAGTTGGCTTTTCTATGTTTCATAGCTGAGAGATGAAAAAAAGTAGTGTTCCTATCACCCTCCTTGAGCCATTGAACATGAGATTTTTGTTTTTAGAAAACCTCTTCCCTTTCCATCAGATTCTTCCATTCTGAAGATAGACTGTTCTCTTCTTCTAAGGTGCCCTCAGAGTCATCCCCTTGATCAATCAATTGTTGAATATCCTTGAGTTTTCCCATTATATTTTTCTTCTGTTGGAAAACCTGCCCAAAACTATATCTATTCCAACCATAAACTTCTTGTTTAATGTGTTAGAGTTTCTTGACTATTCTAAACATGGGAGTACCTTGAATGAGAATATTCCACCATTGAGCCACCATTTGTCTAAAACCTTTGTGTTTAATCCACATAGATTTAAAATAGAATGGAGGAGGTCCGTGATGTCCCTGATCTCTCCAATTGAGGATAATTAGGCAGTAGTCGGACATGGTTCTGGGTAGAGCCTACGCCTGCATATTCTGATAATCATTCCAATTGCTTGATATCAAAAATCTATCTAATTTAACCTGAATCATTTGATCTCCTCTTCTTATATTGGTCCAAGTAAAATTTTGGTTCTACAACTCTATGTCCAATAATCCCAAATCATTGATGAATTCAGCAAAGTTGAACATGTTGTCTGAGTAATCAATAATTCCACCCTATTTTTTAGAAGGGTATAAAGGTGTGTTAAAATATCTAGCTAACATCCATTTAAAATTTTGAGGATTATTCCTATAGCTACTCAAATCTATCCATAATTTCTGTCTCAAAGCTCTGTTATTTGGTGCATAAACATTTACCAACATCCAGTTCAAGGAATTCATGGAAAATTTGGTAATCAAAAAGTGCTTATGATGGGCCATAAGAGATCCTTGGATTTTAGCACTATTCCACATAGTGACAATCCCTCCTAAATCCCCTTTAGTAGGACTAATACAAAAAGCTGCCTTAGGCCATATATAGTCAGCAATTTTTACAAAATTCTCCTCTTTCATCTTGACTTCTTTGAGTAATAGAATATCTAGTTTATTATCTAAAATGCAGTTTTTAACCTCAAACTGCTTTGAGGGACTGTTAAAGCCCCTCAAATTCCATGATAATATTCTCATTTAGAGAGTTTGAAGGGTTGGGACTCCAGTGTTTTCTATTTTCCACTAGCAATCTCCCTAGCAATCTCTCTTTGTCTTGTTTCCCTTAGGGTTGGCCTCCCTTGTTTGGGCTCAGTACCAACATATACATATTTTTTACCTTTTGGGATCTTTTTCTTTGGCGTAACCCATTCTTCCTATTCATTGTTTCCATCTTGTCCTACTATCCCTGTTGCCAAGTAGTTTCCTACCTGGCCTCCATCTTCTAGATCACGAAAAAAGTTTGTATTTGACTGTGGATCTAGTACTCATTGAGTGTGACTTTTAGGTGTTACTTCTTCCTATCCAATCCTTGAAAATGTGTCATCTTCATTGACTTCCTTTAGCAAAAGGTCCCCTCCTACCCCTTCCTTAAACATATTAGTCTATTTTTCTAAAGTGCTTGCATTCCATATGTTACATATATGTATTGGTGTTATATAAATTACTATGATGACATTCTCCACATGTTGACATGATTATTCATGTGATTATATTTATACATGACAAGATATAGTTCACTTTATTTTGAGATGAGTGACTTGCACGATATGTACCTCACCTAAAAAGGGGAAGATTAGTGAGATTTTTCATAGAGACTAAAGCATCCATGGGCATATTTGAGTATATTATATAGATTTTAGAGTTTATATGTGATTCATATATCATATTTGGATAATTATTTACAACTTTTAGACATATTTGGGGGGCATATGCAAGACATATGTATTTAATTTTACATTCCATGAGTGGTAGATTTTAGATTAATGTAGATTCAAATACATTTATGGGCATGTTTAAGGCACATGTACTCCATTTTACAAGACAAATTTAGTTAGGCATGATGTTGGTTCATGCACACATATACGCCATTTATAAATTTAGTTGGGCATGATGTTGGTTCATGCACAAATAAACTAGTTCAGATTTTAGTTGAGCATTATGTTGGTTCATCTACATTAAGATAGTTGATAGTTGACATTGATTCAGTGTGGCATATTATTGGTTCATACACATGTGCAATTATTTATCAAGTATTTTAAAGTTTGGAGAAAACTTGAATCTATAATTCTATATATAGTGGAAGATTCATGATTTTGAGGTAATGCATGTTAAGATTTGATAATGGTCAATGGTGATGACATTACTCATAATGAACCCACTGAGTGGTTCTCACCTTATTTTCTTGGGGTTATAATATTATTATTGAATTAATTACGTATGGGTCGAATAATTTGTCTTTTAATACATAACCCTTACCTTAGTTAAATTTAAAATTAGGGATTGATCGCCCTCAATATCACCATGTTATCCATGTGATTTAGCAAATAAGCACACTTATCCAATGCTTCAATAAGGAAAAATCCTATGAACAAGTTATAGGGAAACATATAGGTGTAATCCTTGTTCTTTCAAATTTCAAGTTTCAAGTATAGTTTAGATGTCAAATTTCATTCTATGGACATTGACTACTACATTTTCATTGTAGGTTTTTCTTGGAGCAACTAAGACATTTGGAGACTTCTACCAAATACAAAGTGTTTTATAAACACTTAGGTATATCTTCATCCTTTTACTCTAGTATTTTAATTGTATTATAATACTATAAGATAAGGGATGTATATGTAGACACTAAAATCTAGTATTTGACACTTAGTATTGTCAGTCTTGACCTACAATTATTCTGCATACCTTGAGTGTCTCAAAATAATCTTCACTCACCATTACCACACACTTACATTTTAATTGTGAGCATGATCTATTCAAAGTTGATATCAGTCATCTACATGTATATTCCAATCTATGTTAAATTTGTGAAATATCCTACTTAGACATTTTGAGAATACCACATGTAAATTCATGTCTCATAGATAATAACATCAGGATCTAACAATAATGTCAATATTACTATCATAAGGTTGACATTACTTCCCTTCACTTAGATTTCTTTTTAAAATTAAATCATTCCCATAGGTCAGTCCATTCACCTAGCATGTTGGTGGCATAGGAAATTACCCAACTAAGTGCATATAAATACAAATCAAGGTTAATCTTATTCACAATATGGAATTCTCAAGTATCTCTAAAGTATACTAATACACATTGAGAAAATCTACTCTATTCTTCTCAAATTTTAATTCAATCACTAGGAGCAATCATCAACCAAGTCTGAAACACACCAATCTAAGCCAAATTTTAACATTGTCAAGATGAAAGCTAAATTTCTAGGTACATTCATATAATGAAAGAATATAATTACACATTCACACTAGGGGGGATAACTACATGTAACTTGACTTCCCTCTTTGAAGTATTGGATATATAAGCAACAATTAATCAAAAATAGGGGTGATTAGGGTCAACTCATCCCAATTACACTTCCTCGCTTCCTATAGGTTTTCATCCTTCATAAGTAGACATAGGGTTTCAAGGAGAAGGAAGATGATTTTTGGAGTTGTGCATGTATTCTAGGATCATATATTGCACATACAAGGACATATCAGACAATCTCATTGCACTATACAACCATAGAAAGACAAACCTACCCAGGACTATAACATAAACCTTAGTCATTAACATTGATGTTTCTACCAAGCCTTAACAATACTAAACCTACGTGCACAGAAACATATTCTTAGATCTATATGAATCATAGGCTTGCTTCCAACATATTTCTAATATCATAAAATAATCACAATCAACCAATCAAATGGTAAACCTAAGCATCTTGATCTCTTTAGTACTTTATAAATATGGTAAATTGTATTATCAAATCTATCTTAATTAATTACATTTAGATTTATGCTTGATTACTGTTGTGTCCCAACACCCCCCCCCCCAACCATTTAATTTTTTTTAAATAGAGACCCACTTTGTCAAGTAGCCTACTGAGGAAAATCATAATGTGAACATATTATTATTAGTGGTTTGTTAATGTAAATCACATAATGATTTGTAAGGAGTAATTTTAAGAATAAGTTAGTCATTAATAGTTAGTTGCTAGAACAAATAACTTATTATAGAGTAAATGGCTATTCAAACCATTGTTATATAATGTAATGTTGTAGTTGAATAAAAGTATGTTATTGAGACTGGCTACCTGAATTGTGTTGTGTACACTTTGAGCCTTCAGCTCCTCCATGCATTATGGGTTGAATCCTATCAATGGTATTGATGAGACCATAAAATGGCTCATTTTATCCATGTGATACATCCCTTTTCCTTAAATAATAATTGGATCTAAGTGTAATTTATAAACTTATGATTTATTTAGAATGAAATAGAGAACTAATACTTGGTTATTTCTTTATAAATCATTGTCTTCTTGCTTGTTGATTCTTGTTACTAAATATTTAGAAAAATTTGTTAATATGTGTATATGCAGCCCACAATAAGGCATATTAGACATGAGCATGAGATACCAACCAAGTATCAGCTTCAAGGTGAGCTACAAGAACTCTAGACATAGCTACAGACTCACTTAGATTTACTATGGACTCACTCAATTCATATCTACGGACTCAACCAGTAGCTCTATATCCATATAGTTCATTAATTGAAAACTAGTGCAAAGCATCAAATGCCAAGGGACTTCATCATAGTCATCAACACTTCAAATAATGTAACTTGGAAAAAATCTACAAACTTTGTATGACTAGAATCTATGAACTCTATAGGTTGAGACATATATGGACTATGCAAGCATATCTATGGACTATGTGCCCATCTATGGATTCTTTTCTTAGGATCTTCACATTTATAGTTTGCATCTAAATTTAGATTTGTATAATTTCATTTCATAAATAATTATCTTCATATTTCATGAAGATTGAGCTTATGATGTAAATAGCTAATAACATCTATCTCCATATTTTGTGGAAAATTGAGATAAGCTAGATATGTTTCTCTCCATATTTGGTGGAAAGAATCTAGGATTGTTAATCCTGAATGAGGAGTTGATTGGAAGCATGAGAGTATAAATGCAACCTCCCACACCAATGTAATCAATCTTGATAATGCATTCAAAAGCTTTGTAACATAAATCCAGTGTTTTGATTTAAATCCTCTTCCGAGGAATGAGCTAGCCACTCATTCCAAGGAAGATAGATAAATGTATTTTTATTTATTTCTTTATTATGTAATTATTTTTTTAAATTGTTATCTTTTATTTTTCATGTAAACATTTATTTTTTGTAAATTTTGTTGTGAACCTACAAGTGTTTTTCATATTTTCCTTGTTTATTATTTTCCTTTCAATTTAGCAATTTACTTTTCTACAAGTATGATTTACTTTTCTACAAAGTGTGATGTGATTTACTTTTTTGCAAGTGTACTTTTCAATTCTAGCAAGTGTGGTGTGCCTTTCAATTCCTGCAAGTGTGCTTTCAATTCCTACAAGTGTGGGGTGTGGTAGAAGAGGCTAGTTGCAAGAAATATCTTTCTCCTTTTGCATATAGCCTTGGACAATAGCCCTAAATTGACATTATTAAATGATGAATTGATGACTCATCATTTTTGGTGTCATTGCTAGGGAACATGATGTTATTAGGAGATTTAGAATTTGTTAAGAGAATTGTCTAGTGGTAGTAGATAAACAAGTTCCTAATGAGAGGGAATGTCTCTTTACAAAAATTTTGATAGGAGATAATTAGTTAATGGTTTCTTTAAAATTCATTTTCCTACAAGATAGATTAGAATTTATTTTCTTGCAACATAGATTAGAATTTCAATTTCTAAAATTTAGATTTAGAAATTTTAAACCCCCCCCCCCCACACCATACTAACACTTCTATGTAGTAAATAATAACTACTAACACCATATTAAGGGATTTAAATGTTGATGTAGGTCAAAGGAAGAAAATGATGATCTAAAATAACATGAAAGATGGAGAGAATGGGCTGAATTTCTATAGCTACTCACAAAGAGGAATTCAAAATTCATGTCATTAGAGCTAACATACCTATTTGAGAATTAATATGCCTGATTGAGGACTGATCTGCCTTCTAAAATAATTGAGACCAACTATACAGAGGATGAAATGATGTAGCTGTATTTTTTCTAAAACCTTGAATAAGAAATCATGCAATTTTTAAGTCAGTTGACTTTGAAAATACTGCATGTGATTTTATTTTTATATCAAAATAAGTAAAATCCTCAATTAAATCGATCTTATTTTATTTTAAGAAAAATCCAATAGATCATATCTACATGCATGCAAGAAATATAGCAGAATTATAAATTCACATGCAAGCATGTAGCAAATTGACTTTATGATTTTGTGTGATTTAAAAATGCATGCATAAAAATCTAACAAGTTATATGCATACATATAATAAATCTAGCAAATTTATTTTGAGAAATTACATAAATATAGGATATATGTACACATACCTGGTTGATATGATTCTTTGCATGATTAAAAACACATGCCTAAAATATAGGAGCTCATATTTCACGTCCATAATCTGCAAATCTAATTTCATGTAAATACATCTGAACCAAGGTGGATACTTGAGTCATCCCAAAGAATACACAAATCATGTTGACTAAGGTTGCATGCATAAATCTAGGTAGACAGATAGCATGCATGAAGTTAGTTGTTTTAGATGGCTTTTATGAGTCAACATAGACTTGGTAAATAATCAAAAACACATACAATATAGATTATATTGTGCAGATTTTAAGAGCTAATATGGGTTAAATGTTTCACGTAAATGTTGGAATGGTTTATGCAATAGATTTTACATAGTTGTTGATTTTTGTGAATTACTAAATTTGAGTACCATGATTATTTAAGAATTTACATATACATGCATGAAACCTTACAAACTTTGATCTTGCATGCATGGACACAAAATATTGCATGGTAACCATTCTACACCTTATCCAATCATGTGAATCTACATTGAGTTTTGCTATTTTTTTAGTTATCAATAAACTGCAAAAAAAATGATGATTTTTACAAGACCAAATTGCATAAATTAGCCTTGAATAGAAGTGTAGAATTTTAGCTTGTGTTTATCATGATATTTTAATCATGTAATTTATCTAAGTGTATTCACAAATAATCATGTAATTAATCATTCTAAGTGTATTAAATAGGTAGAATTAATCATTTATGGAACATTATAATGTAGTAAAAAGATTTCATATTTTTATTCAACGTTAAGGGATTTTATGTGTAGAAAAAAGGGTAAATTGGTCCTAGCTTCGAGGGGTGTTTCCCCTCGACCCACCCTATATAGTGATAAGGAGCACGTCTCATCCCCATCTCAACCTTGTTCTGTAACACACTAGGAAGCATGTCTATAGGGCTCTAGCCCTTTATTCCACTAAGAACTGCATTGTCCAGACCCTTTTTTTTAGTAATAGAAGAAATATTAAAGATTTTATGCTACTAATTCCTCACTGATATTTTACATCTAGATTTTAAATGCTAAATAAAGATAAATAGAGATTTGTGGTTGTAGGAAGAAGCTTGAATGAAGCCCGAGAAAATAATGGTTAACAAATAGGAATGTATTACAAAGATTGGACGGGTTAATTTGAATGAAAATGTTAATATCAAAGCTAAGGCTGAAGTATTGACATTAACATTATAACAGAGACCTTGGTTCAGTCCTTGATTGTTAAGGCTAAAAAAAAGACTTTAGTCTAATACAGTAGTAACAGCAAAAATATCTTATAATATAATCTTATATTCAGATATGCTTTCCTATACTCTATTTTATTTTTAGTTTGGTATTTTCATATCATTTATTATGCATACAAATCATAGGTCATTGTATATTCATTCCATCCATACTTTATCATTTAAAGAATGTTAGATTTTTATAAAATGAATAGCTAGTTTTAGCTAAGATTTTTTAAAGATCTATCATTATCCCTGTGCATATCACAGTTAGACTTTCCTACTCAGCCTGTAAATAAAAATATTTGATGACATTTATCTTCATTCCATTCCATCCATTAGTTAAACCCATATCTACCAATCATAATAATAGAACTTATCTGAGGGAGTTCTTGTTTTCATAATAAAGATCCATTAGAATTTCTAAACCACCAATCATTCTTAAATAGGCTAAAATACACTCCTTCATATGTTTTTAAATGTTCCTTTAATTATTCATGTTATTGGAATTTATAATTATTTGATTTAGCTAATATTATGCTAGTCTGGAAAGTTTTTGTAGTTTTGAGTTCTTGCAGGATAACTTCATGAAGACAGATCAACAATAAGTTTTCAAGGTAGGGGAACATAAATTTGCTTCATCACAAGGGTGAAATATCTCATAGGGATGCTCCTCAATAGAAGAGATTAGTGAAGACAAATCAATAGGTAAAATTTTAAATAGGCCTACACCCTTGTGTATATGGACTCAAAGTTTGGAGATCATGGTTACAAATGCAAAGATTCACAAATCCTAAACATAGAGCCATTTGAGAAGCTCAAAATAGTTCAATCTCTATCCATAAATTCATCAAGTACCTGACACTTTATCCTAAGAGAACATCAAAATCAAAAAGAATCTTTCACCTATGATTGGTCATCACTACAATGCAGAATGTCAAACTATGTAAGAATTTACTGATACATTTGAAGTCAATATATGGATGTATGGATCCTACTACTAACATTTTCTCTATTATCATTTCTACATATATTTTTAAAAAAAACCAATAATAAAAACCCTTGGGTGTTGTTGGTAGTCTTGGTTTGAAAACCAACTTGCTGGTGGGCCAAGTACTATAAAAATGAGTCTTGATTAGAAAACCAAATTTACTGGCTAGTCAAGGGCAAAAAATTTTGGGAAAAGTTGAAAACCAGTAATGGTTTCTTTTCTCACCTATAATAAATACTTGGTTGCTAACTTTTTATGCTCTCATTTTTAGCATTTCTTGGGCTTTCATTCTTCCAACATCTTTTCCAATATGTTCCATGGGGTTGATATCAAGAAAGACAAGGTGAACTAAAGTTGTGACAAGGTATATAGTTTCTTTTATTTCACTTTTGAATTTATTTATAAGTTTTGTTATTACATAAAGATCCTTTTTTTTTAGAAGGAAAAAAAATCAAATATCCTCTCACTTTATACATATTTACATTAGCATGTATGAGGAAATGTATGGGATTAGGTGTGGGAGAGAAGGAGAAAGAAAATAGTCTCGGCAATAAATAAAGAATGGGGCTTAGTCAAATTGAATTATTTATTTTGATAATGGTTATTAGTTTTCAAGATTCTTCTGTAAAGATTTCAAGCATCAAAATTGTTATGTGGTCAAAATAGAGTTATGTAGGCACAGTAAGAAATTCTCAACACAAAAACCTACTCTCACTTTATTTTTTTTTTAAAAAGAGGGTAGAATGAGAATTCCACACAAGAACCTATGCCAAAGATAAATCAAGGATAGAAAGAAAATATCTACACAAGAACCTATCCTTGACAAATGTATTGTATTGACCACTTTCATTAGAAACTTTTGCCTATGAAATTCAAGAGGATTCTATAAAGATTCAAAATCATTTTATTCATGCAAAGTCAAATCTGGAAAGCCTATTTCAAACTAAGATCATCTAACTCATGCATTTGTATCCTAAAGAATTTTCTGATAAAAGAATGACATGCATGAGGACATACATGAGGTTAGGTGTGGGAGAGATGATGAGACCATAAAATAGCTCATTTTATCCATGTGATAACATCCCCTTTCCTTGAGTAATAATTGGATCTAAGTGTAATTTCTAAAATTATGATTTATTTAAAATAAAATAGAGACCTAATACTTGGTTATTTCTTTATAAATCATTGTCTTCTTGCTTTTTAATTCTTGTTACTAAATATTTCAAAAAAGTTGTTAATATGTGTAAATGTAGCCCACAATAATCCATATTAGACATGAGCATGAGGTACCAACCAAGTATCAGCTTCAAGGTGAGCTATAGGCACTCTAGACATAGCTACAGACTTACTCATATTTACTATGGACTCACTTAGTTCATATCTACAGACTCAACTAGTAGCTCTATATCCATACAGTTCATTAATTAAAGACTAGTTTGAAGCATCAAATACTAAGGGACTCCATCATAGTCATCAATAGTTTAAAGAATGTAACTTGGAGAAAATCTATGGACTCTATAGGTTTCATATCTATAGACTCTGTAGGACTAGAATCTATGGACTCTACAAGTTGAGACATCTATGGACTATGCATATTTATGGACTGTGTGCCCATCTATGGATTCTCTTCTTAGGCTCTTCAAGTTTATAGTTTGTATATAAATTTATATTTGTATAATTTCATTTCATAAATAATTCTCTTCATATTTCATGAAGATTGAACTTATTTTGTAAATAGATAATAACATCTCTCTCCATATTTTGTGAAAGATTGAGATAAGCTAGATATGTTTCTCTCCATATTTGGTGGAGAACATTTAAGATTGTTATTCTTGAATAAAGATTTGGTTGGAAGCATGAGAGTATAAATGCAACCTTCCACATCAATGTAATCAATCTTGATAATGCATTCAAAAGCTTTGTAACATAAATGTAGTGTTCTGATTAAAATCCTCTTTCGAGGAATGAGCTGGCCACTCATTCCAAGGAAGATGGATAAATGTATTTTTAATTATTTCTTTGTTATGTAATTATTTTTTTAAATTATTATCTTTTATTTTTCGTGTAAACATTTATTTTATGTAAATTTTGTTGTGAATCTACAGGTGTTTTTCTTGTTTATTATTTTCCTTTCAATTTAGTAATTTACTTTTTTGCAAGTGTGTTTTTTCATTTCTATAAGTGTGATTTAATTATCTACAAAGTGTGGTGTGATTTACTTCCCTACAAATGCACTTTTCAATTCCATCAAGTGTGGTGTGCCTTTCAATTCTTGCAAGTGTTCTTTCAATTCTTGCAAGTGTGGAGTGTGGTAGAAGAGACCGGTTGCTAGAAATCTCTTTCTCCTTTTACATACAGCCTTAGACACCAACCCTAGATTGACATTATTAAATGATGAATTGATGACTCATCAGGTATCAAAGCAGTGACTCATGTACCTCTCTATACAACATTCATTTGTTTTACATCAAAGAAAAAATTGAGTTGTATTTTTATGATGACCACATGCAACTTTTATTCATTTATTTGTTCACCCCTGCTTGCATGTTGTCCACAAATTATAGTTAATACCATGTGCACATTTACTAGATCCACCATCCACCTACATTTTTTGATATCTTCTTTCCATCATGTTCATCCATTTCCATAGTTTGCTCACCCATCATGTTCTTTTTTTGCATCCTACAAAATTAGAATATATATATATTCTAATTTTGTAGGATGCAAAAAAAGAACATGATGGGTGAGCAAACTATGGAAATGGATGAACATGATGGAAAGAAGATATCAAAAAATTTAGGTGGATGGTGGATCTAGTAAATGTGATATATATATATATATATATATATATATATATATATATATTAGTTTCTGATTTTTGGTTTGTCTATGTGTTTTATTTTCCTGAAATTGCTTGTTTTATGTATCTATATATATATATGGAAAATTACAAAAATGATATATGTCTCTGAAAAACAAAATACATATATATATATATATATATATATATATATATATATATATATATGATATGTCTCTAAAAAAAATATATACATATATGTATATAATGTATATTATTTATACAGGACCATACATTTCCAATTTGGTTTGAAAGATGTGTTTGTAGAGTTTCAAAACAATTCTAAGCATACTTTTTGAAGATATTTTTAGAAGGTGCATTAAGGAGCAAATTGTCCCATATCATCTAATCCCAAGGTGAATCACCAAGTTCTTTGGTCATAGATCACTCCAAAATCATAAACTTTCTTCTTATTTCTATAGTCTCACTCCACCATCAGTAACTTCTTTGCAAAGATTCACAGTGTCAATTTTCATTGAATTGGTTAGCACCTACCTCAATTGATCTTCCCTATCTCAGCCCCTCCATTTTATCCTCCCTATGACAAGTTTCAACCTTATTGTGGCATCCTACACACCTTCATATAGCATAAAATTCCCTCCTAAACATGGCACTATAGTTTCAATGGCTGAAGATTTCATACTTTCTCCTTGGGGATGGTTGCATCCCATCCTGCAACAAGCTCCTCTCTATATTTCGTTATGTTTATGTTAGCCCACAGTTTCATAGTTAGAAGTCTTATTTGTAGGGTTTCATTTTTTTTTGTAGTTATGAGTTTTAGTCTATATTTTTTTTAATATTTAAAGTTTAAAAGTATTTCTATTTTAGTATTATAAGCCATGTTTTTTATTTAAATTATGATTAATTTTTAAAGATTTGTTTTTTGTGTGGTATTTTATACGTGAGTTTATATTTTAAAATCATTAAGTTAATAGGTTTTATTTTGAGTCTTTTAGTTTATAAAATCAAAAATAGTGATTTTATATCATTAGTGGTATGTTATAATAGAGTCATCAATTATTTATTTTTATGTCGTCAATAAATTAACATTGAGTTTTTGTCAAAAGATTCATCTTTTTTATTGTCATATTGCTCAAGTATGTCATTTTGTCATTTTTTGTCGATAGTTAGTGGTGAATGCATGTTTAAGTCTTGAGTCTTGTCAGTCAAGTCTTTTTTAAATTGTGAGCTTCAAATAAGCCTTAAAAGTCATGTTTTTCAAATAAGTCGTGAAAGGTAATTTTTAATAAAATGGACTTTTTGGTAATGGACACATTATCAATTGAAATCAATGTCTATGAGTTCACATTAAGAGAGTGAATGTTGATTAAAATCAAAATGTGAATGTATAATGTGAACATATTATTAGTAGTGATTTGTTAATATAAATCACATAGTGATTTATAAGGAGTATTTTTAGGGACAAGTTAGTTATTAATAGTTAGTTGTTAGAACAACTAATTTGTTATAGAGTAAATATTTATTCGAACCATTCTTATATAATGTAATGTTGCAGTTGAATAAAAGTATGTTGTTGAGACTAACCCCCTGAATTGTGTTGTGTGAACTTTGAGCCTTCAACTCCTCCATATATTATGGGTTAAATCCTATCATAGCCTTTACATTTTTTAAGGTCGGTGGGGTAGCCTAAGTTTGTTTCTTAAAGATTAAACTGACATGATGACACTTTTATTATTACAAACCAAATTTATGCTTAGGATTATCTCAAGTTATATATCTAACTTTTAGTTTATCTCACACATGTTTGTCAAAGTTTTTTTAGATCCTAGTAGATTATAAATTTTGCTTGTTTATCCAAAATAATGTCAAGTTTTACCTCTTCCAAACTAACTGACTTACATGTTTGTCAAGGTGTTGTTTCTCTATGTTTTATCTTATGCAGGTTGTCATTTACTTAGAATTTCCCTGCTTTTTGCTCATAAACTTTCCAAGTCACCAAATCATATCACATGGCACTCACTCACTCTCTTAGAGCCCCAAAGGCAAGCAAAGCATACATTATACTTTACTTTTTTTAAAAAAATCATGATGCCTAATGGCATCCCACTAAATTATGACTTTTCTAACATAAAAATTTATAAAAAATAGACCCTTAGATGAGCAAAATCATGTAATGTTACCATGTGTCATCATCATGCTCACTCGATGATTGGTAGATTGAAGTTTTAATATATGAAATTTTTGGGTCCAATATAGCGGTGACAACATTCCACATGTCATGTTCCCATAGACTCATTGTTGTCAAAGCATTTTGATAATTTTTTAAGTCTCTCAGGAAAATGGAGTATCAATACATTTCTATGTGTCATCATCTCACTCACTTGGAGCCTACATAATAAGGAAAGAGGGTACAATACTCTTAGGATGGAAAAATGATGAAAGCCCTTGATTTACCATGATATCATAAGCCTAAGGTAGTAAAGAAGCAAATGGCCACCAAAAGAGGGCTTGAGAGGTAGTGGAACAATGAAGTACTAACATGTATTACTAACACAAGGGTTGGGTAACTATGATATAATGCTTCTGGAGGAAGCATAATATCACCAAGTGTCAAATAGAGAAGACAAAACACTCAAAATAAAAGAAAGGAAAATCACTTGGCAATAGGGATCATAAAGGGGTGCAACTTGACCAAGAAAATTTAAAATATGAAAATAGAAGAATGAAAAAGAAGTCAATGTCATTTAAGCTATTAATCTACACAAATTGGCCAATTAAGTGCATTTAATTTGACATGGTTAAAGAATCCAAAGTTAATATATGCAATCAATAAAGTCAATTATAATTGCATTGTCATCTAACTAGTAGTTGTAAGCATAAATTTGAGCTCTATTGTGACCAAGTAATTTCATAGTTTTAGATAACCAAAGCCATTAAGTGTGTAACAATGGTTTATGATTCACATCTTCCACTTTCCCCCTCTGAATATTCTATTTTAGGACCTAAGTAGTATATAGATACAAGGTTCGATGAGGTTGCCCTCAACCATAAATTTAAGCATTATTATACTATATGGGAGAAAGTTGAAGTAGTAAAACCCTGTGGTTCTGAGGATCAACTTTTATCTTTTACATGAAGATATAAAGAAGACATGGTGGCAATAAAATCCATAGGCCTACATAATGTTGTGGTGAAACCTGAGGTAATGCCCTGAATTAACCTATTATTTGATTTATTTGTAAATGGCCAAATTTATAGAAAAATCCTACATTTTTGTTGATTTAGCACCCCAGTAGCATGTATTAGTGGGTCTACCTTTGAAAAATACTATGGGCTTCCCCTCCCTAAAATGGCCTATAATAAAACCCTAGTTAATTCATCGATGTATGCAAACAATGCAATTAGTAAGTTACAGGAATGGGTTAGTGACCCTAGTACCTTCACAATCAAGGGCCTTATTTATGTTATGCCTACTACCATCTTTAGAACTAGAATTAGGATTTATAAGTCCTTATTAAACTAAATCTATGGTTTCCCTAGTATAACCTACATCAATGAGGTTTGGATTCTTCTATTGGACACCATCCTCACTTCTGCTAAGATCATAGCTATTAGTGAGATCATTAGTGCCAATTTGATCAGCCAAGTCCTTAGTTTAGCAAACAAACTAGATGACAACTTCTACATGATGTCTTATCTAGTAGATGTCATAACAAGGACTATTCACTTAAGATTTGAGGAACCCTAGGAGCCATCAAATGAGTATCTTAAGAACCAAATTTGTGATGAATTCAATGTTATTCATATACACAAGTTTAGGAAGAATATGACTAGACTGACCAACACTTTCTACCCAATGACATACCAAGCCATTTATATCAATTACATGCCCATGTTATCTGATCAAATACAAATAACCATTAAAATAATTAGTGATTTTTGGCTCTACCCAAACTTCACTATCATTAAAATAGAAGAAACTAGGGCTCCTCCTATATATCTACCCCATTTGGTCCAAGACAAGGTGGCAGAGTAAGAAATTATAGCTCAACTAGTTGATTATGTAGATGTTATACTAAGAAGTGCCAAACAAAGATATGTCTATCCACCTCCCTTCAACATTGGTAGAATCCAGTACACTATATGGGAGTATTTTCATTGAGTAGGCAAAATTAGAACACAATATGATTTTAATTGGGCACCTTATAGGTAATGGGATCTAATAAAAAAAGGTTAGGAAACACCTAAATAGAGTTGGGGGGAAGGTGAAAATTGACTATGGACATGTATCATATCCATGTGATGAAGTAGTCATGAATGATTTGAATGACATAAAAGTTCACATGAGAATGAATAATGTAAATATGTCCACGGTGGTATCTAGGCACATGTAATATCATCCAGAGACCATTGAGGAGGATGCTAAGAGAATTGAGGTAGAACATTGGGTTTCAAAACCTCCTCAAGTATCCTTACCATAGGTTGAAGTACAAGTACAAAAATAGGTTCATCCATCAAGACTAACACCTATGGGAAGTGGATAGTAAATCAACCATGGGCCTCCACAACATCCCATCTAAGTCATTACTGTTAGCCAAAATTTAACTACCTTAAATAAGATCATTCAAAACTTTTCACTTATTTTATCTTAACTTTATTGATAGTCATCATGAAGGTCTTGTCATGGTCATTAATGATCTAGGATGTTAGATAGGGTGTCTTCCTTGGTAGCTTACAAGTCATTTAGGATGGTCTAGTTGGAATCTAGGTCAAGTTGTGTTGTCTTGTCATCAATAGGGCATTTATTATGGTCTTCATTTTGTGTTTAGTATTGTTTAAGGTAATTTTGATAAGATTAAATTATCTTGTTAATTTAGTCTTATTATACTTTTTAATGATAAAGAGGACACTTACTCGTAAAACCAAATATAAAGGTTTTATCTTTGAAAAGGGGGATATTTCAAGTCATCTAAAACCTTGGTGATGATATCATGTCTATACATGACCATACACTTTCTTTAAAGGTATTTTATAACTAACTTTCAATGTTGGAATTCATTTGTAACTATCATTTATCATTCTCCAACACATAAAAGAGGATTTTTCAAGAGAATTATAGGTAATAAAGGGTGTGTGGTATTTTTAAATCTTCTTTCACATCCCTATAGGTCTAAGGAAGGTGAAGAGTCACTAGGTTCAGCATCTCCAATAGTTGTAAGGGAAAAATAATCAGAACCTTGAGAAAATCATGATTTTGGTGGTCTTGTGTAGAGGTTTTATAATGGGTGATAATTTGAAAACTCTTTTAGAGGCCCCCATAGTCTTCTTAGTCCTAAATTCATGCAAGAAGTGGAGCTACATAGCCAAACAATGTAGCTCAAGAAGGGCAACTGGTTTGCATTTAGTAATTTTAAGAGAGAGAGAGAGTTTGAATCTAATATATTAGATATAGGATGGGAACATAATTCCCTTTGACTTTATGTAATTGGTTTCTTGGTTAAGCCTCTTAATTTTATGAATAATTTTTAAGAAGTTAAGGGGCAGAAAATTAGCTCCAAACCCCATCAGGGTTCGTTTTCATGAGGTGTGGAGTTATGAGATTATATGAATGGATGAAAATTATTGGGGATGGACTATTAAACACTATTATAACCCTTAAATATATTTTCCTTCCATTTTTCTTCATGATCATGTTTGGTGTAGGGTCAAATAACCTTATTTTGGGTAGTTTGGTTATGATAATTTTGTTTACAAAGAAGATGTGTATTGTCTTGTGCATAAATGAGGGAAATGAAGATTCCATGATGAATCAAATGTATTCAATGTCTCTCATACTCCTCTAATAATTCAATTGTGTGGTAAACTTCATGATATATAAGCAACTATGCATCTACAGTCAAACTATTTGAACTAGTTATCTTGGTGAAGTATCATGATCAAATTCAAGTGTATGATTATTATTCAAGACTTTAAAGGAGAAAAACTGCATCACATTACATTGTATATTATTATGAGGAGGTATTATAATGTCTATTCCTTGCATTCAAAGTTCATATTATCATTCTTCAAGCCAAGATCCAAGGAGGACTATGAGCCTACAAGTCTTTAGACCTATAGGTCATCATTAGCACCAAGTGTTTGTCTTAATAACTTCAACTAAATATTCTTAAACCTTCATATGATTTGTCTAAACTTACAAAGACCCCTTAAAACTCAATCTTCATTTCACTATGGGCTCAAATGACTGTATGCCTTAATGGGTTGAGTTGGTTAGATAGGACTATGGGAGTCCAAAAGAAGGAATATGAAGATTCTACATGCACATTCAAGGTATAATCATTCTAATAGAGTAAGTAAGATATATTAAGTAAATTTAACACATTTTAAAAATGCCTCAAATTATTCAATGAGACTTAATAAGGAACAAACATAGTCGAAGAGGATTTTTAGGCCAAAAGACAGTCTACAAGCTTATTGGCAAGTAGAGAAAAAAAAGCATGATTATAGTAGTGTTGGAGGATCTGAGATGATGAAGGGGTTAGATAAAAGGATTAATAAGATTAATATATTCTTAAAACACATCATAATTTTTTTTTTATCATTGAGAAGCTTCACCTTTGGTGACTTCCAATTGAGCAAATCCAAAAAACTACATACGGCCTGCTTGTAGGCAATGCAATCAAAGTAAAATTTGTATGAGGTGTAAACAAGTTTGTATAAGGTTAATAAATACCTATATTAACTCTCCAATACTTTATAAACAACAAAAAATTCTAGGAGAACAAATGAAGGAGGTAAATCTCCAAATTATATTCGTAGAGGCCTGATGTTGACCTACAAGCTTGTCAAGGCAGAATTAAGGAAGGTCACATTTTATAATGATAAATAAAGGTATAAAATTATATATAACATCTATAGGAAGCATAGGAAAAAAAATTATCATTTTTTATATTACTGAGATTTGCAACATGAAGAATATAACATTCATATCTAATAAGAGGCCTAAATTTAGACATACATGCCTGTCTAATTAAAATGTGAGAGATGCCTACTTATGATTGAAGTTAAAGAGGCATGTGGGGAGAGATAAGGATAAATAAGTGGCATCCCATCATTTTAAAAGATAACCAATGTGATAAAAGACCCAAGAGGAGGAAAACCCCTTAATTTTTAGTCAAAGAGCTTAAGTTGAAAACTTACAAGTCTGTGTTCAAAACTAGGAATATAATGTGTAGTATTATATAGAGAATGAGTCTTGGAGGGTCATAAAAAGGCATAAGAATTGTTATGAATAATTTTATAAGGTATTTAACCCTGTAATGAAGAGTAAAATGGTTTGAAAGGAGACTTTGTTGAGGGATAATGGAGTGGCAAGCCTAATTGAAGACCTATAGTCTAGTCATGGATTAAATGAAGGAAAGACATGCCTTTTGTACCAGATAAAGGGTTTGTAAAGGTAGGAAGATTATATGAGAATATAAATAATCTCACTCAAACCTCTGAGACCACTCAAATGACTGTGTGGCATTTTGAATAAGTATAGTCTTAGTTTGCAGTTTAAGCCTAATTGAGAACCTACATATATGTATTCAGTTTAGGAAGAGAAATTGTAATTTTTTACATTAAATATGGGTTTATTATGGCATGGAGAGATTTAAAATATCATATTATAATCTCTCACAAAATATAAACTTATTACTAGATGAATTAAGTGCTCAAAGAGGTCTGTTAGGGTCACTTTCATGAGGTTGTTCTTAAACCCTAATAGCAGACTAAGTCAAGTTATAGTGGGTGGTATAATTCAAACCCTTAATAAAACAACTTTAACATGTAAATATAGGATACACAAACCATAATTATTTTTTTAGACCCAAAACTAATCACGCTTTCACCTTATTATGAAAATTTCACCCTCTTTGAGCTCTTTAGAAGGCCTAAACAGGAAGAAAAGGTCAATTTCCTCATGTAGGAAGTATAATCAATAGATGCATGGGACCCTAAGATTTTTGGGGAAGGAGGAGGAGTTTTTAAAATATATTATATTTTCATTATATCTTGGTTTAATCTCTTAAAATTTATGAATCATCTTTAAGACCCCGAATGCCCTTAAACTCAGCCAACACCCTCCAAAGAGACCCGATGGAAGAAATGGACTTCTTAAGTGCTCCAAGTGGATTGAAATGAAATATAAACTTCTTATAATATCCTTAAACACATATATTCACCTTAAAAATTAACTTCCATATCACATGTGAATCATATATGTATAAAATTTGGCCTAAATATGACTATTTCAAGCCTAAAAAGGCAGTTTTGAGGATTCTCGTGGAGGTTGACTGAGTTTAAACCTAATGAAACGTCTTGAAACCATGTATAAAATGAATAATTTAAGATAATATTATCTTGAGGCCTCATGAAGAAATATTACAATGGTTATAATACTATTTTGAGGTCTCAAGACATCTAATGGTAGGTAAACATGCTATCAAGGGCTCTTATCAGACCTAATGCACCTATGCCTCCATCTTTTAGATGTTTTTGAGTTTTAATAGAGATAAAATGATTATTATATGGTGGATGAGATATATTCAAGATGTGATATTAGTCTTAAATAAATAACTAAACCTAGGACAATAAGATAGTCTTGTTTTTTATCCTCATTTCAACCAAATAGGTTTCTCAACCAAATTTATAGGTCTTTATCAGTTTGAAGAAGCTTGAAACATGATTCCTAAATAAAATAAATTGATAAGAATCATTGAGATACCTAGGATGGCATGGATTTTTCTTCATGAATCCAAGATGCCATGTGCCAAGTTTCCAATTTATAACTACTCCTTCAATAAGTACATTGCAATTCCTCAAACAAGAGCTCCTACACCATTTGGTGAAGTTCCTCATCAAGTTGAGCCAATGCATGCCAAGGAAATAGATGAAACTACTCTTATATTCTCTTCCATTTGGAATTTTAATATACTTGAGGTGGATGACATTTGTCTTGCATCCCCTACACCTCTCTTATCTCTCTTCTCACATTTTTCCTATATATGCAGCATTTAATGGCTTGTAATGGATCTTTTGACTAAGTATGGTGAAGCCTTTCTCAATTAAATGCTTTTACAATGATTTTTAATATTTAATAAATCTAATTATTACCTTCTCACATGTTTTTCACTAGTGTACTTATGTGATTATTGATGAATGCTAATAGTAGTGATCTCACCCTCTCTCATTTGTCCTCTCCTACCTCTTTGTAAATGGATTGTCTTCTTTTAGGTCACATGGTGAGTTTGATGTAGTTTTACATGGTTTTAAAGTGGATTTAAGTCATTAGTATCTTTCTTATATCTCTTGACTAGCCCTCTCATTTAATGCATTTTCTATGACCTCCATATTTAAACACTCATACTTGAAGGTCCTTATTGAGAAGTTTGATTATTTCATGTCTAATTAATGTTATTAGTACATGATGGTCAACTAGAGGGTGTTAATTTGGTGAATCACCTCCATATATTAGTTTACTTTTATTTTCTCTTACCATTTTCCCTTGAAATCAATAGGTTTAGTAGTGTTTTAGGGTGATAGCGTCAAGGAGCTAGACCTATCTAGAGATTCACCTCATTATTTAGGCCACTCATAGCCTAGAGGTCTCTCCATGCTATCACTTAAGTGAGGAGGCTAAAATAACCTCCTCAAGGGTGTAACTTTTATTGATAATAGTTTTGGCATACCTAGTGGGACTTAGATTTATTCTTATTAAAGATTTCTTGATGTTGTTCTTCAACATAATCGAAGCATCAATGGTGAATTCAAATGAATCTCAACTGACATAAATAGCCTAGGTGTTCAAAATTAGAAAATTGGTATGTATCCTAATCATTAGTTTGGTCAAAATGCATATATTATGATTTTATATTATCTATATTAATTTGATGGAATTCATGGCTACACCCTAAGTGGCCTTCAATAAATAGCATGTCAACCTTACCAAAGCTATCAACAACCTTATATTCCCTCTGGTAATCACACTCAGCATCCTTGGTAGCCTACTCATCCCTCTAGTCAATCTTGTTAAAGATATTATAATATTACACAATCCTTAAATGAAATTATATTAGAATATGAAATGCAAATGAGGGAGATTGATAGAGAAAAGGAGCTTGGCCTATGTGTCCCTATCCCTTCCAATCAAAGTGAGATCATTCAAAAAGAAATAATTTTTTTGCAACTGATCAAAAATAAGTGGGAAGCTATTGAGAGTGAAAATTAGTACATACATATAGATGATGTGATGGAGATAAGAAGCTTGATTCAATGTCTCCATATCAGATTTGTACTTGAAGAGAGGTAGAAAATGAAATATGTTCAATCTTGTGTACCTCCTCTTACTTCACATCAACCTTCTTTTGTTCTAAACCCAGCCCAAGTTGTAATGTGCCATCAAGAGAGGTATATGCCTATGTAATCTTCATCTACTCTTTCTTAAGAGCCTAAGACCATTCCATCTTAGATACCTTCCTGGACTAAGACCCTTGATTATGTCATGCCTACTCTTGAGAAAGAACCATCTCCCATGCCTATCTAAATTCAAGAAAAGGAGAAGTGTATGGAATTCAATCTAAAATAGCTCTCAAGTCCTTCAATCTCTCGATATATCCTTCAATTTGTACCCATCTATAGTCATATAAAATGTGAAAATTGGTAGCTTGAGTGTGGATTATGACACCCAATCCATAGGTCCATCTTACATGCTCTTATGACCTCTCTAGGCATATTTTCACTAATTCCCAATCATTTGTAGGCTTTCAAGACCTCATTTCAACTTAGCTAGGATCCTTTTTCCATGTTTATTCCATCCCCCCAGGTCTCTTACCCTCGAGAAAATAGTGCCCAAGTTGGACTATAGTAATGGACCCTAAGGTGTCCCCTTTTTAGCACTCCTGTCCAATCACCTTTCAAGCTCAGATGACCGTTTTCCCTTGATTCATATTCATCATTATGTTAACCTAACATGATTGCATTTAACCCATAACCAATAAATCTTTATAAAATCCTATTAAAAGTTTATTTAGAAGGGTTGGAAATTATTTTCAAAAGCAATCAAGAATACAAGTAAGACCACTAAGGAAATTTTCCCTATTCTCTGCATACAGCTAGCCAATACAACCACAAGCTCATTCAAACTCTTACACCAGTCCCTAGCCACCTCAATCACACTTAGTTTAGCATTTTTGCATCTACATAACACTATTGCATAAAGCACTTCAAATGGGATAACTACATATGGCTTGATCCCTCTTCAAAGTATTGGTATGTAGGCAGTATACCCACATAAGGGATGTGGATACACGTTCAGTGCATCTTACACATACTAACCCCCCCTCTCTCTTAAGTTTCATTTAAGTATATTAAAGATCTAGGTTGAAGATTAAATTAGATCTATAAGGAGCTCTATCAATAATCAAGACTTGAAATTTCATAGGTAGACTAATATAGGGATAGCAAACAAAACCCAAAAAACTAAAATCTTTATGACTAATTTGGATAATAGTGGCAGGACCTAGACTATAGAATCAAACCCTAAAGTTTCCTATTTTTGGTGCTCCTATCCTTTCACCAAAAAAAATATAGGTCCTATTTTATGACAGTGTCCTAGTCCTGCATAGCCAGTGCTAGCTTATGTCTTAGTCATCTCAATCCAATTTAAGCTAAGTTAAATTTTCTCCTTATTTACTATTTTTAGAAAGGTTCAAATTACAATTAAATTATACAAATTAGTAGCTTAATTATTACAATGTTATTTACTAATTTAATTAGATTAGACCTTTAAACAAATTAGGAATAATACTCCAATATTTCCAAAATAGTTAAATCATTTAGTGAACTTGACTTACTTCATTTGCACATAAAAACCCTATAAAACCTAGGGTAAATTCCTTGCTGATTTTTTCCAATATTTTTTTGATTTTTTCCTTGCATATTTAAATCAAAAATTCAATCAAATTTTTTAAATTCCATGGTAATTTTTTTTTAAAATCTTCCAAACCCTAGTTGTATACACTAGGTCCTTTCAAATCATGCATTTTCCAATAATTTTTTGATTTTTTACTTACATATTTAAATCAAAAATTCACTTTAAATTTTAAATTTTCATATTAATTTTAAATATCAATTTTCAAAACCTTAGTTTCATATATTAGGTCCCTTTGTTTGCTTGAGGTATCACCTTACATCTAAAATCAGATTTCACATATTACCAAAAATGGATCTCACTTATTTACACATATTTCTTACATTTCTTACAAACAATAAAGAGACCATACTCAGTCCTATCATGTACATGAATGATGAAGTTTACCATATGTTAGTACAAAGCTTTGTTCTTTGCATTGCATGTTTTCTTTTCATAATATGGGATGATATTAAGAAAGATATTGTTAAACATAGTAAGATCCCTCTCCTTCAAAGCAATGTTTACTTATCTTTAATACAAAGTTTCATTACTTACTATTTATCTCTCATATGAAAAAGATTTCAAGTTTATCTTGCTAAACATATTTGAAATATCATAGCATATGTAAAAAAAAATTATGCATTCATGCACCACGTCATGCTCTTTATCCCTTGCTCGGTATCTCTCATGTGGAAAAATTTTCAAGTTTATCTTTCTAAACATATTCAAAATATTATAGCACATGTCAAATTTTTTTATGCATTCATGCACCATTTCCTGCTCTCTATCCCTTGCTCTGTATCTCTCATATAGAAAATTTTTCAAGTTTATCTTGCTAAACATATTAGAAATATCATAGCACATGTCAAAGTTTTGTATGCATTCATGCACCATTTCATGCTCGTTATCCCTTGATTGCTATCTCTGATGTGGAATGCTCTTTATAAATATATTGGTATATAACTTATAACTCCAAGTTCATGCATTTCATTTCATATTCATGATTTCTAACTAGATGCATATAACTCATTGGCTACTTTTTAGTATTTCCCTATCACTACTAGACACAAGAAAACACTAGTAGGTATATCTATCCCTCCTCCCTGCAAACTTGGTACATCTAGCTCTTATCTCGCACCTACTACTAGCTCTATGCCTATAGTAGCTCATGAGGTACATGTTAGCAGGTTGATTACACCCATGGCAATAGCTTTATAGCTCAGGTTAGCACCCCTTCTAATATAATTTCAATTCTTAAGCTCCTTCATAGATCATATTTTTATAAAGATGTATTATATACAAACCTTCACAATACTAGAATTCCCATTTTTTTTGAAATAGCTTATGTTGCCTCCATCCTCAACATAATGTAACGGATTGAAGAACATATTTCCTTTGACAAAGAGGATTTACCCTTGCAACACTTCATTGAACAACATTTACCTCTATATATTCAATTAAGAATAAATGATGTGGGGGTAAAAAGAGTGTTAGTTGATAATGGTTTAGGACTCAACATTTTTAACATTTCTTTTCTTAAATGTCTTAATATACAACCTCAAGATTTAGACCATTCTGACATGAACATCAGAGATTTTGACAACATCCCATAGAAAGTCATGGGTCAAATAACACTCAATATCACTTTGGGGCCTAAGACACTACCAAGTCATGTCAAATAACTTCAATTATAATTTATTACTTGGTCAACCTTGGATTCATGACATGCATGTAGTGCCTTCTACACTTCATGCTTGTCTAAAATTTAGTCACAAAGGCTACATCTACACATGCCCAAATAAATAATGAACCTTTTAAATATTTTTAGGTTTTCAAATCTCCATAGAATCATATTCCATACTTTAATCTTGGTAATATACCTACACAACCCATTACTCATAGTACACCCTCAGACCATGCAACACATTAGACAATTCCAAATTATGTAATAGCATTGACACCAAATCACTAGTTTACTTCCCCTTTTGCACTTATATGTCTTAATAAGATGGGATAGCATGGAAAAGGTCTTGGAAAGCATGAACAAGGAACATCAATCCTATCAAGGCATCCACATAACATGGTAATCAAGGGTTGGGATATCAGCTTACCCTTCATGATAAACCTTCTTCTATCACTTCAAAACATATAAATTTTTGTCCACCCACTACACTGATAGATCATACCATTGATCATACTTCAACATTATTATTTATCTATCCTGATCTTATTAATGATATGATTTTGAATTCTCTAATGATGAATCCCTCTTATAATTTAATGAAGCATATGAGTACCTCCCATCTTACTATCATAAAAATAGATTTCCTCATCACATAAATGCCCATACATACTTCAGATAAAATCTAGATTCTCCCCAAGACTTACAAGTTGATTCAGATGATACTATTCCTATAACCCCATATAAATTAGATCATTCCACATTGCTTAATGAAGAAATAGTTAATTTCAATTTTGGAACTGATCAAGATCCCCACATTTTCTTGTTAGCCACTACCCTATAGAAGGAAGAGGATATAGATATTCATCAAACTTTAATAGATTTTCTAGAACTCTTTACTTGGTCTTATTCAGATATGCCAAGAATTGATACATCTATAGTAGTTCACTGAATTCCTTTATACCTAGATGTTAAACCAGTTAAACAAAAACTTCACAAAATTCATCCTAAGGTGGCTCTCTTAGTCAAAGACAAGATCAAACACCTCTTAGATACTAGATTCATTTGACTAGTATCACACCCTGAATGGGTTTCCAATATAGTCCCCATGGTCAAACTCAAAAAACAAATTTAGTGTTGTTCTAATTCTTGAGATTTAAATAAAGCATGCCCAAAAGATGATTTTCCTTTACCTAACATTGACATGATCTTAGATTCCATAGCTAGATATGAAATGTTATCATTTATGGATGGCTTTGTAAGATACAACCAAATTAAAATTATCAAAGAAGATCAAGAGAAAACATATTTTAAAACACCTTAGGGCATATTTCGTTATATTGTCATGCCTTTTAGATTAAAAAATAGAGCCACATATCAGCGTACCATGACACATATTTTTCATGACTTGATTCACCATACTATCAAGGATTATGTCGACAATATATTAACTAAATCCAAATAACAACATCATGTTATTGATTTATGAAAAGTCTTTCAAAGACTCAGGAAATACAATGTCTGATTAAACCCAAAAAATGTGTGTTTGGAGTTACATCAAGCAAACTCTTAGGTTTTGTTATTTCTCAGTAATTATCAACATGCCACCTCTCATGAACTTAAAGCAACTTCGATCCTTACAAGGCAAAATCCAAGCAATTTATCATTTTATAGCTCAACTTGTTGATAAAACTCAATCATTCACTTGATTATTAAAGAAAGATACAGAGTTTATCTAGGATCAATCCTGACAAGAAAGCTTTGATATAATCAAGAAATATCTTCTTAATCTACCTATTTTAGTACCACCTATACCTAACAGACCTTTCCTTTGATATATCTCAATAATAGATCATACATTAGGTGCAATCTTAGTATAGCATGATGATCAACATACCGAGTGAGCCATTTATTACATCAATCACACATTAGTTGATTTTTTTTTTAAAATGTAATAGAAAAACTATGTCTAGCATTAGTTTTTGCCAAATAAAAACTTTGACATTACATGGTAAATAATGAGACTCAAGTTATTACAAATCAAATCCATTGAAGTTTCTCATGGCAAAACCACATCTCTCTGGTTGCATCATAAAATGGGTCATGTTATTAACAGAGTTTGACTTAAAAATAGTTCTCCAAAAATCAATAAAGGGCCAAATCATTGCAAACCATTTGGCAGCCACACCATTCCTAGACACCAATCCTATTAGTGATACATTTAGAGATGATTTCACTACCTATTCTTCTCATTCTGATACTTAGACCATGTTCTTTGATATTTCTCAATGCACATCTAGTGTGGGGGCAGGCATTATCTTTATTGACCCTTCAGGTCACACAATTCCTATTTCATATCAATTAAGTTTCTCCTACACCAACAACACCATATAATAGGAAGCACTTATCTTAGGTCTATTTGCCACCCAATCCCTCTAAATTAGATCTATTCAAGTCTTTAATGATTCCTAAATTGTGCTCTATCAAGTTAATGATGTCTATCAAATAAAAGAACATCTTATTCCATACTGAAACATGGTACAATATTTATCATCATAATTTGACTACTCTATAAAAAGTATTCCAAGAAAAGACAACTGACACGTAGATGCAATGACAAGTGTTACATATTTGATTCCTATCAACATCAATAATGATAAATCTACTTTCAAAATTAAATGATTACAATCACCATCAATATCTAATTTGGATTTGAGTGCACTATTTATCTTATCCACTACATGCAATTTCATAGATCTAGAATGGTTCTTTGATATATATAACTTTTTAAACAAATCTATCACACCAGACACTTTCTCACAAAATGATAAATGCAAGTTACACAAACAACTACTTCGTTATGTAATCATTAGTGGAGACCTTTTTAAATGATTCTTTGATGGACAATTACTTCAATGTTTGACTTTAACAGAAGCCAAAATTGCTCTTACATAGATACATGATAGTTAGTGTGGTGGTCATTTCAATGGAAAGGCCATGTCACAAAAATTGCTTTGAAAAGTGTACTATTGACCCACCATAGAAGATGAATGTTCACAATACACAAATTCATGTGATAAATTTTAATGACACAATAACCTACAATATACATTGTCACAACAATTGTAACCTATTATCTCTCCATGGCCATTTATGTTATGGGGATTTGATCTTATTAGAAAAATTAATCCTAAATCTATTGAAGGACATAATTTCATCATCATAACTATATAATATTTTACAAGTGGGTGTAATCTATTCCACTCTAATTTACGATAGGGGAGGACATTTGTAGCTTCCTCATGAATCATATTATTTCATGCTTTGGCCTACCTACAGCTACCATTTCTGATAATGAAACATCATTCAAGTACAAAACTATCAAGAAATTTTGCACAAAATATAAGATTAAACACACATTCTCCACTCTATATTACCCATAAGGAAATGGTCAAGAAAAGTCTAGCAATAAAACCATCAACATCATTTTGAGCAAAACAGTGACCAAATTTAGAGATGATTGGCATAATCAACTAGTTTTTGCATAATGGGATTATCGCACAAGTATTCTTACACCTACAAGAGCCACTCTTTATTCACTCATATATGGCATAGAAGCAATTTTACCATTGGAATTAGAAATCCCATCTCTCTATGTATCCCTTAAAGGTATCCTCACTGATGACCAGTATCACAAAAAATGACTACACCAACTTAAGCAGTTAGACCATATGCATATTCAAAAAGCTAAACATATCAGAATCTACCAACAATGTATAAAATGGTCCCACAAAAAATGATCTCACACTAGAGAATTTGAAGTTAATGGTCTCATTCTCAAATAAAATCTTTAAAATGTCAATGCCAAAGAAGAAACCAAAGGAAAATTCAAACCGAAGTGGTTAGGTCCATACATTATTACCAAAAATATTATCCATAAAGTGTATCATCTAACCTCACTTGAAGGGAAAAAACTCAAAAATCAATGAATATTATGAATCTACATAGATTTCATGCCTAGAATTTTATTTCACACATTGTATTGTACATAATTTTTCAAAATTACTTGTATATAACTTTCCTTCAATTACTTGGACCTAGTTTATTTTAGCTTAGTTGTACATAGCTTGTTTTCAAATTCTTGTACATAGTCCTCTCATGATTGATTGTACATATCTAATTTAAAAATACAAAAACATTCAAATAATTCAAAAACACAAAAACATTTCAATTATATGCATTATCCATGCTTTACATTTCTACTACCATGTTAAACTTACATTTGTTGTTATATGCAATTGTTTGTCGATTTATCTACATTGCCATACTTCACTTGATCTCCTTTGAGCATGTGTAGTAACATCTAGATCCTTGATTGTTTCACTCTACCCATTAAGGGGACATCTTACTTCTACATTCGAGACATACATCGATATATCTACCCACTAGGGGCATCTTCTACATGACTACACCATCCAAGCTATGTCATTCCTACACCACACACTCTAGTTAACATGTTAATGTAAATTACTTACTATCTTACATAAATTACTCTATCGACATTCACTAGTATATAGCACTTGTGTATTTCTTAGCATCTACATAGTCTTGTACTTCATGTCTTGCATACTTTTGTTTCTTATTGTGATTAGTTAGATTTGATTGTATCTATAGTATATTACATGTCTTCCTTTCTTGTTTTGCATAGCTAGATGTGATTGCATTTCTTAGTTCATGTTTTATCTCTTGTATGTGCCTTAAGACATTTTTCAATGTCCTTTACTTCTATTCTTGTGTGTGCCTTAGGACATTTGCTAATGTCCTTTGCTTGTACTATTCTATATGCATGTGACCCTTATGTTAACCTTGCTTGTTTCATTTGTATGTTTATGTGGAATTTGAACATGCCTTGTATGCCTGATTTATAGTTTGAGTGACATGTGCCCATGTCCCTTATTTGCTTGTCCCCTTGGCCACTCTTGTATGCTTCTTGCTTCTTGCCTTGTGTGTTTATCACTTGTTTTCTTCTCATTGTCTGCAATGCCATGATCCATATCATGCATTATCTTGATTTCTTGGATGCCATGATGGACATCATGCACCATCCCTTCTTGAAAAACTAACAACTAACACTTTCAATTCTATTTTAGTACATTACACATGATATTACATTTTTATATCTATCTAAGCATACCCCTATTGATCTAACAATATCCAATTCAGACCATGTTATATCTTGAGATATCTTATCAATTATCATTGCTATATCATGTATTTTCATATCAAAACACACTTACATGGCTATTTTTTCTGAGGATAGTCATTGAAAGTTCTTCATTCTTACCCTCCAAAGAGGGGGCAAAAAATAGGGGTTTTGTCATAGAGATCAAAACTCTTATCAATCAAAAAATCAGCTTTCAAAACACCCAAAATAGTATCCAAACTTCAAACCAGGTAAAAAAAAACTAGGCAAACAATGATGATTATAGAATAGTCATCAGTTTTAGTAAAAGTAAATAGTGTTGGACATGGAAAATAATGTCAAACATGGACAATAACATCAAACACAAAAGTGTCCTTTTTTTGGTGCTCCTTTTTAAATATCAAAAAAACTAGACTTTTCAGAAATAGGCAAAAAAGTAGGTTCAGCTATAATTTTTGCACATACAAACCAATTCAGATTTAGTAGTTTCAATATAGTATTTTTGAAGAATAAAAAAATAGGGGGAATCATGTACAACATGATGGCTCTTACTTCCAGTTTCAAATAGGGTAATTGGTATAACTTCTAGATTAGAATCCATATTATAAACACCAATGATTAGGGGTGATGTGCGTAGCACATTTGAATTCTTTTCTTTTTGAGTCCAGTATATTACCCAAGCATTCTCAGTAGTTGCATTCTTTACTCCATTTTTAGGTGTTTAATATCATTAGCTTTCATAAAATCCTAACCTCCACATTTTTGAGTGGCTTTCACATAAGCCTATTACCCAATTTTGGAGTGGCTTTCATACAAGCCTAATCTCCACCTTTTTTGAGTGCCCAAGAGTGGCCTAGTTTTTCGTATACATTTGGTTATCCATGCCAACATTATCATATTATAGTACATTCATGGGCTCTAGGATCCATCTTATACAACACACATTTTATACCAATATCAGCTCATAGCTTCACTTCATGGGGTAACAATGGAACCACAGGACTAGCTAGACTTTGTATTCTTGAGCCATCTACCTAGAGGGATTAGACACATAATCCAAACATCAATTAGAACACACATGATCACATAGCTTCACTTAGTGGGTAATGATGGAGCCAAAGGGCCAACCTTTTCATATTTGAGCCACTCTAGGGGAATTGAGTACTCAACTCCATTCATGATATTACTCTTAGTACAGCACATACCTAGCATATCCAGCACATCCAACATCATTCAACATCATAACAAGTTTTGTATTGGTTCGTATACCTGATGAGGTGTATTTATTCCTTTCTCTTCCTCTCTCTCTTTTACCTAGCTTTGTACATTCTTATTTTAGATATAATTTATCTAATAAGAACTGATCTACTCTTTGTTTTCTCTTGTAGATTTACACTTTATAGCATGCTCTCTCTATGCACACCTAGCATCACATAGCTTCATGGGCTTCACCCTTGTAGGTAATTTTAGGTACACTCTCTATTTTTCCTTCATCCTAGTATTTCAATTTGCTACATCACTAGAATAAAGGGGGGGCAAATGTAGTCATATAAAATGTGAAAATTGGTAGTTTGAGTGTGGCTTATGACACCCAATCCATAGGTCCATCTTACATGCTCTCATGACCCTTCTAAACATCTTTTTGTTGATTCCCACTCATTCATAGGCTTTCAAGGCCTCATTCCAACTTAGTTAGGACCCTTTTTCTATGATTATTCCATCCCTCTAGGTCTTGTACCCTCAAGATAATAGCACCCAAGTTGGACTATAGCATTGGACCCTAGGGTGTCCCATTTCTATAAATCTTGTCCAATTACCTTTCAAGTTCAGATGATCATTTCCCCTGATTCCTCTTTGCCATTGTGTTGGTCTACCATGATTGCATTTAACCCATGACCAATAGATCTCTATAAATCCCATTCAAAGTTCATTTGGAAGGGTTCGTAATTATTTTCAAAATAAAGCAAGAATATAAACAAGAGCATTAAGGATATTTTCCCTATTCTTTGCATACAGTCAACCAATATATCCACAAGCTCATTTAAACCTTATGCTAGTCCTTAGCCACCTCAATCACACCCAATTTAGCATTTTTGCATCCATAAAACACTATTGCATAAAGCACATTAAGTGAGAGATCTACATATGGATTGATCCCTCTTCAGAGTATTGGTATGCAAGTAGCATGCCCACACAAGGGGTATGGATACATGTTTAATGCATCTTACACACACTGACTCCCCCTCTCTCTCAAGTTTCATTCAAGCATATTGAAGATCTAGGTTGAATATTAAATCATATCTACAAGGAGCTCTATCAATAGTAAAGACTTGAAATTTCATAGGCAAACTAATACAGGGATAATGGATAAAACCTAGAAAACTCAAATCTCTAGGAATAGTTTGGATAACAACGTCAAAACCTAGACTATAGTGTTAGACCTTGAAGTGTCCTATTTTTGGTGCTCATATCCTTTCACCAAACAAAATATAGATCCTAATTTGCAACAATTTCCAAATCCTACACAACTAGCACCATCTTCTATCTCAGTCATCTCAATCCAATTTAAGTTAAGTTAAATTTATCTTATTTATTTATTATTTTTAGAAAGGTTCAAATTATATAAATTAGTAGCATAATTATTGAAATATTATTTATTGATTTAATTAACTTAGACCTTTAACTAAATTAGTAATAATACTCAAATATTACCAAAATAGTTAAATCACCATCCATGAAGTTTAATACACCTCTAAGTTTGACAAAGCAATTGAAGAATGGAAAGAAAAAAATTCAACATCTTCAATTCAGTTCTCTTATTCGTCCCTTCAAAAGAATCATGATTAGGCTATTACTTCTAAGGTCCCAAGTTGGAATGACACTCTAGTAGGTTTCAAGCAAGCTAATGAAGCCTCTTTCCTTCCACCCTCTCCTTTTGTGAAGGAGAATCAGTTATATTGAGGGCCAAAGGTGGATGTTCATATGTGAAAATGAGTTTATCAAAGTTAGGTGATGAGTTGGAAGTTCTTGAAATTGAAGATTAATTAGCTACAAGTGAGCCTCAATAAGGCTATGAGGATAATGTTTCTAGTGTTTATGATGAGGATATCTTAATTGGAATCCCTTTTTATCAAGGAGATAAATTAGTCTTTAAGGGTGATGAGAAAGATTGTATTGATGGTGGAATGAAAATTGATATGACAACAACCTCTTATCAAAGTGATTTAATTGAAAAGAGTGAAGAATAAGATCTTGAGCAGGTATGGCAACAACTATACCATAATTTCATGAAAGAAATGGACTTTCTTGGTAAGCATGTGGGCTCTCTAGAATAAGAAGGTGAATGTTAACATGAAATTGGTAAATTTGGCAGCATCCTAGAAGAGGATAGATCAATTTTGGTATAAGAGAGACATGATGAGTTGAGTCTTGAATGGTCATAAAAACTTCCATTCTTCATTGAGGAAGAAGAAGACCAATCTATCTCTCATAGATCGAGTCTTGATGAAGAAAAAAGTAATTATGTAGTAGTTAAGTAGGTTACAACTAAATAAGGTAGGTTTTCTTGAAGAACCATTGGTTATTAGTCTTGGTAAACCTCATGGACAAAGCATATGACTTGTAGAAGATAAATTTCATCCATGTCATGAGTCTATTCAAGCATTTAAAGCATTTAACCAAACTATTATTCCTCAAGATAATGACAAGATTAAAATTTAACTTAGAATGCTTTTAAGTGATGAAGAAGAAGTTACCTTTTGGGAAGAGCTAGAAAAAATTTGCTCTATTTTGGATAGTGAATCTATATCCCAAGAGGAGAGTGTTAATAATGTTGTCTTGGCTAATGAGCATGATCAAGAGATGTATGAGAAATATCTTGAAGATAGAACCATGTTTGATGACCTTGTTTAAACTCATGGACAAGTTTAAGGAGACCTTGAAGACATGTGGAATTCTTACTTATAAATTTTTAATGAGTTTGAAGAGATTAATAGGCTAATACCTCAAGAAGAAGTTGTTAATGAAATCTAGCAAGTCTTATTAACAATCACTAAGAAGATCAAATTCATGGTGTAGTAAGGTATAATGAATATGACACTCTTCAAGATGAACATGAGATAGAGTTTGAGAAGCCAATTTAAGATGAATTTGTTGTTGCCTTTATGAATCAAAACATAGTCACTTTGGATATCTCTCACATTGCCAAAGATGAACAATAGTATGAGGTAAGAATTGAAGATCATGATGATTTTATCTTTGTGGGAGACATGTGTGCTATTGTAGACCCATTTGAGATCAAGTCAAAGAAGGTGGCGTTTAAGAAAGAATTTGATCAAGCAATGATAAAGTCTAATCAACAACATATGCTTCTTCCTTGCTTATCACATAAGGTGATTTAAAAAAAAATCCTTTTGATCTAGGTAGATTAGTTCTAATGGGTTAGTTATACATAGTATTTATTATATTGTCTTTCCTTCAAGTGCTTTGTATCACAGTGTATTTTATCTTATTACTTATTATGTACGTGTTGCTTTGGTGTGTTTGTTTTTGTCTTATTGTGTTGGTGAAGGCAATTAGTTATTTCATTCATTTTAATAGGTTTGTATTCAAGTGTCAAGGTCAATTCATTCTTTGTGTTGAGCTGAGATGACTCCATTACCCAATGGATGGAGTAGGAAACTAGTCTAAAGTGCATAGCAGGCATGCAATCCCAAGAGGTTTCCAAAGATGTTATTCAAAATTTGGTTACCTTGAATGAGGATCATTCGAAACTTTTCACTTAATTGATCTTAACTTTTTTTATAGTCATCATGAAGGTCTTGCCATTGTTATTAATGATTTAGGATGCTAGATAAGGTATCTTCCTTAGCAGCTTATAAGTCATTTAGGATGGTCTAGTTGACATATAGGTCAAGTCATGTTGTCTTGTCATCAAGAGAGCATTCATTATGGTCTTCAATTTGTGTTTATCAATGTTTAAGGTAATTTGGATAAGATTAAGGTATCTTGTTACTTTAGTATTATTATGTTTTTCAATGATAAAGAGGATAGTTATTAGTAAAAGAAAATATAAAGGTTCTATCTTTGAATAAGGGGATATTTCAAGTCTTATAACACCCTGGTGATGAAATCATGTATATACCTGACCGTACACTTTCTCTAAAGGTATTTTATAACTGACTTTCAACATTGAAATTCATTTGTAACTACCAATGATCATTATCTGATGCATAAAAGAGGATTTTTAAAGAGAATTTGAAGTAAAAAATGGTGTGTGTCATATGTAAATATTTTTCCAAATTTTTATAGGTCCAAATAAGGTGAAGAGTTACTGGGTTCAACATCTCCAACAGTTTCAAGGGGTAGAACAATTAGAATCTTGAGAAAAACATGTTTTAGGTAGTCTTGTGTAGAGGGTTTATGAAGGGTGATAAGGTGAAAACTATTCCAAAGTCCCCCATGGTCTTAAAAATCCCAAATCCATGCCTTAAATGGAGCTACAAATCCAATTAGTGCAAAAATAGACTCCATTTCTCCATCGGCCTTCTTAGTAGCTCGACAAGGGAAACTAGTTTGCATTGGTAATTTTAGGAGAGAGAGAGAGAGAGAGTTGGAAGATAATATCTTATCCATATTATGGGACCATAATTATCTTCCAATTTTTTTCATTGGTTTCCTAGTTAATCCCCTTAACTTTATGAACAATCCTTAAGAAGTTAAGGGGCAAAAAATGAGCTTCAAACCCCACCAGTGTCAGTTTTCCTTAAGTGTGGAGTTATAAGATCAAATGAGTGGATGAAAATTATTTGGTGTGGAATATTTAACACTATTATAACCCTTAAATATCATTTAATTTCGTGTTTATTCATGATCATGTTTGGTGCAAGGTCAAATATCCTTGTTTTGACTAGTTTGGATATGATAGTTTTGTTTGTAGAGAAGTTGTGGATTGTCTTGTGTATAAATGGGTGAAATGAAGATTAAAAAATGAATCCAATGTATTAAATGTCTCTCATACTCCTCTAATAATTCAATGTTGTGACATACTTCATGATAGACAAGAAACTATGCATTTACAGTCAAGTTGTTTGAACTAGTGATCTTAGTGAAGTGTCATGATCAAATGCAGATGTATGATCATTGTTCAAGACTTTATATGAGATAAAATACATCACATAAAATTATATATTATGCCTATAATGCATTAAAATTTGTGGTCCTTGAATTTATATTTCATAGTGTCCTTCTTCAAGCCAAGATCCAAGGAGGACTATGAGCCTACAAGTCTGCAGACCTATAGGTCACCATTAGCACCAAGTGTTTGGATTAATAAATTTAAATTAATATTATTAAAACTTAATAATATTTTTATAAAAATACCAATACCCCTGACAACTCAATCTTCATTTCACCATTGGCTCAAAGGACTGTATGCCTCAACGGACTATGTTGGTTAGATAGGACTATGGGAGTCCAAAAGGACTATAAGATTCTACATGCACATTCAAGGTATACTCATTATAATATATATTATAAATAATATATATTAAGGTAAATTAACACATTTTTAAATGCATCCAATGAGTAAATGAGGCTTAATAAGTAACAAACATAGTGGAAGAGACTTTTTAGGCCAAAAGACAGTCTACAGACTTATAGCAGGTAGAGAACAAAAAAAGCAAGCTTGTAGTGGAATTGGATGATATGAGAGGATGTATGGGTTATATACAAGGATTAATTAATTTTAATATAGTATTAAAAAACATCAATATATTTTTAAAAAAATTGAGAGGATTCACCTTTGGTGACTTGCAGTTAAGCGAATCCAAATAACCACCTACAGCCTACTTGTAGGCAATGCAATCAAAGTAAAAGTTGTATGGGGTGTGAATAAATTTTTATAAGGTTTATAAATACCTATATTAAATCTCCAATAATTTATAAATACCACCAAATGATAGGATAACAAATGAAAGAGGTAAATCTCCAAATTGTAGTCATGGGGCCTAATGCTGACCTACATGCCTGTCAAGGCAGAATTGAAGAAGGTCACCTTTTATGATGATAAAAAAAGGTATAAAATCATATATAATATATATATTAATCATTTTAAAACCATATATTACTGGTCAGAGCACTCATATTTACAACATGAAGAATATAACAATCATATCTACTTAGAGGCCTAAATTCAGACCTACAAGCTTGTCTAGTCAAAATGTGAGAGATGCCTACTTATGATTGAAGGTAAAGAGGTATATGGGGAGATAAAAGGAGAATTAATTGACATAAAAACATTTTCCAAGGACCACCAAGGTGAAAAAAATACCCAAGAGAAGGAAAAAAACTCAATTTGCAGTCAAGGGGCTTAAGTTGAAAACCTACAGGTCTATATTCAAAACCAGGAAAATAATATGCAGTATTGTATAGAGAGTGAGTCTTGTAGGGTCATATAAATACATCAAAATTATTTTTAATAATGGTATAATTTCTTAAATCTTATAATTAAGATTAAAATGGTTCAAGAGGATACTTTCTTAAGGGCTAATGGAGTGGCAAGCCTAATTGAAGACCTATAGTCTAGTCATGGATTAAATGAAGGAAAGGCATGCCTTTTATACCAAATAAAGGGTTTGTAAAGGTAGGATGGTTATATTATAATATAAATAATCTCCATAAAATCTCTTGATACCACTCAAATGACTAGGTGACATGTTGAAGAAAGTTTGTCCTAGTTTCCAGTTTAGGCCTAGTTGAGAACCTATAGATATGTATTTAGTTTGGGAAGAGAACCTATGATTGTTTCCATATAATTTGGGATTATAATGGTATGAAAGAGATGTAAAATATCATATTATAATCTCTCATAAAATATAAACTTCTTACTAGATGAATGAAGTGCTCAAAGAGGTATGTTAGGGTCACTTTCATGAAGTTTCTCTTAAACCCTAGCAGTAGACTAAGTTAAGTTACAGTGGGTGGTAGATTTAAAATCCTTCATAAAACAAATTTAATAGGTCATTATAGGTTTCACAGAACTGAACCAAAATTAATCACTCTTTCACCTTGTTATGCAAAAATCACCCTCTTTAATCTCTCTAGCAAGCTTAAGTAGGCAAGTACAACCACCAAATGCATGGGACCCTAATATTATTGGGGAAGGAGGAGGAGGTTGTCTAATATATTATCCTATCATTAATTCATAGGTTAAGCCCTTAAAGTTTATAAATCATCTTTAAGACCATACATGCCCATAAATCCTACCTAAACCTTCCAAAGAGACCTAATGGAATAAATGGACTTATTAAGTGCTCCAAGGGGATTGAAATGACTTGGAAACTTCTTGGATGATATTTATAAACCTATATGCACCTGAATGACTACTAGATCTCAAGTTCCAACAACTACAATTTCCTCTTCATAAGCAATTTATTTTATAATTACATTAATTGATTATAACAGAATGGTGTTGTAATAATTTTTGTATCTTATGAATGATTGGCTATGTCATGGATGTGTATGACATGCATGACTCTTTGAGAGATGTCCTAATGGTAATAAAACTTTGAGCAAGACTTGGGAGATGAGGCATCCCCATCCCAAGCCTGTACATACGTCTATCTTCCACATTTCAAAGGGAGGAGAAATTTTGGAATTCAATATAGATAAGAAATCCTTTAAGATATTTTTTAAGTCTTTGTTATATCATGACTATCTTTTTTATTTATGAGTTATATTGATTATGTGTTTTGATCTAACTGGTAGTTTTAGTTCCTTGATATATGTTATAGAAATTTTAAATATCTTGTGGATAATTAGTAGGATTTCATCAATTAATAATGTGTAGTAGTAATTTTAGATTTATAAATCTTGCTTTCATGCAATAGGTTTGTTAGGATAATCTTTAGATTTGTGTAGAAGTGCAATTTTGATGTAACTTCCTAGATTGAGATATAGCTAATCAAATGTTTTTTCTATTTTTTAGGTACAATATTTTATTAAGAAGTGAAATAATAATATTAATAATAGTAATATTTAACTAATAACTTTTAGTTAATTACATTTTTTTTTCAGACTTACTATGTTTGTTATTTTTGTGTGCCAAAGCAGCAAGCTACATGCATTAGTCTATGGTGCTTGTCCTCATTCTAAATCCAATTATAAAGAACATATTCTCTCTATTTACATATTCTATTTTTTGTCTTACCTTTCCCTATGTTTGAAATTTATTTGAGCCATGCCCATTTTATAATAAATCCATCATCGTACACCTCAAGTAGATCTAGGATTCATATCCATATTTAAACATATTAGTTTAACAATTGTTTTACCACCTCTATTCCACCAAAGGTTACTGTAAAACCCAATACCCTATAACTCATTCTCTACAGTGGAGTTCACCTCTACTGAGATCCTAAAATGTTAAGAGGCTACCTCATAAAGGTTTCCTAAGTGTGCATAAAACCCACATCAATGATTCACATATATTACAATATGAATTACTTTTAAAAGTTTAACCTATTATGATTAACTTTAAATCCAAAAATAGGGTGAATATACATATATGTGTGTTATAGTTATAATTTTAATGTTAAAAAAATTTAAGCTCACTTTAAATGATAACACATGATGCACATGACTATTTATTTTGAGATGAGTTATTTGTAGGAATAGGTACATCCCTCATCTCAAAAAGGGGCCATATATCTAGAGATTATATCACTAGTTATAGATTTATATGTTGGGATTATGATTTATAAATAGAGATAAAGATGAATTAACTATACTAAGAAACACCACATGTTTGTTTCCCTGATCAAGAAGTAGACTAAATAGTTTACATGGTTCACTCTAAAACCCTTTAGCTTCTAGGGTTCACTTTAAAACTCATTAGTTTTTAGTTGTCAGTACTAAATTTCTCATGAGTGAAAACATGGTTTGCATACCACCAAGTATTTTTGTTCCATTTTTCATATTTTTGATTAAGTTACATTGATTATAGATTAACCATGACATTGACTACTTGCATGCATTTAATTTTATTTACAAGTGTAATCAATTATCAACAACATATGGGTGCACCCAATTGATAAATCTAGAGTGTTCATCCATTTATCCCTATTGGGTAATGTTTAGGTACATGCTTAATTTTTATCTTAGTTTGATATGCACACATGAATTCACACACACATCAAAGTGGGGAATAATGTAGATAACTGATTTTGGTACAAGAACTTTTTCCATTACATATTTACCATTTTTTATCGTACTTAGTCTACGTGTATACATTTGTCTCTTTTCTAAACACTTTCCCCTTGTGTTGGACCCCTATCATCTTCCACTAACAAAGGTTTTCCTTACCATTTAAATTTATGTTATTTTTGGGTCAAGGATAATACTTTCATTCAATCTAGAATATCCAAAAACCTACATGTTGAGTATTTATTTACCTGTATATGACCTCAGATGCTCTTAAAATATCGAAAACATTGTTTTAGTATCTTTCCTAAGTCATAGTCAGCCCACAATTATATCCCCTTTCACTTGTGGGTATTTTATATTATTAGTCATAATTTTCATGATTTGATTGTTGGCTTTCACTATCTTCTATGGTTGACATATATGTAAATGTGCCCTTGTAAATCATACATGCATACATACATACATACATACACACACACATACACATACTTAGCGATTTCATAATCAATTCATATCATTTGAATCTCTTACAAGTGAAGTCTCTCACAAATAATCATCAATCTATCAATCATTGTACACATTTTTCAAAGGAATCTACACATTCATCCAATTATTCCCTTATTTATCTTATGTCATAATCTTGTATCAAAATAAGTTCATGGTAAAAACATATAGTTGCATTTCATTATCTAGGGAGATGATGTGAATCTATTTTTATCATTTATATTTGGGAACCCTCATAAGCATAAGACTATATTGAGTCATGATTCTAAGTGTGTGGGATATGTAGCTACAACCCCCAAATACAGTGCATAGGCAACTAATCCTTACATATTTATATTCTTGTGACATTGTGATGAATTAGGTATACAATAAAGGAGAATCCATCCAGATAGTTTTGCTCATTATTAGATCAAACAAATGAGGATTCCTAGTCATCTACCTTTTTTGAATCAACCTAAGAACTTTTAGGTCCTAATAATAAGTGGAGGTGACAATTGTAATGGTGAACCACAATCATAGTAACATGGTCACAATCAGTGCATAATTATGACCCATGGCAAGTTGATGGCCCTCTAATTCTAACCCTTTTTTTTGAAGTTCTTTGTTTTTGAAATGATTTATAGGTTTTTTCCATCTTCTTCTTTGGACTTATTTTCACTATTTTTAGCCTCTAATAGTAAATAGGTAAATCAAAAATCAAGGAATTTTCTATGAATCTCTGTCAAATTTCAAATATCTATATATCTATTTTGACACATTAAATTTGTATTTATTACTTTATTTATATAAATTATTTTTTATCATAATTTTACATAATTGTTCATAATATAACCTTTATTATACACTGAATTAACAAGGAAATGATAAGTTTTTGTAGGATTTAAAATATAATTAAATATATTTTGAGCATTTTGTAGAATGTGGACTTGTTTAAAAAACCATTGAGACATTGTAATATTTAGATTTAATGTGACATTAATATCATTGATGATGATATGATTAAAAAATTAATTACATGTGTCTAAAATCAAAGAACAAATTACAAACCTTAATTTGAATCAAAATCAACGTCATTAATTAGCATATACCAAATAAAATATTCCATTCACGCATACATTTAGTATATAACAAACAAAGCATTTCATACATATATACATTGACACAATGTAGTATTGTATAAAAAATTAAATTTGTTTTGGTAAAAAGCATGGGTTCATGAACAATACATAATGCCTTACAATAACAAATATTAAGAAAATCTGAAAAACAAAACATTAAAAAAATAATACTATACATATAAGTTTTTGATTTAATTTTATGAACAAAAAATTAATTTTATTTCTATACAAAGTATGATTTCATGAACAATACATTATGCCTTATAATAATAAATATTAACAAAAGTTAGAATACAAAATTTAAAAAAATTATATCATAAATATAAAAAAACTATTTAGTTTTATAAACATTACTGAAAATAAAAATTCACTAAAAATTGATCATAGATTCACATATACACAAAGAAGGTGGCTAGTAATGAATGGAAATTAACTAAAATGATAAAAATAAATAAAATTCACATTAAGATACCATGAAAGAAATTAATTAGCAAAGCACAGGTCTTTCAAATATTTTATATGACAAAGAAAAGATTCTTTTCTTACAAGACTAATTGACAACCTGTTGTTTTAATAATCTAAAAAAGTATTATCTAGGAACCTGACTATGGACACGAACATTGGGAAAATAATGTTCCTATCCTTCAGATATAGGTTTTGTACAAGCAAGAAAGTAAATTGTACAATCCATCAAGTAATACTAATTAAAGCTTGGATGTTTGATGTTTAAATAATTTCTCAGGCTAAATGTTCTACATGCAGAGCAAAATAGCCTCACCTTGTATTTTGAAACATCATGCCAAATATCTATTGTAAATATCCAAAGATTCACTAGATTCATTGAACCACCTCATGAAGGCACAAAAAATGAAAACTCGGTCTTGGATAGGGAAGATAAAGTTTTATGAATGAAGGCACATTTAGTACACTACCCCTCTGTATGTTAGAACCATTATCTCTGAAGGTTCTCTATAAATATGATTCATCAACGCTGATAGAAAGAATAGCTAATGATGCTCTATTGGAAATTATCCTATCAGCACCATCAGAAGTCACCTGAGATAAATTGAATAGATAAGTATGCCATTTTTAAAACATCAACCCCATAATTAATGATTATAATCAATTCTTGTTGTTGAGTAAATAATTTTAAGAAGATAAACCTTAAAATACTAGGGGTTGAGTCAAACACATAAACATACCCATTGACTCCTCTTTTAGTGGCATTGCATCTATTATTGACATGTTTTAGAGCCTTCATGTTATTATCTTGTGATGCATTCTGGTTAGGATATTTTTGCATCTAAGTATGTCTTTTGTTCGCAAGATATATTAAAGAACTGAAAGATCTAGTTACCTTTTCCTTGTACTAGCCTAGAAGCCATCATTCTTTTCTTAATAGGTTAGTCAATGAGTTCTTTGCACAAGTCTCTCCCATATGTCTTTGAATAAGTGAAGACATTTTTAAAAAATAGATTAAAAAAATCTGAGAATAAATCTGAGATAACATAAGTACAATAAAACTTACTCTTCTTCCATTCTTAAAAAAAAAAGATAAAATCAAATAACTAAAGAACTTTTGATTATTTATCAATATTTGCACTAACATCCTAGATCTATCACTACATGCTTTACATTATTGCTAAATTCTAGAAACAAAACTTCTAAACTCTGCAAAGTTTTTTGGTACAAAACTCCTTAAAATTCCAAACACTTGAACTTTGTCATTATACAAAATGTTATTAAAACATTAAAATGTGAAAGCTTCTATGCGTACGAATTGAAGCTTGAAATTTCACTTAAATAGATGGAAAATAATTGAGTTTTATTGTTTAGCTTGGGAAAAAGACTAATATTTTATTTTAGTACTGAAAGTTTTTAAAATTGTAGTTTTTTTTGTTTCATATATGAAAACCAAGCTTTTATTGTTTTTGTTACCTTGACCCCTACCATACCCTCGATTTTTTTTTTAATTGTCAATAACCTCATCAAAAATTGACATTTATTTGATGAAGAAAGCTTTCAAAAATCCATAAGAACAGCTCTTTAGTTATACATGTATAATTCTCATCTTCTTCTTGAGGGGATTTGAACACACAAAATGTGTATCAAAAAATAATTATATTACCAAAAAGGAAGAATTGCAAGATAGATAATGGAAGGAAAATTTTGGATATATTTAAATTATACCTATACTCAAATCAAAGTCAACAATAGAATATATTTTTAGATTGACTTTCAAATATTGCTTCAGCCAAAAATGCAAATAAATAACAAATAATTCACAAATTCCAAAGGTCACAGCAAAATAAAATGCACAGCAAATCAAACATTCAAAGAGTTAAGAGTGATTATGAACATAACAAACATTCCTCTAAAACAAATTATCTAAATGGCTAAAAAATCACTTAGGTTATGATATTTATGATTCTTTGATTGTAAATGTATCTTGAAGATCTCAGGTGATGTCTATTTTTCATTGTACTCACTATGCTCGATGGCAAACAAAATTGGCAACATGAATATTTTGAACAGCGTGGGAGATAACATTGACAAGACCAATATAAATAATCTTCCACACATCATGTCAGATGGTATGATTTTTTTGTGTTGAAAACTAAATAAAATTAAAAAAAAGTCCTTCCTGAGATTCAAAGCAAGGTTTTAATAAAAAAAATAGATGAAATTTAGATGTATTACATGGGAAAGAATTTGTGTGTCCCCCTATTTTTATTAAATGGTGAATTATAAGAATATTTAAATAATATATATCAGTTAACCCAACTCAAAATGAAATTACATTCCTAGGTTGAGGTGAGATTTAAAGATACGCTAACAAGCCATCATATGTTAGGGAGGATAACAGAGATCATCATGAAAATCAACAAATTGATCATTTTATGCATGTAGATATTAAAATATGGGATTCAATACTTGAAAATTACAATCTTGACATGCATTTACCACGTATTACTTAGTATACAAATAAGGTCATAATTTATTATTCTCTCATACTTTTAAATTTACACGCATTTACAACACATGACTTGAGCACACAAATAAGGTCATAACTTGTCATTCTCTCACACTTTCATGTTATCTTAGGATTTTGACCCTTATGTTTTGTTATTGCACACCTATGGGAACTTCATTACCTATTTCAAACTTGTTAAATAACCTATACAGACATTAGTAGATCTTCAATTTAGTCCACTTGCAAACAAGTCAATTTGGTTAGAACTGAGCCTCTCTGAATAATAATTACATTTTAAAATCAAAATTTTCATTAGGATCTATCCATTTTCCTAGTGTGTTGGTGGTGTAACAAATTAACCAATTGGAATTATTTATACATAAATCAATCTATCATTCAAGAATGACTTGGCACTTATTTGGTATGCATATACAAATAATTACACATTGAATAAATATTCCACATTCTTTATAAATTGTTAATATATCACTAGAAAAAATCACATGTCAATTTTGAAGCACACTAAATCCAAGTCAAAGCAAGCATTGTCATGTTAAACATTACCATTGATTAAGGGGAAAGTGTTGAGTTGTTGAAATAAATGTTGTCATTGATGTCAATATAATATCATTGATGTCAAATGTTCTTGTGAATGTGCATGATGAAGTAAGCTCTAAGGTATGTGTTTGATGATTTATTATGCTATAATAGTGAGTGTTGTTCCTATATGAAAGCAATAATGTGAAAGTACTATTTGAAGAAATGTTCTTATGACAGTTTGAAGTGATATCATTGAGATCAACATGAGTGAGTGCAGATCAATATGTCAAGTGTCAAGTAACTTAAAAAGATTTATCTAGACCATGTGACATGGTCTATGAAGGTAGCTTGATGAAATGAGTGAGCTCTGAAGAAGAATCTATATGCTCTGAAGATCTATGTATGCATCTCCAAAGATGCTCTAAATGAGCTATGAATATGTGAAAGCTTTGAAGAATGTTTCACAATTCTTGACCGTGAGAGAGGTTGTTTGATTTTGTACATGAGATGTTGAGGGCCTTGAAATTTATTAAAAGATAATCTTTGAATATCTATATATGTAGATCGAAAGATGCTTTAAATATCCTAATCAAGCTCTAAAGATCGATAAACTATTTGAAGATGTTCTGAGTGAGCCACAAAGATAATCTATTACAGCTCTGAAAAAGAGTAATTGTACAATCTTAATTGAGCATATATAAGAGGCATTGAAGCACTAATAATATTTTTAAGCTTAATTCTATAGGGTTAAGTACTTCAGTCCAAGTCTACAAATAGACTAGTTCTAGATCATATTGGCCTAATGAGGCATCATGAGCTATTAACAAGGCATATGAAGAATGTTTTATAGTATTTAAGCATGATAGGAGATTTCATGACATATATATGAAGTGATAAGATCTTGGATAGTGGTTATAATATCAGTTTCAATACCTAATAACACTTGCAGGTCAAGTCCTAGAAAGCAAAATGGAGATGGTGGCCAAATGAGGTATTAAGATTAGTTTTCATGGCATAGATGAGCATGTAAGAATTGGCAAAGGTGAGTAAAGTTTTTTTTTCATGTGCATGAATTTTTAGGTCATGGTTTACAATAAAAGTTTTGAAATTTTTTTAAGGTTTCTCAAGTTCATAGAATGAAGAGTTATGTACTCGAGAAGGTTGTTTAAGTGCTTGTTGGCACATGCAGCATTTGCATGAGAATATAAGTTGTTTATGGTAGATAAGTAAGGGATATAGCTCAAATTTACAAGAATTTTTTTCTATAAATATGAGCTAAGTTTTATGAATGATCGTTAAGACTGGAAGTTAGTCTAAACTCTCAAAGAACCCTAACACTGACTTGATGTTGAAGATCTTATTTTAAACAGCTCAGAATGATTTGATATGGCTAGTTAAGTGATTGGAGGTTAAATTCAAATATCTTAGGCATATACAGGTGGGATTGGTTTCTCAAGTGAATGATTATAACCTATAATAAATTCCTTGTTTCTCAAATATTTGTTGTAGCAGGTAGAGTTGATCGAGTCAAAGTTGTTAAATGGATGAAGGTCAAAGTGTGAAACCTGTAGTTATTGTCCATGTAGGTTTTTTGATAGGTCATATTAAATCATGGTCATTTATGTCTTAGGTTTTTATTTATATCAATAAGAGCATGAATTACTAGTGCATTAATGATAAATAAGTTGTGTTTGATAGCTTGGAGAGTATATGGCATATATGCAGGTCAATGAGGACAAAGAAGAGTTTGTGAGGCATCCATAGATGTCTTGGTAAAGTTTTGGTGTGTCATTTGATCATTTGGAGAGAGAAACATGCATCCTCTAGCCTAAGAAGGACCAAAATATCATATCCCATCACACAAGTATGAATGAATTGATAAGTTTGTGCATTTATTGTAGGTACTCAAAAAGTCAAACTTAGTCAAAGGTTTTTATGGAAATGTTTTTCATAATGCCAATAAGGTAACCTACAAATTTTGTGTCTTGAAGTGTTTCCTAGCTCAATTTATAAGCCTTAAAATTTTATATAGTAGACTGTGACATGCCAGAGACTGTTGATTTTAAGCTACATGAAATAGCTGTTGAAGTTCAAAAATTTGAACGTTGGATTTCAAATGACTGTGTATGCATAAGAGACCAATGAGCAAAGAAATGTTTTAAGAATCTAATATATCAAGAATTTTGATATGGTGTAAAATAAAAATTTGTATTTTACTCCATTAATATCATCCTCTATGTGGTATTTTGTCTTAATTATCTGTACAAGTGCATTTATTGTAGGTCAAAGTCAAAGGTTTTGACTGTGGTAAAAACCAGAAAAACTAGTGAGCAAAGGAATGCATGCAGATACCAAAATATTGAGAATTTTGGCATGGTATAAAAATAAAATTTGTATTAGACTCCTTAATTAACAACATCCAATTGTAATTTATACATGATAGTCTTTACAAGTGAACTTATTTCTTGTCAAAGTTAACTATGTTTTCTAGTGGACTGACATATTTGACTGAGCTTTTTACAGAGATGATTTTGGGGTGATTTGGATAGATTCAAATGATATAATGAACATTTATTTGATTTTAAGGTCTCATTGTACCATAATCATGCATTATAAATTCATTTAAGTGTTTTTATAGTTATTTTAAGTCATGTTCACCATGAATGGTTTACTAGGCAGAATGATAATTCTATGTAAGTGAGTGAGAATGGTGAGTTAGAGGATATTTACACTTAGATGAAGAATTTAATGAATATTATTTTATTTTTTAGTAACTATTTTATCAACATGTGTTTATTTAATGTTTTTATCCAATCTAATATTTTTTAATATGAAATCCAAAATGGCCTATCTAGTTGTGTAAGGACTGTGTAAGAGAGGCTTGAGAAATTGGTCTGTAAGACCAATGGTTGACATCATAATCAATGTTATATCTATTAAATTATGGTCTATATGTTTTATATAAACTATTCATATGAATTATAAGTCATTAAAGTCTCCTTTTAAGTGCTAAAGATAACATTCTACGTGACTATGTTTTTGTAGCTATAGGCAACTTTTTGTTTGCCAATGAGTTTGATGTTCCTATGTCATTTTGATCAGTTTGAAAGTAAACCAAGGATTTTAAGTTATTACATATATATATATATATATATATATATATATATATATATATATATATATATATATATATATATATATATATATATATATATATATATATATATATATATATATATATATATATATATATATATATAATTTGGATTTTTTTAAAGTATATATGCATACATTGGTAGTAAAATATCCTTGACTATGTTTTGGTAGTTTCTGGAAAAACAAAGTGAGTTTTTTGAAAAAGTGTTTTTGAGTGCTTGAAGGTTGATAGAAGATGTAAAATTTATTTTATGATGACCCTAATATCATAAATTTTCTATCCATATGTTTATTATGGCTTGAAAGTGTTTCTACAAGATGTTTGATTTGTATCTTTACAAACTGTGGTTTTGGGTTAATTAGGCCTAATAGGTCTTTAAGGCCTATTGAAGCCTTCATGAGGAGAGAAAATGAAGTGTGATTTATTAAGCATGGAGGATTTAATTTAAGGTTTCAAATGAATTTTTTTTAAAGGTTTGAGGACTTGGTGATGTCCATCTGATCCATAGTGATTCCATGTGTAACGTGTGGTTGAAATAGACCTATTTGCATTAGATTTCCATAAGGCCTAACGGTGGTTTCAGACTCTATGGGTTATGACTGACCTAAGTGATGGTTATTTCACATGTGTAACATGTTATAAGATGTATTTTGGGTCTGAACCTAATGTATTTATATGTTTGGCTAACCAATATGGGTGAGAGCAAGTGATTGGTATAAATGCAAGGCATAATTAGCCTATTTAAGCTAGTAAAGGAGAATATAAACGAATAAAAGAGATAAATGGAGGATCATAGGTAGGTCATGTAGACATTTAAAATTTGGTATAGTATCAGTCATGAACATGTATTATATATTATACAAGTAGATGATAAGTTCAATTGACCTAATGAGCCTAGAAGAGGCATGTTGAGCAAGAGAGCATTAAAGGTTGTTTGAGAGAGCTAGAAGGTTGAAGTGAGCTAAATGAGGTGAGAGACCATAATTAGATTCATAATAGGTGTGTTTTATGTATATAAATATGAGTGAATTTTAGGATAGAGAAGATATAAAGCTGAAGAAGAGGTCACCATTCATTGATTGAGCAACAAGGTGTTGTTGAGGTGATCAACCTTGTCTTGGCTAGGTTGGTGCTTAATCAAGGAGTTAGAGATGAATTGAATATTTAAGATTGAAAAAGTGTCCTTTAAGTTTTTGGGTTGTTTCCATGTCACTTAGTGGGATGTATCCTCCTTACAAGTTGGTGTTTGCTAAAGACTAGTTGTGTGGTTACTTGACTAGGTAGGGTTTGGAGCTCCTTGTGGGGTTGGTGCCTCACTAAATGTTTGATCCATTGCTTATAGGACAATATTCCAAGTGGTGTTTCAATGGTTTTTATCCCCAATGAGGTTTTCCCACATATATCTTATGTTCATATGATGTGATTTTATGTTTCATGATGTGTATGGATATGCTTTTATGATGATATTGCTAGATCAAGTTGATATGTGATTGAATGGTTAAAAAATGATACATGGAATTATATGAAAATATTGTAAAATAATTCACCCCCCCTACTCATTATTTTTGCTTCCAAAAATTGGTATCATATCATGTCCTTTGGATGAGGCTTGATAGCTTGAAGGTGATCTTAGAATCATAGATGGCTAAATTTGTGAGGGTCATGGTTGAGGTTTGCATAGAAGTTTGCATGATGGTACTAGCAATATTAAATAAGAAGGATTATGTTGCAAAAAATTCTAATATAAAACCTAATTTGATAGACAAAAATACATTAAATATTTTTTGAAAGAAAGGTATGTGCAAGTATCATGGTGAAGCAAATAACTAGAGGTCTACAATCTAGAGGAGTTGAGTTGATTCTATGAAGTTGTCATAAATGAGAAAGAATATGTTGATGAGACCTATTATTGATATGAGGTTTGTTTGAGTCTTCATATGGCATAAAGGTATGAACATATATACTTTTTTGTATTCATATGGTGGTTGATCATATATGCATTGAGGTCTTCAAGAGGTCTACAAGAGTGCCTAGGGAGCATATGTGAGATGCTTCAAGAGTTTTAGGAATTTTATTTGTTGTGGATAGATGAAATGAGTGGTTACAAGTATGTGGAGTTGTTTGTGGCAGTATTTGATCATATCATGAGGTGTTTTGGCATGATATTGATTTTAAAAGAGCATATACAAAGGTAAGAAGATCAATTTTGAGATTTAGTCCTTGCATGAGAGACCTAGTGTGATGGCACAAGCTTGGTAGATTATTGAGATGATGTCATTTATCATGTGAATGAGGTTTTGAGAACAATACAAAGGGTTTCAAAGTGTGATCAAAGTCCAAGTACAACTGGCAATCCTAGACCTAGTGTGCAAAAAGACCTAGTGAGGCCTAATAAGGTGTCAAGTTAAGTTCCCAAGGTGCCTAGAGATCATGTAAGATTTGACAGAGGTGTAAGGGTTGTTTCAATGGGATTGACCATGTTTAAGGTCTTGAGTTGAATTAAAAAGTAATAAAATGATTTTGAAGGTCTCTTATGTATATAGAATGATAAGATGTAGACCTGAGAAGGAACTTTTGATACTAATTGGCATGTGTGGATATTATATGGGTACTAAGATGGTTTTCTAATAATTATGAAGTGGTTTTAAGGATAGAGTTGTGTAAACAAATGTTAAGAATCTAAACTGGTCCAAAAACCTCTCAAAAACCTCACAGTGACATGATTGGAAATATCTTGTTGGAAAGTTCCCAGAATGGTTTGGCAAGTCTATTTTAGTGATTGGAGGTGGTAGAGAACTCACCCAATAATGTCCAAGTGGTAGTATTCTCTTAGGATAGTAAGTGAAACCTTCATAAAAACCCTTATTTTCTTAAAAATTTGATATAACAGGAAGGGTTGACTAGGCCAAAGAATGCAAATCAATGGAGGTTAAATATTGAGACCTATGTTTGTTATCCATGGGGTTAGTTGGGAAAGTTATAGCCACCGTTTAAAATCTTTTGGTCACTCAAGTTGGCCTATATCTATATTTTTAGCTGAAAATGGTAGATAGGGACATTTTATAGAGTTGTATAGAGTTCTTGGTCACTCAAGGTGAGTTTTCTAAGTGTTGGGATATGTTATTAAGGTCATATAGCTTTTGTAGATCCATTATAGATGATTATATTTATCTTAGATATGAATATCAAGCTCAAATTTTTAAAAATAGAGGTATGACGGTTTTTAATTTTTTTGTGATTACAAAACCTAGGTATGCTTTTATGAAGCTAATGACTCCATCATGACCTATGGAATTTAGTGTGTGTTAGATGGATTGAGTGCAGATTTTTATTTAGTAGATATCATTATTATAATGTATGGTTGAACTCAAGGTTTAGAGATGATCAAAAAAAGTTGACTGTGCTTTGACAATATTTGACCATTGTATGTTGCTTCAGGAGATTGGTCTAGAAAGACCATTATTGTTCATTTTTTTAAGAATAAGGTTGATTTTGTGGTTGATATAGATATCCCTATGGATAATTTTCATGAATCAATCTTCATGTTGAGTGCCCATTTAGGTGTTAGAAGTTTAAGTCTTCATGACTTGGTTTTGGTGTATGAGTGAGTAAGCTACATGAGTGAGTTTAAGCCCTTATGCCTTGAGTTGTGATGCCTAATGCATATGATGACTTTATTGAGGTCATGGAGGTTGTGTACATGTTCTTGGTTCATCATAGTTAAGCTATTTTAGTATGTTTATGCCTCAAGAGTTCAAGGTAGCTTTATGTGTGTGTAAAACGTAGTATGATTATATGTTAACCAAGAAGGTGTCTTGTAGTAGTATGAGTCATGATGGCATGTGATGATTAAAGGGAAGTTGCTTGATGCTATGAGGAGTATATGAATTTTTCATACCTATCTGAGGTAGCCTTATTGGCCTAATAAGTTAGTGTTGAGTGAGAAGGAGTGGATCTATTTGAATTAGGTCTACATTGGACCTATTGTTGGTATGAGGCCTAATGAAGCATTCAAGGTATGATATTATTATGAAATATCTTGTAATAAATTTGTTTTTGGTTTAAACTAACTTGATATAGATGAATCATGGAGTTAGGAGGGGCTAACTCAAGTCTCTTGAGAATCTTAAAGACAAGCATATATGATCTAAGGGTAAGCAAGAGATTGTGAAAGGTCAGTTTATAGATGAAGGACTTTGAGAAGGTCTAACTAGTTTGGGTGTTGGTTCAAGAGGTTGATTAGTCAAAGATAAGTACAAGTAGTTACAAGTGAGCATGGTGATAAAGGAGACTATTTGATTTTTTTTAGGTATGCATGACATGGTTTTTTAAAGAACAGTTTCAAGGATCAATTGGAAAGCTTGTATAATACCCTTTGTCATTAATGTCAAAGGTGGAGGAAGATCAAAATGAAGGAGTTCAAATGGGTAAGAAGACATTCTTAGGGTGTTTGACATCAATGAAAAAGGGGGATATTGTTGAAGCATGGTAATTTATGTCTTAGGTTGTCATTAATGTCAAAAAGAGCATGAGGTACTAGTGCATTAATGATAGAGAGTTTATGTTTGATAGCTTGGAGAGTATATGGCATATGTGCAAGTCAGTGAGAATAAAGAAGAGGTTGTGAGGCATCCATAGATGTCTTGGTAAAGTTTCAGTGTGTCATTTGATCATTTGGAGATAAAAAAATGCATCCTCTAGCCTAAGAAGGCCCAGATCATTACAGACTATCACACAGGTATGAATGAACTAAGAAGTTTGTGCATTTATTTTAAGTACTCAAAAATTCTAACTAGGTCAAAGGTTTTTATGGAAATGTTTTCCATAGTGGTAAAGAGGTACCCTACAAATTTGGTGTCTTTAAGTGTTTCCTATCTCAAATTATAAGGATTCAAAGTTTTTATAGTAGACTGTGACGTGCTAGAGACCATCAAGTTTAGGCTATAGGAAATAGTCGTTGAAGTTCAAAAATATGAATTTTGGATTTCAAATGATTATGTATGCATAAGATACCAATGAGAAAAGAAGTGTTTCAAGAAGCCAATATATAAATAATTTTGATATGGTGTAAAATATAAATTTGTAGTAGACTCCATGAATATCATCCTCCAAGTGGTATTTTTTCTTAACTATCCATACAAGTGCATTTATTTTAGGTCAAATTCAAAGGTTCTGCCTATGGTAAAAACTAGAAGAACTAGTGAGCAAAGGAATGCATATAGAGACAAAAATATTAAGAATTTTGGCATGGTATAAAAATAAAAGTTGTATTAAACTCCTTGATTAACAACCTACAAGTGGAATTTCTTCATGATAGTCTTTACAAGTGGACAGGTAGATTTGAGTGAGCTTCTTACAGAGATGATTTTTAGGTGATTTGGATAGAGTTGAATTATATAATTCACATGAATTTGTTTTTAACATCTCATATTACCATAATAATGCATTATAAATTCATGGAAGTGTTCCTACAGGTGTTGGAAGTCATGTTCACCATGAGTGGTTCACTAGGCAGAATGACAGTCCTATGTAAGTGAGTGAGAATGATGAGTTGGAAGATATCTTCACTTAGTTAAAGCATATCATGAATATGATTTTTTTTTTAGGAACTATTTTATTTACACATTCTTTATGGAATGTTATGATCCATTATAAATTATGGTAATATGAAAGCCAAAATGGATTATCTAGTTGTGTAAGGGTTGTGTAAGAAAGGCTTGAGAAATATGTTTGTAAGACCAATGGTTGACATCAAAATCAATGTTATATATATATATATATATATATATATATATATATATATATATATATATATATATATATATATAATGATGGTCTAGAGGTATCATATAAACTATTAATGTGAATTAAAATTCATGAAAGTTCCCTTGCAAGTGATTAAGATAACATTCTACATGACTATGTTTTTGAAGCTACAGGCAAATTTCTATGTGATAATGATTTTTATATTCTTGTGTCATTTTGATTAGTTTTGAAGTAAAAAAATCATGTGAATTTGTTATATATATTCCATATGATATAATTCATGCATTTGTAGTGTTTGAAATTACATATGCAGATGCTGGTAGTCAAAGATCCTTGACTATGTTTTGGTAGTTTTTGGCAAAATAAAATGAGCTTTTTGAAGAAGTGTTTCTAAGTGTTTGGAGGCTAATATAAGATTTAAAATGTATTTTTATGGTACCCTAAGGTAATAATTTTATATCCATATATTTATTGTGTCTTTAAAGTGTTTTTATATGATGTCTGAGTTGTATCTTTGCAGAATATGTTTTTGGGTTAATTAGGCCTAATAGGTCTTTAAGGCCTAATGAAGCATTCATGAGGAGAGCGAATGAAGTGTGACTTATCAAGAGTGGAGGAGGTAAATTGGGGTTTTCAATTAATTTTTTAAAATTTTTGAAGACTCTCTTGGCATGTTGACCTAAGGAATGTTAGAATGAAGATATATATGATGTCACAAGGACATAATATTTGGTAGTTAATTATGGATGGTTATATTATGCCCCCTTTCCACCAATAAATACATTAGGTAAGATGGATAGTGAAAATAACTTCAAGAAATGAATGCCATTCTAAGTGGCCTATCAGAGGTAGAACTTGTAAAGGTAATGCATTGTGTATCATCCAAAGATATATGGGACAAACTAAAGACTATCTATGAAGGAGACACCAATGTAAAATTGGCTAAGTTACGAACCCATATAAGATAGTTTGAAAGCCTAAATATGAATGAAGATCAAACCATTTCATCTTAAATATTGAGGGTTGATGAAGTTGTCAACATAATTAAAGGATTGGGAGAAGAATTTAAAGAGTATACTATTGTCCAAAAGGTGTTGAGATCACTAACTCCTAGGTTTGACTCTAAGGTGTCTACAGTAAAAGAGATACAAGATTTGGATAAACTAGATATGGCTGGACTTCATGACATTTTTACTACCTATGAGATTATAACCAATGAAGGAAGACCTTCCAAGAAAGAAGTAGCTTTCAAAGTTTAAAATAAGTCAAAATCCAAGAAGGTCAAAGATTAGGTATGTTTAGATATTGATGATGATGAACTTATAGCTATGTTTGCTAGAAATTTAAGGTTTAGCCTAGGTAAGTACAAGGGTAAGCTACCCTTAAAAAAATTTAGTTGTGGCAAGATTGGTCACTTCGTAACCAAGTGTCTTAACAAGGACAAATATGAGCATAATAAAGAACGTAATGAACACCATGAAGATGACATAAAAGTCTATAAGTATGAAACTAATAAGAGATATTTTAAGAAGAATTAAGGATGGAAAGGATCATTAAAAAATAAGAAGATTTTATATACCAAAGAAGATATCTCATCTAATGAAAATGATTCAGACACATCTAATAGTGATGATGGAAATAATAAATCTAAACATGATAATAGTGAAACTTTGTTCATAGGCATAGAATCAGACAATGAGGGTTGTTTAAATGGGAAAGGTCTTATGATTGATATAGAATCAGATGAACAAGTATACTATGATAGTGAAGAAGGAGAAGTTGAAGTGGATCTTGAAGCTAAACTCATGAGTTCCCTAGAAGAGTTGAAGATTGTGAAGAAAAAGAAGAACAAAAAACTAAAGTCGTTAGTCAAGGATTATGAGGAGTAGATTAGATTGTTTGAGGAAAGGCTAAGCAATAATTTCAAGGAGTATGATGAGATTTATAAAGGCTAAAGAGTAAGAATGTATTAGGTATGAAATTGAAATAGAATCCCTAAAATCTAAGTTAAATCAAGCATCTAGAAAGGTGAATATCTTTGTGAAATTTGAAAAGATTACTAAAGCTCTAGATGATATTTTAAGTAGTCAAAAGTCTGCAAGTGACAAGACAAGTCTTGGTTTCAAAGAAGACCAAAATGAGGCACCTCAAGTCAAGGATAAGACTATTGAATACAAGAAGGTCAATATGAAAATACCAATTTGATAGCCTAGTGCCATAAGGTATGTTAATTCTTTCAATGCTTATTGTTTTGAATGCAGTCAGTTTGGTCATAAAGTAATAAAATGTAGAAGACCCTCCAAGAATGAGTACTCATAGAACTATGGAAGGAGTCATAATTCACATCAGTCAAATGTTATGTATAAGGTGGTCTATTATAGCTATCATAATGTAGGACACATTTTAAGATTTTGTCTTAATAGAATTAGAAGAACATCAAGTCAAAATAGGAAGTTTGAAGCTCTTAAAATGTAAGAAAGAAGGTAAATGAATGTATGGAAACTAAAGATAGTAAAGATAAGTCATGATCGGTCTACAAGATCAATTGTAATCGTTATTGAGATAGAGCATGCATTAGGTGATATATCAAGTAAGGAATGTCTATTGTCAGCTCACATTGATGATCAAATAGTTGATGATGAGATCAAGCCTAAAGTGTCAATAAAGTCAAGAAGGATGTTGAAGAATATTTAACCTTGTAAAAATATGGAGATCTGGAAATATCCTAAGTTCATGTTACTTTAGTTCCTTATAATAAGGGGTGGCTCTATTAAGCTTCATGAATATGTTCTTCTATATGTGGAAGCATAAGGTTGTAGTCAAAGAAGGTTTCTTTTTGAGAAGATTTTAGGTTGTCTATGTTGCAAGCAAGGACTTGAAGATGAATATTATCCATTCCTATGTTGATAAATCAATGATTTTAAGTGTAGAAGGTAGCATGATGAGAGATCTAAGGTTGTTATTAGGTATCTAAAGTCAAAGTACAAATAATTGGTATATAAGAGGTAAGCTTTTGATACCTGTTTGTGTGAGTAGTTGAGCTTGATTTGTGAAAACAAATGAGGAGTCCCTAATTCTACAATTGGTGTCAAGAATGGGATAGACTTGTATGTGTTCAAAAGTTTGATCTTATTCAGTCCTCTAAAGGAAGGTAAGTGATTGAGTTTATAGTTTTTTAAAAATAATATATGCTTGGTCTAAGGGGGAGCTTGGTAGCCCTAAGTTATTTGTCAAGAAAGTGATTGTTTTTTAATATGCATAGAGTTAAGGAGAGACTATGTCTGAGATGTTTCATAGACTCTATTTTGTTGAGCCTTTAATGAATCAGTTGGGAGAGTGACCTAATTGAGAAAAAAATTTGAGAATGGTTGTCATAGATGGTTGTCATAGTTTTTAAAGACTATGTGCCATCTAGTGTCTTTGAGAGGTAGTATCAGCTCAGAGGGACAAAGAATGATTCCAATAGTTATAGGTGACCTTTGTTATCCATTATTAATAGAAGCATGGTGGATATTTCATTTAAGGGGGAGCTATTCAGGTTGTTGACTAATCCTGATCTCTATCTTGTAATCTAAGTTCATTCTAAAAGAGATGATAGTTGCGGAAGACCTTTGTCATTAATGTCAAAGGGGGAGAAAGATCAAAAAAGATAAGAAAGGGAGAAAGATCAGAAAGATAGAAAGAAAAGGTAAGACAAGAAAGGGTGAGAAAAATAAAGAACTAGATCTAAGAGTTGATTTATATCAAGAATGGTTGACATAATTTTTTGAGTATGTTTACCATCAATGACAAAGGGAAGATTGTTGAACACTGTCATTGATTAAGGGGAGATTGTTGAGTTGTTGAAATCAATATTGTCATTGATGTCAAAGGTTCTTGTGAAGGTTCATTATCAAGTAAGCTCTGAGATATGTGTATGATGAGTTCTTATGCCAGCATAGTGAGTGTTTTTGTATGAAAATAGTAATGTGAGAGTATTATTTGAAGAAATATTCTTATGATAGCTTGAAGTGATATCATTAAGATCAGCATGAGTGAGTACAGATCAATACAGCAAGTGTCAAGTAACTTTAAAAGATTTATCTAGACCATGTGAGATGGTATGTGTAGATAGCTTGATGAAATGAGTGAGCTCCAAAGAAGAATTTATATGCTTTGAAGATCTATGTATGCAGCTTTGAAGATTTGTGTATGCAGCTCTAAAGATGCCCTGAATTAGGTACAAAGATGTGAAAGATTTGAAGAATGATTCATAGTGTTTGAGCATGAGAGAGTTTATTTGAGTTTGTACATGAGATATTGAGGGCCTTAAAATTGATTAAAATATTAGCTTTGAAGATCTATGTATGCATCTCTAAAGATGCTCTGAAGATCCCAGTCAAGCTCCAAAGATCGATAAACAACTCTGAAGATGCTCTAAGTGAGCCAAAAATATAATATATTGTATATATAAAGAAGATTAACTATACAAGGCTTCTTGATCATACATAAAATGCATTGAATCACTTAGGAGAGTTTCAAGGTGAAGTCTACAGGGGTAAACACTTCAATCCAAGTCTACAATTAGACTAGTTGTAGATCCTACTAGCCTAATGAGGCATCATGAGATGTTAACAAGACATATGAAGAATTTTTTATAGTATTTGAGCATGATAAGATATTTTATGACATATATATGAAGTACTGAGAGCTTGGATAGTGGTTAGAAGATCAGCTTCAAGACCTAACAAGACTTGCAAGTCAAGTGCTAGAAAGCAAAAGAGAGATGGTGACTAAATGAAGTATCAAGATTAATTTCCATGGCATGTATGAGTAGGTAAGCATTAAAATAAGTGATTTAAGTTATTTTTGGCATGTTCATGAAGTTTTAGGTCATGGTTTGTAATAAATTTTTGAAAAAGTGTTTCAAGGTTTCTTGAGTGCACTGAATGAAGAGTTGTCTACTCGAGAAGATTTTTCAAGTGCTTGTTGGCACATAAAGCATGTACATGAGAATATAATATGTTCATGGTAGATAATGAAGGGTTATATCTCAAATTTATAAGCATTATTTTTTGGAAAGAAGAGCTAAGTTTTATAAATGATCATTAAGATTAGAAGTTAGTCTAAACGCTCAAAGAACCCTACCAATGATCTGATGTTGAAGATCTTGTTACAAAGAGATCATAATGATTTGATATGAAAATTTAAGTTATTGGAGGTTGAATTCAACTCTCTTAGGCATCTACAGGTGTGATTGGTTTCTCAAGTGAGTGAGTAGACCCTATAAGAAAGGCCTTATTTCTCAAAGATTTATTGTAGTAGGTAGAGTTGACTGAGTCAAAGTTGTTAAATGGATGAAGTTAAAAGTATGATACTTGTAGTTGTTGTCCATGAAATTTTATGGATAGGTTCCAAATATTGGGTATGCAAATTTGGTGATTCAATTTGGCCAGTCGCTAATAGACCTAATGGTGTAGATAGTAAAAAAATCAAGGAGAAATAAGAAAATGATTATTTATGCATTTTCATGAAAGAATGATGGATTGAAGTGAATGATGTTGTTTTTTGGGACTAAAATAATATATCCATGCTTTGTAAAATCTTAGAAGTTAGTGTAAGAGGTTGGAACATTGAAGCCAAAATGGCTTATATGGCTTAGTAGAGTCTGTGAGAGAGAAGATCAACATATTGGTCTATAAGACCAATAGTTTTCATTAGAGCTCATGATATGATTGGTTGAGGTTTGTCTGAGGATGTTATAAAATATTTTTCAATCATATAAATCCCTTGAGTATGTTTAATCATGTGTCAGATGTTCATGTTTCCTTGACTATGTTTTGAAGTTAGTTGGTAGTTCTAAGTGAACATCTTGCAAAGAAGAGTTTGAGCCTATATACCCTGAGTTGAAGCATATAATAAAGTTTGTGATGACCTTGAGGTCATAGGGTTTATGAATATGTAATTGTTTTCCATAGTTATTTGTAAAAATTGAGTTTATGCCTCAGTTATTCAAGACATATTTTCTACGTATGCACAGGCCTTTTATCAACACTGATTTGAGTGGCATATGATGTTTTCCTACCATTTAATGTGTTTTAATATGCTTCAATAAGATCAAAGGGTAACATGTTGTTAAGAAGACCTATTAGGTCTCTTTAAAGCCTAAAAGAGGAGTAAGGGCTAATTGAAATATGGTCGACTTAATGTATTGATTGATTCATAATTAAGGAATGTTATTTTATTATGTTAAGACCTATTCATGTCCAACCTAAGAGATAATAATGTGTGTCCAACTAAGAAGGATATGATCAAGCGACTTGTATAAAAGAAAGGCAATTTAGGCCTATTTGGGTATGCTAAAAGAGAGAAAAGAACAAGTGAATGATATAGATAATTAGTGAGTATAAGGAGGTCATGTAGACCATTAGAGGGATGTCATGAATATCTAATAGATTTTTTACATATGAGGATAAAGTTTATAAGACCTAATCAATCAATGAAGAGGGCTAGTTGAGCGAAAAAAGTTGAAGGCCAGTTTGAGAGGAACAAAAGTGAGCAAAGATATAAGGAAGAAGATCATCATATGTTGTATAAGCAACAAAGGTTTCTAAATTTTATCAAGTGTATCAGGTGGTTGACTTGGTTTTAAGTCATCTAGAGAGTTTGTGCCTCCTTATAAGTGGGTGCTTGATAAAGCTTAGTTGAGTTGGTGTTGAGCTAGTTAGGGTTGGTGCTCCATGTGGAGTTAGTGCTTCACTAAAGATTAATGTTTGTCTTAGTGTTTCATGATGTTATTATTTATTGCTTATGCATTCTAAGATGTGCATGCTTGTTATAATGGTTCATTTATGTTAAGTGGAATTGAATGAAAAGTTTTGAAGTCTAATTCACCCCTATTAGTCATTGTACTTCCAACATGTCAAATATTAAAGCCAAAACATTAGTTGTGTATATATAGTGAAGGAGCACAATTAAACAAGGTGGGATAACTACATGTGGCTTGATTTCACTTCTCAGAGTATTAGATGCATAGGAAGTGGTACTCATTAAACAAGAGTGATTATGGTCAACTCAAGCCATTACACTTTCCTAGTTTTTGCAAGTTTCTAGACCTCATAAACACTTCAAGGTTTCAAGGTGAAGGAGAATTATTTATGGATTTATGCACATAATTAAGTTTTAGGGTCATATATAGAGCATACATAAGCAGACAATGGTTATTGTACAATCATATTCCTTCATTTATGCATAGGTCAATACTAACCAATGCAAGTATATATTAATCGATGATACTAACCTAGATTAATGAAACTAACACTACATAAATAAAAGTACAATTTATAATCTAGATGAATCACATGATTTTATTAGTCTTCTTTTCACTTCCATAGTATAGTCACAATGACATAGTTAACCAAAAAATCTAAGCACTCATTTCTTTGTTATACAAGCACTATATTTAGCATATGCCACTTATCAAACCATTATGATTAGCTTCAATATTTTATATTCAGCTGTATGTTTGAATGTCATATTTGTCAATATGTATTATATTTCAAGTTTTTATCCTATTAGGGTTACAATACCAAATTAAGGTAAAACATATTGGCGAACATGAATATTTTATCGAACCATTCTTCCAAACTTTTGGATTTTTTTTCCTAGGGTTTCACATTTTATTTATAATTTCCATACACAAAATATTTTCACCTTTTATAAGTTTCAAATTTTTTGTACTAAGGTTTCATAATAGATTTTTTTTTCCATACACAAAAAAATATTTTCCTCCTTCTAGGGTTTCAGAATTCAACCTTAGGGTTTTTATTTTTAGACCTAATTTCATATTTTTCCCTAATAATATACATTAATCTTGACCATATTGGTTTAATATTATTGATTAATATAAGTCATGAAATTACTCTTTTCATATTGTTTTACATAGATAATGTATCTTATTTAGATCAATTGTGTAAGCACATGGGTCAAAAAGATCAAATTGAAATACACTAATAAGGCTAAAATTAACAATAAACAATTGCAAGCCTTCCTCAAATCTTACTACTATAATATCTAATTATAGTTTGTTTTTTATTGTTAAATGACAAAGGGAATGCCTTACCTCATTTGTTTTCCCTATTAAAAATTATACAACACCTATTATATACCTTATTGATGGACTTATCATGAATATTGAGACTAATAATATTCATGACACAACTACTAAGGGTTAGTTAGATGTCATGGATGGTAAATAATTCATTGTAAATATTAACATGAATCCACATCAGATCGATGCAATGTTATATATATCAAGAGATGAGTATAAAAAATTACCTAAACTAACACATCATGTGTTCAGATCTCTACTACGTGACCTACGTGACATCCACCCAAGGTTTGGGGTAAACACAAAGCTTCCAATAGGTCTATGTACCTATTCCTACACAAGAAACCCTTACCCATCCCATGATGAATAACCATGTTCCATCACCAACCTCGCCTAATACATGTTCTCTTGAGAAAATTATTATAACTTTACACACTAAGGTGTTACAAAGAGAACAAGGTGTATCTAGAGATAGTAATTATATGGATTCATGTGCCTTGCTTCATAACCCATTATCTACTGAGATAACAATTTATTATTTACTAATAGTGTTTATAACTCCTAAGCTTCCATTATATGAAGGTAAACGTGATTGTGAACAACACCTTAGATCATTCCATGTAACATGCTTAGACTATACATATAATGGAAATTTATGAACTATGTTATTTATAAGAAGACTCAAGGACTATGCACTTTGATGGTTTTATGATCTCCCCCTCTAATCCATAAGATCATTTAACACCGTGGCAAACCAATTTTTAGCACATTTTTACATCAACATTGATGAAATTTATCTTATGCACAAAATGTTAAACTTAAGCAAGAGTCCAATGAACCAATCAGTGACTATGTACTTCAGTACAAGACTATGTTAGCCAAGATGACCAATATTATGGTTAATAATTAATTATTAGACATATTCAATAAAGTATTTCTTGTAGCACTCCAAAATTCAATTGTATTCAAGATATTCAAATCCTTTTACAAACTATGACATATAGTAAAGGACAGAGAAGTCAAGATAATACCTTTGAACAAACTCAAGTATACATCTACTCCTACAACTACTTCAACAAAAAAGTTTCAAAGAAAACCAAGATACAAGGTCAAACCAACTAATAATAAGAATGAGAAAAAGTCTATGGTCAATGCAATATCATAACCTACAAACTAGCTAAAATTGACTGCTCCACTAAAGAGATAATTGTTGGCAAAGGTTCCTAGAAAACTCTAGAACATGTTAATTAGAGAGATAACTTGCACAGTAGAGAGCAAAGATAAACATAATCCAATAATTCAGACTTACAAAATATTTATTAAATATGGAAGCACACTATTGCATGAAAATATATAAATAACACATAGAAACAGGTGGTATAACTATAATTAATTATATATTTAAAGGCAAACAAATTACTCACTACACACTAAACATAGATAAAATATTCTTAGGAAAACCATAATGAAACTATTTCATTAATCTCTAACACACATTGAAACCACATTTCATTACATCTGAGCACTATATATAGAGAACATTCTAAAACTTTGTCTCTTTAGATTCTAGTCTTTTGATATGCCACAAGGAAAGACTCTTTGTATTTTCTACCCTACTCCGTATGTTTACAAGGTCACATACATCCAAAAGACTATATCAAAGACAAAATCATAAAATATGTATACATGTCCAGCCAATTATACTTTGTTATTTTGGTGATCACGATCCATAACCAACACTTTATCAAACTTAAATTATTATCTCATCCTAATATAAAGTCACACTTTGAAGTCTACTCTAAAGCTAAGAGAATGAGTCATAAACACTAGTCACAATTATCGCTCGAGGTGTCATTTACTAGTTTTCACCCATTGGGCACTATTTAGCTAGCCTTTCAGGTTTTTAACTAAGTAGCATACTAGCCTATCACCCTTTTGGGTTTTCAATAGACTAGTATAATGAGGTCATCATCCTTTATGAGTTTTCAACCATCCTAGCCCCACTCCTAATGCTTAAGACTATTTACAAATTTTGAACAACTTGTAAAAAAATTAAAATTATGGTGCATAGTACCTATTGAGAGGTTGGTGGTATGTTTTGAAGTGGATGCATAGGAGGTTACTTTGTTATTGATTCTATTTTTGAGGAGTTCGGATCTATTAAATGTGCATGATTTATTGGTGGGGTCTACTATTGTTAAGTGGCTATTTGTTTCTGCACAAATATATTCTTTTTTTACATGACTTATTGGACTTGTTGTAATGGAATGAATTAAGGTTCATCCACCAATTGAGAAATAGAAACATCAATCTATGAAATATCTTGCTTCAGCATCCTTTAGTCTCTCAGGGCCTCACACACTAAAGAAATTAAGATGCATAGTGGGACCTAGTTCAGCATCAAATTTTGCATACTATCATCTTCTACAATGGAAACTAGTGTTTTTATGTTTAGCATTTTTAGCTGAATATTCAACACCAACTCATCCAATTAGTTTGCAACCCTTTGATCCTAAATGCCTAAAAATGTGTTACACATATCTCATTATGCCAAGCCTGAAGCTTTTGTATGGTAGTCCATGGAATCTAGCATTTACTTAAGTGCACTACCCATTACTTCTGTAGTAGCCATTTGATCATCCATTGTGGCTTTTGTTTTATATACTATTGTGAACTATGGTTGTGTAGTAGCCAAGGATTTGTTGAGATGTTACCTCTAGTTCAACATTATTTGAATTATCTATTTGCCTTGATACATAATGGTATCTAAGACTTGTTCATATTCTTTGAGCAACTCATAGATTGCATCTATTTTTGTCCTTAGAGTTTGCCCTAGTATGTGAAATATTTATAGGCATTACATGACCAACCAGTCCTTATTGAGTTGTGTCAATAAGGCCATGAGTTGCTTATCCTCATAAATGATTCGGTCATCGAGAACCTATATAACCAACATGGGATAATTGTTGTTGATTATTTGTCTTGCCTTTGTAAGTTGGTTGCTCAATTATGTTTTTTCCTCACATGACTAAAAAATTTCTTACTCCAAGTCTAAGGCCTTTTACACAATTGACTCTTGGAACATAATGGTTCCTTTGATTTACTGGGATAGGGGAAACTTAGTAATATCCAAAGATATTTCCACTGTAGTGGTCACAAGTGCCATGGATGTAGTTAAAAGTGTTGTAAGATCTGGTGTGAATTGAGCTAAAGGTAGTGAGAAAGTGGTGTGTTGGGTGGATTTTGTGGGAATATCCCATAACCACTAGGTAGAAATCTAAGGTTTTAGTTTTGAAGCTTCCTCTTGTGCACCTGCTTACTTTTCAAAACTTGTGTTGTGTTTTGCAATCTATATCTTCCTTATCCTAGGCCTCCTTTTCCTTCACAACTATAGCTTCAACTTCAGTCTAAATTTTAACATATGCCTTAGCTTGAGTTTTATCTTATGCCTTGGCCTTAGCCTTAGCCTCAGCTTCGGCTTTGGATTTGGCATCTTTCTTATCTACTTGGGCCTTAGTTGCATGTTTGACTTACTCTTCTTTCTTATGGTCCTCCTCCTTAGCCTTAACTTTATCTCTAGATACTTGCTCAATAATTGCTTATTTAGCTTGCTCATCTTTGGCCTTTTATTTGATTTGAGCCTTGAATTTTTCCTCTTTTACATCTTTCTTTCATTATGCAACATGCACTACTTATTGTTTTCTTTGTGCTTATTCTTGTTGTTTCCTTTTTACCTTTGTTTCTTTAACCTGTTTCCTTACATCCTCTACTTTCTTATCCTACTTCTTCATAACCTCTACTTCTTTGGCCTGCTTTTTCATATCCTTTGTGTCTTTGGCTTAATTCTTGCACTTTTCTTCTATAACTTATTTATGTTGTTCTTCATGTGAAACTTCTTATTGTTTGTATTGTACCTCCTATGTAATTGATTGCTCTTTATCTTATTTGTTCTTGCCCTTCTCCTCTTCCTTTTTCTACTTCCTCTCTTCTTTCTTTTGTGTGTCCTCTAGATATTGTGTTTGCTTCATAGTTTCTTATTCATGTGTTGGCTTTAAGACAATTATTTATTGAGGTTCCTCACTGACTTTTGGGATGTCAAGTTTGGTATTCGATTCACTTTCTTTAGAAGATTATGATTTCACAACTATACCTCTATGCATAAATGTCTTTTTCCTGGATGTGGTTGGAGTGAGGATATATTTTTAATTCTTCATAGCCTAAGTTGGAGGTTATTGTTGTGATGTTTTTTTTATGGTTGTGCACTAATCACAATTATTGGTTCCCTAAAAGACACCATCCATTTCCTTATAGTTTGAGATGGTTGGGTAGATGGGTGTGTGCATGGTTTATGCATCAATGGTTGTGTTAGGCTTTCTTATTCTAGTATATCAACCGTTTATGTAACGAATGATCCTATAATTGGGTATACTTGAAATATTCTAGCTACCAACTTACACTACATTGCTTCTTGACCTATGATATCAACAATAATAGAGGGTGGGCATTGAGTAATATCAACCCAAAGATCTTACCTTACCTGATTATGCATCTGGCATGTGCACGCTAATTTTCAAAAAAATAATTCTTTTTCTTCTTCCTTGACATATATATCATTGCTAATGTCTTCCAGGATAGTCTTCAAAACTTCTTGCTTGTCCACTCCCAATTCTATTAGGCCACGCTCACTATCCTTGGGACATTTAGATTGTCCAACCATGAATTTATGTGATGTGTCCTCTTCTTTGGTTTTAATGGTGAGTCTTGTAATGTAGTTTCCTTTATTTTTCCTTTATCTTGTTGGGATGAGGTTGTTGATGTTTAGAGTGGGGCTTATGTTTGTGCTTGTTATTATGCTTGCGTATGTTTTGGCACTGGTTATTATCCTTTTGGAGGAATAGATTGCAAGGGTTGTATGGACCTTGCATCTAAATATTTATTCCTACACACTTCTGCTTGTGCATCCAACATTATGATGAAAAATGGCATTATAGTCATAGTTAGAGTTGTTAGCTCATGCACTTTGATTTTCACCCCATTGTGCAGTTTTGTTACCAATGCATTGTTAGGATTGTAGAGTACAATTGATTACTTTTGTATAAGCAACTAAACACAGAATTGAAACCAGAAGTAATAAGTAACTAGAAATCAGAAATAACAAATAATAGGAGATACAAGAAGCAACCAATCTATATTAAACTCTTCCAAAAGGAAATACAATGAAGAAATATCTCTCTCCTCACACCTCGCAGATGTACAGTAATTCTCCCTCAAGAGTTCTCTCTCTCACTCAATCAATTACAATCAACTCAATTACTGAATTGTACATGCTATGAGGATCTAACCCTACTATATAATATACTACAACACTAGGGTTCATGAGCCATGCATTTGCCACCCTTAGATCCACCTCTTAAAACAAAGGCTCAAATTTGTTCTCCTAAAAATAGCAATTCTAGAAATGCACAAAAGTCGGTGTCAGTCTAAAGATGACTGATGTCGATCGACTCCTAACCGATGTCGATTGGTTCTGATTGATGCCAGTTACTGTGTAAGCCTAGAAACCACAACATTAGCTCATTAGTGAATCTTTTACCTCCACAACTCAACAATCTCCCACTTGAAGATAAACAGCTACATCTGTACCTGTACAGCAACATCCTCTAAACATCTCTGGCTTGTTTCTCCCTCTTCAAGTTCAATCTTGAAGACCAACAAAATTTGAATGAAGATTCAACTTCTCCTTTGTTATCGGCTTTGTTAACATATCAGCAAGGTTCTTATCTGTATGGATCTTTTCCAGCTTCAACTGTCCATCCTCCAATACCTATCTAATGAAGTGGTACCTAAGCTGTATATGTTTGGTTCTTGAATGAAAGGCTGAATTCTTTGCCAAATGAATTGCACTTTGACTATCACTATACAATCTACAACTCTCTTGCTCCTTTCCCAACTCTTTCATGAACCGAGTCATCTAAATCATTTCCTTATTAGCCTCTGTGACTGCAATGTATTATGCCTCTATAGTAGACAAGGCAACAACCTTCTATAACTTTGAAATCTAGCTAACCACCGTTCCACCAACAGTGAACACATATCCTATGGTGCTTCTCCTACCATCCAAGTCACCTATCATATCCGAATCTACATACCCATGTAGAGAAGTGTTTGACCCTCCATAGCATAAATGCCTACTACTGGTCCCTCTCAGATATCTGAGAATCCACTGAACTACTTTCCAGTGTTTCTTTCTTAGATTGGCCACAAACTTGCTGACAACTCCCACTGCTTGGGCAATATCTAGTCTAGTACATACCATTGCATATATCAAGCTCCCAAATGTTGAAGCATATGGAACTCTACTCATGTACTCAACCTCATCATGTGATTTAGGACACTGTTATTTGTTCAACTTGAAGTGTCCAGCCATAGGTGTGTTTATCGGTTTTGCATCCTGCATATTGAACCTCTCCAACACCTTATTCACATAATCCTCTTGAGACAAAATCAAACTATGATTTTTCTGTCTCTCTTAATACTCATGCCAAGGATTTTTGTTGTTGATCCTAAATCCTTCATGGCAAATGTGTGAGCTAATTTTACCTTAAGCTCAGTAATTTCCTACATGTGTGAACCTGCAACAAGCATATCATCTACATATAGTAACAGGATAATATAACTACCATTATCCAATCTATTAAAATAAACACAATGGTTAGATTAACATTTAATAAAGCCATGCTCTGTCATAAACCTGTCAAACCTCAAATACCATTGTCTTGGAGCTTGCTTAAGACCATATAAGCTTTTCCTCAACCTGCACACAGGTTTCTCTTTACCTTTGACCTCAAAACCTTCCAGTTGATCCATATATATCTCTTCATCCAAATCTCCATGAAGAAATGTTGTCTTAACATCAAGTTGCTCAAGATGCAAATCCTCAATAGCAACTAAAGACAATACAATTTGAATAGAAGTCATCTTTACCACAGGAAAAAAAAATCACCAAAATCAATACCTGGTTTCTATGCAAATCCCTTTACTACCAACCTGGCCTTATATCTCATTTGTCCATTCTCTCCTTCCTTTAACCTATATACCCATTTGTTTTTTAGTGCTTTCTTTCTGGCTGGAAACTCAACCAAATCCCACGTATGGTTCTCTTCCAAGGAATCAATTTCCTCATTCTTGCCATGCTCCCACTGTTTCCTAGATTCTACCTGCATTACCTCATCAAAACTTTCTGGTTCTCCACCATCAGTGAGCAACAAGTAGTATAAAGAAGGGGAATAATGAATTGGAGGTTTACTTACCCTTTTAGACCTCCTTATGGGCATTTGAGACTCATTTATAGCTTGTTGTCTGCCCAAATTTCCTTCTGACAGTGATCGATCTCGGTCATCTCTAACCGATGTCGATCTGCACCCGACCGATGTCAATTCCTCCTGATCGATGCCAATTTCCACCTGACTGACGTCGGTCTCCACCTGATCGACATCAATTTCTACCTGACTGACGTTAGTCTCTGTGTTTTTCTGTGAGTGATGATTTTTACCTGCGAGCTCATTTTGGATCATAACCTCTTCCAAATCAAGATTGCCCTGCTCAGAATTATTCAGCCTCTTGAGCTGATCACTGTACAACACCTTCTCATTGAAAACTACATCATGGCTTCTAATAATTTTGTTAGTTTCTAAATTCCACAACTAAAATCTGAAATCTCCAAAACCATAACCAATGAAAGTGCACCGCATAAATTTAGCATTCAGCTTCTTTCTATTTTCTTTATCAATGTGCAAAAAAGCTTTAGAACCAAAAACTCTGAGAAATGAAAGATCTACCTTTTTACCTGTCTAAGCCTCTTCTATAATTCCACCATCTAGTGCAGTAAAAGGTCCTCTGCTAATCAAGTAGACCATAGTATCTACAGCTTCTGCCCAAAACTGTAAGGGCAAACCAGCATGCAACCTCATACTCCGTGGATGCTCCATTATTGTTCTATTCATCCTTTTAGCAACTCCATTTTGTTGAGGTGTCCTTGGAACTGTCCTTTCCCTATGTATTCCACTCATAGAATAGTAACTATTGAATTTATTGCTGCAGTACTCACCACCATTATCAGATCTAAGGCACTTCAATCTCAAACCTGTTTTATTCTCAACCAAAGCTTTCTATTTCTTAAATATGTCAAAAACATCAGATTTCCTCTTTATGTAATAAACCCATACCTTTCTTGTAGCATCATCAATGAAAGAAACATAATACTGTGATCCTCTAATAAAAGCTACCTGAGCTGGTCCCCACACGTCTGTGTGAACAAGCTCCAACTTGTGCTTCTTTTTTATTGACCCATTTTTGAGAAACCCCACTTTCTTTTATTTCCCAAAAATACACTGCTCACAAAAATCTAGATTTATGTTTTTCAAATCTGAAAGCTTACCTTTTGACTTAAGAACATTTATTCCCTTCTCACTCATATGACCAAGCCTACAGTGCCACAACTTTGCATCTACATCTGAAGTAGATAAAATAGAAGGAGAATAATCACTAATACAAGTAGATAGATAAAGTGTACCTACTCTCTTACCTTTTGCTAATACAAGTGCACCCTTGGAAACTTTCCAAGATTCAGTTGTGAGAGTTACTATGCAACCCTCATCACCCAACTTTTCTGTAGAAATCAGATTCCTCTTCAGGATGGGTACATGCATGACATCCTTCAACACCCATGTGTTGCCATTCTGCAATTTCAGCTACATTTTTCCTTTGCCAATAATTTTACAAGGCTCATCATCCCCTAAAACTTTTCCAAAATCTCCATGGACATAATCATTGAAAAATTTTCTATTTGGGGTTGCATGGAAAGAGGCACTAGAATCTAAAACCCATGATTCTACTTTATTATCCAAAGAAAATATAAGAGCATCCTATGCAACAATAATTGCAACTTTTGCTTCTTTATTACCTTCATGCTGATTTTCTTTGTTATCCTTCAACCAATAATCTTTCTTTGCATGCCCTTTCTTTCCACAATTCTAGTAGGTTATTTTTCTATTTCTGGATTTCGATCTACTTCCCATCTTTGACCTTGATTTCCCTTGCTTGCCCTTCTCTCTTTGCCTTCCCCTGCTTTCAACACTTAAAGCATTACCTGATGTTTTCCTTGTGCTTTTCCTGTGAATTTCTTCATTCAAGATTACACTAACAACATCATCAACTTTCAAGATATTTGAAGTAGATGCAGTATTACTAACTGCCATTACCAAACTATGCCAACTTTTAGGTAAAGAGCATAAGATTAAGAGAGCCTTAATTTCATCATCAAAAACTATTTTGACTGAATTTAACTGATCTACTATTGTATGGCAATCATTAAGATGACTAGATACAGATCCACCTTCCTGCATTTTCAAATTAAATAATTGCTTCATAAGATATATCTTATTTGAAGCTGAGGGTTTTTCATATAAATTTGCCAAAGTATCCATTAACTCTACCATTGTCTTTGCATGTGATAAGTTGGAAAACACAGAAGCTGCCAAGCTCAACCTTATAGATCCAAGAGCCTTTCTATCAAGAACATTCCATTTTTCATCTTCCATATCTGTGGGCTTCCTTGAAACCCCACCCAACGGTAAATACAGATATTTCTAATATAGATAATCTTCAATCTGCATCCTCCATAATTGATAATTCTTGCCATTGAATTTCTCCATTCTTAGTTTACTTTCTTCTACCATTGCTTTACTCCCACTCAATCAGAAACCCCTGTGAGTGAATTCTATAATCAACAAACACTAACACACTCTAATATTAGTTGTTAGGATTTTAGAGTACAATTGATTACTTTTGTATAAGCAACTAAACACGGAATTGAAACCAGAAGTAATAAGTAACTAGAAATCAGAAACAACAAATAATAGGAGATACAAGAAACAACCAATCTATATTAAACTCTTCCAAAAGGAAATACAATGAAGAAATCTCTCTCTCCTCACACCTCACAGATGTACAGTAATTCTCCCTCAAGAGTTCTCTCTCTCTCTCGATCAATTACAATCAACTCAATTACTGAATTGTACATGCTGTGAGGATCTAACCCTACTATATAGTATACTACAACACTAGGGTTCATGAGCCATGCATTCGCCACCCTTAGATCCACCTCTTAAATCAAAGGCTCAAATTTGTTCTCCTAAAAATAGCAATTTTGGAAACGCACAAAATTCGGTGTCAGTCTGAAGATGACCGACGTCGATCGACTCCTAACTGATGTTGGTTGGTTCTGACCGATACCGGTTACTGTGTAAGCCCAACAACCTCAACATTAGCTCATTAGTGAAGCTTTTAGCTCCACAACTCAACATGCATGTTGCCTTAGATACTACATGACATCGTGAGGGATTCAGGAATGAGAATTTATTAAGGTTAGGACATTAATCTACCATGCATTTAACCTACCCAATTTTTCATAATATTACCCTATTTTGGTCCATGTGATGTTTACAAAGGTTATGGCATGCCAAAATTCTACAGTGACATCAGCAGGTCCTTCTAAGAATTTCCACTATGTAAAACATAAAATCAAGACCAAAAATTGATATTGAAAAGTCTATGAAGTACTTGAAAACACCTTCTCAATATTGGTATTTAATTATGATGCCAAAAACTTGGGCCAATTAAAATTTTTGCATAGGTATATCATGTGATGGGTGATATCAATTACCCCTTTTATTCATATTTGGCTTGATTTGTTGTCTGTCAAAACTTATTTGTGATGCATATGACCAAAATGCATACTAAAGTGTTCATTATGGACTCAATTGGTGTTCTTCTACCTACCCTAGTTGTATATTTCTCCCTAGTGTTTAAATCAATGAGAGGAGTGGTGGTCCTATATATGAGAGTGGATTTGCCATGATTTGGGAGGCATGTAGCTCATGCCATAGCTTGGGTATCAATCCAAATTATATGATCTTAGGATAGATGAGTTATATCTACTTAGGAGGGTCAGCATCACCTCATCAAGTTGACCAAATATAGGTACCTTGATCTTTCCATATCTGAACCTCATAATGGATGTGGGAGCATTAAGGCTCTAACTTGGGCAGGATCTTGAGTCCTAAGAGAAATCAAAGTCACTTTTGATTGATCCATGAAGTCAAAAGGGTTAGGGTAATTTTATTTATTTTGTCATAGACCTAAAATAATTCCCATCTCCTCATTTTGTGCATCTATAAGTGGGATCAATAGTGGACCTCACTCCATCATTGCAGTTATTGCCCAAGATGAAGAGTTATTTTGCTTTCTTGAGCTCTAGTATGCAGTTTGTGTGATTGAAGATGATTGAAACCTAGATCATTAAATTTTCTTATTGTTATAAGTGTGTAATGTTTGTGTGTTGTTCATACCCCTTCTTATATAGATTTTGGTGCTCAATTGTGTCTCACTGACTACTTTAAATGTGATGACTAGTTATGCATGAGTTTTCCTTCCCACATTTAATCTTACTTATATCAAATTGATCTGATAATGACCCCTTTTCATCTAGAATCCTTGATCCCTTGGTAGTTATTTGATGTGATGTGATATTTTTTCATCTACCCTATTTCTTTTATGATACCATCTATTAATTAGCCACACAATCCACCTAGGTATAAATGCAATCTATTCAAGTTCCTTGTCATTAATAGTCTTGAATGACCATTATTAGTCATTTCACCATACCTTTTTTTATTTCCACCTTCCCAAACTTATTTCATGACCTTTGGTAGTTGGTGCTAGTTATCCTTACGTTGTATCTAGAATTTGATCACACATTGTGACTATAACTACTCTTTGCTAGTTGTGATGTGTTGTGATACAAAGATATCACTACATAAACAAAAAATAAAATTAAAAACAAACAACATTAAACAAAACCTAACTACATGGTGCTACTCATCAGCCATTCATGTTATCAGTAGAGTGATAGAGATTAAAGGCGATAAGGCTTAAGCTTACAGCCATTTATTTGTCTTGGCAGTATGGTTCCCTATAGATATTTTAACACTATAGTACCCTATTGTGAAACTTAATGTATAACATAAGATTCTTTCTAGCTAATTTATAGTTTTCCTAGGAATGCCTTAAACCTATATCATATAGCAATACCACGTATCCTAGATAGAATTGTTTAGATTACAAGTTGTGATCATGCCATGCCTTCTGACTTGACTTGTGTATCTTCTATGTACATAGTGCCCTTTATAAATTTTCCTTCATTTTAACCAAGTCTAATAACCTTTTCTTTAGATATCCATGATCACTAAACCTCATGCTTATTATAATATGCAAGCTAGAAACTATATACTCTATAGGCATTACTACTTCAGAACCATAAACAAACTAAAAGGGAGTGAAACCTATAGCACATTTCTAATTTGTCTTTATGCCCAAAGAATCATAGGAATTCTATCCTCCTAATCATCCATTTACACATTACAAATCTTTGTTAGCATTTTCTCCAATACATTTGCTTGGGGATGATAAGTCATGCTTTTGTGGTGCAATACCATAAACTCTTTAGTGAGAGTTTTGATAGTATTATTGAGGAAATATATTCGTCTATCACTAATGAGCTTGATTAGGCACCCAAAACTTGGATGATATCTTCATATAAAAACTTGATAGCATCCCTTGCACCATAACTTAGGGTCATGATTGCTTCCACCCATTTGGTAAAGTAATCCATTGTAGTAATGATATACCATGCATGATTTCACTTGTTAAGAGGAGCTATAGGCCCATTAAAGTCAATTCCCCATTGTTCAAATAATTATTCTGTAAGCATGGGAACCAAAGGCATTTCATCACGTTGATTTGGCTTGCCCATTCATTAGTAAATATCACAATGTTTGGCTACTCTATGCATGTCATGAAACAAGATAGGCCACTAAAGACCACTCTGTAGGATTTTTATAGTAGTGGATTCACCTAAAAAGTGACCCCCTTATAATTCCTAATGAAATTCCTAAATAATTTGTGGTCGTTCATGCTCTAGTGCTACTCTATGCAACACATCATCTATGCCCAACTTGTACAAAAACACATTGATGAGACTATATGGTATAGCTTGGGTGACCATTTGCTTTTTATCCCATTCCATAAAGTATGCATAGAAAGTTCCTTTCTCCAAGATATTTGTAATATCTTCCATATTATCTAGGATTGTAACAACCCTAAATAAGTGCACATCTACAGATTAATCTTCTATTTCTTCTGGCTCCTCCCCATTATGTAACCTGCTTAGATGATTAGACCCCACATTTTATTGGTCGAGCTTGACATTGATGTAGAATTGAAATTATTGAAACATTATAAGCCACTAAGATATTCATCCTCTAAACATTGGCTTGTTAACTAAGTAACATAATACCTGGTGATTCATAAATAACTCAAATGGTGTAGCCAACAAATAATTCCAAAAAAATTATAGTGTAAATACCATAGTTAATGCCTCTCTATAGTTGTATAATTATTTTCTACATATGATAACTTCTTGCTAGAAAAATGTATGGGATCATCCAACCCACCTTCACCTAGCTATGTTAAGACAACTCCTATTACAGTACTAAAAAAATCCATGTGTACGTGGAATGACTTATTCTCATCAGAAAAAACTATAATTGGTATTGTTACCAGCCTTTGTTTTAGCTCAATGAATATTTCTTGGTATTATGTTGTCCACTTAAGCCTTATATCTTTGTGCAATGGTTTCTCCATTAGTATCAATATAGTTTCATACCCATTTATAAACTTCTTGTAGTATCTTGTATGACTGAGAAATGTGTGCACTTTTGTAGAGTTAGTTGGAGGTAGCATCCCTACTAGCACATCAATCTTAGCTAGATCAATCCAAAATGCCATCACAATATATGACATGGCCCAATAAAACATAAAAAGATGTAAATAACAAACTCTTATTTAAATTCAAAGTAATGTGCAAAGCACGACACCATTCAAACAATAATTGTAACTTTGGCATATGTTATTTAAATAAATAAAAAATAACTTAGTCATCCAAACAAACTTCTATAAAGTCATGAATAAAGTATTTTAATGAATTTACTATATCCCTAAAAGACACTACCAGCACATTCTTTAGGCCAAAGGGCATTACTTTATATAAAAATGTTCCCCATTCAGTTGTGAATGTAGTCTTAACCTCATCTTCCTTTGTGATCAAAATCTAATGGTTCCCACTGAAGCCATCTATGAAAGAGTAAACTTCATGCCCTATAATAGACTCAAGGACTTCATCTATGAATATTATTTGAAATGGATCATTGACGTAGGTGTCATTGAGTGTGCAGTAGTCTCCACAAACTCAAATTTCCCTTGTCTTTTTTATTTGCACAAATATAGGTCTTACCCATTCTATTTTTTCAACTGGATAAATAATTCTAGCTTCTTGCATTCGATCTAGTTCAAATTTTACTTTGATCTTCATGTTGGGGTTGAGCCTATATGGGTTATTTTTGATGGGTCAAATGCACTCTTTTAATTATATATGCATCTCCCCTAAGGATGGATCCACACCTTTTACTTCAAAAAACTTAGTTGGAAATACATCTTGATAGTCTTAGAGTAATTACAAAGCTTCTGATATTTATTCTTGTCCCTAGTAGTCACCCACAGTCACAAGCTTAGGTAGATCCTTTGTTCTAATGTTTGCCTCAATATTTTTCAAGGGTTCCTGATATACTTTGTTAGATCCACTAGATACAGCTTCTTGTAAGGTGCACTTACCTTCTCACTATGAAATGTTTATGTTGTGCAGTCTTTCTTATTTAACTCGTTCTACGCTTTGAACTAGTTTTGGTTTAGCTTTGCATTTTGGTTCAAATAAAACTTATAGATCTAAATATTTGTTACTGTCAATAGACTCTATCAGTTAATCTATTATTCTATTACATGGCTTAACAAGAATTTGTTCTTGTTGATTGGCCCTATAATTATGAATTGCCAAATTCAAATCCTATGTTACTTCTTATTGAGATGATGATTGAACTTTAGTTGTTCACTCTTGTACTCATCCATGACATATAAATATTTTGATTTTATGCAAGTCATTATGCACCAATGGATTATCATCTTTGAACACAAAAGTCTAAATGAAGTCTTGTTGTATTTGTGCCCAATGCTTGGTCTCTCTCTTATGCTATTGGTACATATACTAGGTCATTGGTAGATGTGTTAATGTATGACTAAAAATGTGCACCCAATACCTTGACTCTAATCTCTATGTAGTCCATATATCCACACATTGATGAATGTTCAACTCAAGGCATTAACCTTATTGGAAGAAAGACCATTATAATTTCATAGGAAATGGTAGCTAGAATTTTGCACTCAAATATTCACATGCTTCCTCTCAATGAATTTCCAAATTTATGTGCACTACTGACAAAGTTGCAGCACTCCATTCCAATTCATAATTGAGTGCACTAACTTGTTGATCCACATCTAGCACATGGTGTTAAAGCTTCAATATGAATGGATTAAGGTCCTCTATCACAAAGTATTGAGGTATCTAACATTTAGTAGTGAACACCATGCATAGAGGTTGTCTCTCATGATCTCTCCAAGCCCAGTTCAACATATGAGTGTTTGAGTCACTACTTATGGATGATGTTGATTCCTAAGGTAGAACAGCCTCTAGAGTAGGTTTTATGTAATCCATCATTATTACATCTATAGTATACAATAAATCTACTTCATATTTCATTAAAGAATGCACTAACAAAGAAACACATTCTTTTATCTAAACTTGTTTGTCTGGAAACTTTATTATAATAGGATCATACATTGGTCACTCTTCCTATTGTGTAGTGTGTGGTTTCCAAGCTTAATACTCTAAAGGTTGTAAAGTAGTTTTCCTTTCATCTGCACTGACCTTAAACCAACTATTATCCCCATAGACATAAAAGGACTCTTGCACTTTTGGGATGATATAAAACTTTTACTCATACTTATTAAGGGTATGACCTTTATCTTATCCATTGATGTGCCTATATTTGATTTCCATAGTGTTAATGGTCATTTGAACATCATAGGCCCCTTTCTTACCGATTAAGATAGGATAATGGGTCTCTATTATCTTCATATAAATGACCTCAAAATCTCCTCGTAGACTGAGATTAACTACTCTAATGTCAACATCTTCTAGCCTTCCAATGGGCTCCACCTTGCCATAATCCATCAGACTGAGAGTAACTAAACTATAGCTCAAGGTTGGTTGACCAATGGATTCCCAAGTTAATCGTGGAATCATATTAACCATGCTACCAAAATTAAACATCACATTAAGAATCTCATATCTGACAGTGCAATGTCTATATGATAATAAACATCCCAAGGTTTCTTAGTCTTAACATACCATACTACTTTGTCAATATGTTGTTGACCTCATTGTGTGCACGCTAAAATACTATTTAGGATATTATAAAATATCTTCATTGAGTAGTGTGTTGAGTAAGTTTATCAGGTCAGTCAGGGTAGTCAAAACACCCTCTTATCTCATGATTATTATAATTCATCCACACATTTGAGCATCGATGGCATATTATCGCATTCATAATTTGGTTATTTTTGGATCTCTTGCAAGACCTATGTAGTTTGGTACATCAAATTCTTTTCAGTAGCATGATTAGGATATGTGTCTTGTTTTACTTTTCTAATCCCTTGATCTTATGGAATTTCTAATGGTGGTAACTTTTGTTCTACTATTTATTGCTTGGTAACTATTTTCACAAATGCATTCTCCTTTGGTTACACATTGATCATGTTTACGTTGCACATTGGCTTCTCCTTCATTTGTTTCTCGAGAACTAGATAATATTTTATTTAATGCTAACTTTCAACTCTATAGTATATGTAGTAGATTTGTCTCTACATATTGGTGGGGAAATTCTTCACATAGTGATTATAGGATCTACATAAATAACATTGCATAGGTGGTTGGGTTTGTCAATTATAATTGTTATAGCCTCATTGATATCCTCCCTTGTAACCTCCTTAGCCATATCAATTCTTTTGGTATCCCCAACCTTATGTCTATTGTTCAATATACCCTCCTTATTAGGTTTTTTATGCATAATTCTCCCCATATTGGTGTTGAGGGGAACTCAAAAGCCCAATTTGACTATTATTACTGGAGTTTCGTATTGTACCATGGTTATTGATACTGACCAAAATATTGATATGATGGAGATGATGTATTATTCTGACTTGCCAGAGCCTGTGATTGGTACTAAGCTAATGAAGGCATCCATCTAGGACTATCTTGAGTCACACTTATCATCTCCACTTCTGGTCCTAAAATCACCTGCTTCATGGTCAATATTTGTTGTGCTACAACTATGAAGACACTTTTAGTAATTTATTCCTTCAATTCTTGTAGTGCTTGATAATTATTTTCATCATGGTTAGTGGACTTAAAAAATGCAAAACAAACCTTGTGATTTTTTTACTTAGTGATGTACACTATGACACTTGAAAGTCACATGCCTTACTACCCTACATATCTCACAAAACTCATTATTAAGCTTAGGATAATCATTTATATGATGTCCTCCCCATTCACACTTTGTGCAACATAATATTAGTTTAGGCTTATCTTTTTTGTGCATCTTGTCCATTATTCTCATGAATGCATCTATTTTTGCTTCAATTTTGGAACCAGCTCTAGGAGCATCCCCATAATCCTCTATTTGTTCTACTTGTAAAGCAACACATTAAGCATCAACTTTGGTTAGGTATTCAGTCTACGTGATTACAAATCTAAGTCTTGGTCATAGCCCTTTTGTGAACTAGGTAGCCTTATCTTTGTCCTTCATAATGAATTCAATTTTGTTAATAACAATATAAAATCTTTGATCATGTTCTCCAACTTATTCTCCATACTTTTATTGAATTTTCTTTAAATCTTGAATAGTTTGCTTGTACATTTTTTCAATTTAAACTCTATTATCATCAGACTTTTAACTTACATAAATTATAGAATGTTTACATCCCTTTTAAAAATGAACTCTAAGGCTCATCCTGACAAAACCCCTATGATTTTGCATTTCTTAACATCATTTGATGTTATTCCTTTAACATTTCATTTCATATCATAAGTTACCAAATATTAATTTGGATCCGTAGACCCATCATATGACATTAAATAAATAAACATATCTATATTGATTTCCATAGCTAGTAAAATTGCAGTTGCTACCATGGGTTATTGAACACTAGCAACTATGACTGAAGGAAATTGCACACTAATGACTCTTCATTATTGACTGCACACTAGTATTTTTAGGTGTCTTAAAAAGGAATTCCACTTATTTTGTTTTCTTATTATCTATTACCTATTTCATTTTCACACTTAGCTTTCCAAATTTGTCTATAAAGGAATCAAACTAATTTGTATTTGTTAATTCTCCTGCACTTCTTATTTCCAATAATAAATTGGGTTGGGGGATGCATATGCTTGAAATGAATGATTCTAGTCTAAATTTTTTCTAACTTTTAACTTAAACCTACAATAGTTATGTATTTGAATATAACTTCTTCCTAGGAACCTTCCTTCTCAGGTCTAGATAGAAACCCTTTCATTAACTATGATCTACCTATACCTTTTAATTGTTCTACTACTAGCTTACCTTCTTCTTCCTATCACATTATCTCCATATCTGCATCATTTCCATCTACTTCTTTGTCTTCATCAGGCCCTTATATAGACTCTATGCACTCTTTTCTTTTTGCACCTTTCACATCTTCTATCAACATCTTTCTATCTCTAATATCTTCTTTCCTCATCTTTCTAGCTCTAGTACTTTCTTCCCTATCTATAATTAATTTTGGATTTCTTGTTTTTTTCCACCATGTTTGTTATCATATTTCCCATTCTAATCCCAAAATATTCTTATCACTTTGAGTCTTTTAACCTTCCATTTTCTGGGATTAGGTTCAAGTTTCTTTTAATTATCTCCTCATCATTCACTTTTACCTTGTACCCACCCCCATGGTTCCCAAAGTGATTACTCCATGTTGGTTGGAATACGCACCATGACCTTTTCCAAAACCAACATATTAATTATATTAGATAGTCACTATAAAATTTCCCCCTTGATTCCAAAGATAAACTAGTTTTGTGCAACTTCAAAAGCTACATATCCTTACATTGTAAATTTAATAATATATCCTTCAATTGTAGTCCTTATCCAATAGTCTATTGCTTGGGTCTAGTCTATATCTAGGTTACACAATCTATCTAAATTCTCTTCTATCTATACTATAAGCTTGGTCCTCCTTAGGCTAAATTAATAATATTCTAACCTCGATATCCATGTGGCTAACAATCTAGGCAACTCACATCAAAATATTTGATAGATTTCACCATAGATATGTTCTTAGATAATCTCTTTTACATTTGTTTCGAATCTCCTCACTTATTCTATAAAATTATGGATTCTATCATCCAACCATCTCTTTTTATCCCTTTGTCTTGGCAACCATCTCAACATATTTCATCCAAATGGTTCCGTGCTCACTACACCATTGTTAGCAGAGGTTCCTAAAAAATTCTAGAACATGCTAATTATAGGGATAGCTTATGTAATAGAGATCAAAGATAAACAAAATCCAATAATTTAGACATACAAAACATTTCTTAAAGATAGAAGCACACTATTTCATGAAAACATAAAAATAACACATAGAAATAGGTGGTATAATGATAATTAATTACATATTTAAAGACAAATAAAGTACTCACTTGCATTGAACATAGATAAAAGGTTTTTAGGAAAACTATAATATAACTATTTCATTAATCTATAACACACATTGGAACCATATTTCATTGCATTTAAACATTATATATAAATCATTCTAGAGCATTGCCTCTTCACATTCTAGTCTTTTGATAAGCTACAAAGAAAGACTCTTTGTATTCCCTACTCTAATTCGTATGCTTAAAAGGTTGCATACATCCAAAAGACTATACCAAAGACAAAACATATACTTTGTACACATGTTCAACCAATTATACTTTATGATTTTGGTGACTTGGATTGATTTATGTAATAGATAGGTCTGAAGAAAACAAAGTGGTTATAATTCTATAAAATTATCAATGTATTTGAAGTTTTTAGAGTAGGTAGAGTAGAGATGTAGGAAGCTCCAGCATGAGATGCAATGGAGAGTAGGAGTATGAGTAATTTAGTTTCTCAAATACATTTGTAAGGGATCAAAATTGTAAAAAAACTTGAATTTTTAAGGCCTTTATGTGCTTTGGGATGAGACACTTGTTTAAATTAGGGTGAGTGTTGGCAGGGGTAAAGGGCAATAATATTTAGTAGTATTTATCATTATTTATGATAAAAAGATAAAACAGATACACTAGGTGTCAAGGAGTCAAAGAGTCTTTAAAAATGAAGAGTTAAAATATAATGTGATGAGTCATTTGAAAGCCTTTATAAGTAAATTATACAGGAAAGATTAATTCAGACCATTTGTGTGAATAAAATATATCATTTAGATCTCATTGATTTTCATGTTTGTTCTCCATATATGTATTTATTATTTCCTATCATTAATGTTTTTGTTTTTGGGTCTCATTGATTTTCATGTTTATTCTTCTCCATATTTGTATTTATTATTTCATGTCATTAATGGTTTTACTTTTAAATATATTTTAATGTTTTAATCTTACCACTAAATTACAATCAACAATAATTTTCAAGATTACCATCACCTCCTTGTGTACTAGTAAAGATGTTATTCAAGTGCAACCTTATCACACTACTTCCTCCACAAGAGAATGATCCAAATAGGCCTACATTAAGGAACTATGATGGTAATGCTTATGTGACTATCAATAGATTACTAGATATTCAACAAATAAATGCTTCAAATTGATACATAAAATACGTGATATCATTGATGACAAATTATTGACTTTTCGACCTCTACAAAGGAATCTAGACCACAACAAAAAAATAATAAAAAGTTGATCTTTAATGATTCATTTCCTAAACATGAGTTGACATAAACTAATGATACTTCATAAGTACATTATGCATATAACATGCATCCTCAACCTATGATGTATGATCACCTAACAAATGTAATTATTGGCAAACTTTTTAACACCTCACCATAGTGGCATGTGACCACATTTGATGACACCAAGAATATTGATGGTGATTTAAATTTAATGTGATTTTTGTATGAACTTATATCTTCGAGCAACCCATATAGAGTGTCATGATCAATAATGAGGCAAGTGATAATATTTCCACAATGAAACTTCCTCACTCCCTTGGGTACACACAACATGATTTATAATATATATCAAGAACAATTAAGGGATTGTATGGATAGAAATAGAATATTTTGGGATACATAATACTACTTATTTAGGTGGGCCCTACCATACAAGCTATGCCATTCTTAATTATATGGGGTAATGGGGTCTTTGAATTATTATTATAATGCCTTAGATGAAAAAACTTTGTGTATGCCATATACAATGCTCCAATTTCTAAAGTTCATATACTGCAACAAGGTAGTTATAGTTATAGGTTTATGATATGCATACTCTCTACATCTAGTATTATCTCTTCCTACACCCACACCACCCCCATAGTTGGTTGTTACCCCTACTTAGGATCATTATATAGAGAGGGTTAGTACTCTTATTCATGATCATTATACAGAGATAATTGTTACATCTATGTAAGATCTTTCCATATCTTATTTTAGAGGAACATGGTTGGGCCTACCAGATAATGAGTCATTCAACATCAATCAAATTAGATAGTTAGGTGTTGATTACATTAGAGTTACTCAAGTCTCATTAAGGCCATCATCTCATGCAACACATACTCATTTAGCTCCGTGGACAATTCAACACGTTTCACAATGAACATAGGTAATGACACATTCTCCTACTATACAATGGACCCTAGAGAGTCTTAGGCCTTCTAGAGCTACCCATAATTTATTTTATTATATGAGCATTGATCATGTTAGTTGACATATAACACATGACTTCGTATTTGATTTTGACACACCTACATCTTGTTTTTTTCATCCATGATTAAGGATCCATCCATTATTCGATACATGCACTTCCCATTGATGCAATCATTGGTTAGCCTTTCCAAACCTCAAATATTCTAAAAAATACCAAAAATCAAATTAAAAATAATACAAATACATTCAAAATATTAAAAAAAACTAAAATCAAGACCATAGCATGCCCTGATTACTAGTTTACACTATTTACATATGTTATTTATCACATGTTTGGTAGATGACATATTAATTTATTAGACACATACATTTCATGGTATATAAGTGTGATTCAAGACATAGTTACACATGGAAATGCATATATTGATCTTTTTTCTAGCTAGCAACCATGTCGATACTAGGGGCATCTAATTCCATAGGTTTTACTATTATAAATTATATCTTTCTATGAACTTTATACCATGTTGAGCTACCTAGATTTCTTACACATGCATTGTTAGTTACTCATATATTACACAATGCTACATGGATATGTAATTATACTATGATATAACATTCATACATATAGATAGTGTAGGCTAGTCTTTACTTATTATATGCTCCATTGATGTTGTTAATCTTTTACATGATAGGCTAATTTGTGCTTGTCTATTGTGTATGGCCCTTTAGCCTTATTTGTAACATCATTATGTCCCTTGAGTGTGGCCTTGGACATTGTTTGATGTGGCATCTTTGATGTTCTTTGTTTATGACATCTTTATGTCCCCTTTATGTGGCCCTTAGCCTTATACGTGACACTAACACTTGAGCTTATTGTGTTTGTTGAGTTTTCTATAATTGAATGATGTCATGATCTATATCATGCACTTTTATTTCATAGTATTAATTAGTGGTCCAACTACTTTGTGATTCATTGATACATCCGTCTGGACATGATAATTATTACATACATTCCATGATTAACATATACATTATTATGATAACATACTCTCCACATGGTCACATGATTATACATGATGTTATCTTTATACATGACATGATATAATTAACTCTTCTTTTGAGATGAATGACTTACATGATATACCCCTTATCTCAAAAATGGGGCACTACATTAGGCTTGTTATAGAGACATAAGCCTCTATGAGCATAAAATCAAATTAGAAAACAAATTTTAGAGATTTATAATGGTTCAAATATCAAATGGTTCAATTACATGACAAATATTGGCATATTGATACAGATGATAGGGGCATATACACCCACTTTATATATATTTGATCACAAATTCATATGCTCTTAGGTTCATATACATGGGTATATGCACACGATTTATAGGAACAAGAAGTATAGGTTTCCACGTACATGTGCATTTGAGATACAAGTTCTCAAATTCAACATATAAGTGTACAACATTTTATAACAATTGGTATAGATTCAGAGGACATGATATTGGTTCATACACATAGACATACTTTTAGATCCATGAGGCATGATATCAGTTCATACACATACATAATATAATTTATAGTTGAATGAAAAATGGTTGTCGTTCCACTTCACACTTATCAGATCCATGGTCACAATGGGGGCATGAACATTATTCATTCTCTTTTGATCATGCATTTTTATTCTACATTAAGTGAACTTGAGTGAAACTATACAATCAAACATGTGTTCATAATGGGGTCATGAACATTGTTCATTCCCTTTTAATCATGCATTTTGTTTTACATAAAGCAAAATTGAGTGATATCAAATGAAATTATACAATTGAGTCTATAAGTCATCTAGATAGTGGTTGATTAAGTTTATTTGAGTGAACCCATCATGTGGTTCTTTTTAAACCCACATAGTTATTTGTGTTAGTACATTATATATTGTTCACGCCTAAAACTCTTGCTTTAGGTGAACAACCTTCTATGGGAAACTTTATAGATGTGAGACTCAGATACGTTCTGTAAAGCGACCTCTAAGGTTTTAGAATCCAGCTCTTTGAATTGGTTTTGGGGAAAGGGTAAGAAAGAAATGCAAGTAAAGATTAAAAAAAAGACTAACTTAAGGCGATGCACCAAGATCTTTAAAAGTATTAACCTACAATTTCATAAAGTAACTAGAATCCTTGAACATTACAAACTATTAAAGGAGCATATACATGAATTAAATCCTATAGCATAAACAAAAATCAACACTACAAAATTAAAGAAAGGAAAATAACAAACAAAAATAAATTTTCACTCAATTTGACACAAAACATCGCATCCTCTTCATTGTTAGGTGGATAACAAAATACCAAAGGCCTCGATGGGCAAAATATACAATATGCAATCCTACCCATGAGGGGTACCTACTAAAGTTGAAGATTGAAAAATGCTAACTACTGCTACTTTTAATCTAAAATTAGACTATTATAAATGGCTACTCTCTAATAATAACAAAAATAATTATTCATCAACTAGTCCCTTATAAAATAAAAGAGCCCAACTTATATAAGCACAATGCCCTCTCAAGGAAATGACACCTAGAACAAGGCACTCGTGCTCATGATGAGGTCATTACAACTAACTAGGGAGCTTTAGTTCATGAATGTAGTTGGTCTTCAAAATCCTAGATATGGTTTATCTACAATGCCTTATGATACCCACGATGCTTAGAAGAAGCACATTGGTGACACATGTCTGCTTCGAGAACTGCCCTTAAAATGTTGTTAGGAAAGGGGGACCCACTCTTCTTAGCCAATGGTGTTACTTGAATATATGATAGAAAATATTTTACTTTAGATGAGTGTCATGATGCCATGTGGAAGTTATACTCCTTCCTCATTGCCACTATTTGGTGGATCCCATTCCTAAGCTTATCATCCAATCACATAATTCAGAGCTCTAACAAATAAATCCTTGCTCTCAAAGAGCATCATGATGTCATGTGGTGAGCTGGTGCTACTCTTAAGGAAGTTGAGAATTCTTTTATAAAATTGAATGTGGGGGTGCCACATGTAAATTTAGAATTCCTCTTTGTAACTACATAGTGGGCCCTGCATATTACTTCCTCAACCAATAGCTCTAATTGAAGTTCTGACAAAAATAAACCTACCTTGGATGAGTGCCTAATCACCACATGAAGAGTTGGTGCTACTCTTAGGTGAACTGAGAGCTTTTTTGGGTCAAATGAGCGTCAGACTGCCACATGGTGACTATGGGAGGAAGCTGAGACTTAGGCAAAAATAGAGAAAGGGACCTTGAGAAAATGAGGAGGTTATAGCATAAATGCTAAAATTTGTAGAGCATGTTCAAGACCCAAAGCCAACTACTTCAAAACTCAAAATGTGGATTACAATCCATAGTTTTTGTGGCCTACAGAGGGAATTTTCCTGCACATGAAAGAATCAAGGTAAAATTTGCAAAAAGGGGTGAAGCCTATAAAATTTACAAGTTCTGAAGAGTAACCTTCAAAGGCATCCACTCTTCTTCCTTAGGTTGAGTCTTACTCTTCATATCCTTGAAGGCTCTATCCAGATCTATGATCTCCTTGAAGGAGATGTTGCTCAAACCCTGAACTACTGCCAACATCTATAATTATAACTAAGCGAGAGGTTGCAAAATGGTCTCTACTTCAGTGACACTAGGTGCTTGATCGAGAGCCACAAAAATGGTCTAGTCATTGTACTTGTTTTCCAAAAAATATTTTATTTTATCTTTTAAGAAGATGGTGTTGTTTATAAGGAATGGAGAGGGGAGTCCTAACTAGACCATTTGTTTGATGCACCCCTTCATATCCTGGACTACCTTCTCTAAGGTATTGAAAAATGCCTTGTACTTTGTTGTTGCCTTGTTGTAACTTAAAAACTTATTTACCTTCATTTTCACTTATCTTTGGTCAGCCACCCCTAGTGCCTATAGTGTCTCGTCTATTGTGTTGTATAGCTTCTCAACTAAGAGCTATGAATCTTTAACTTTTGGGGACATGAAAGCAAAGACATAGTCTATAGATACGCTCACTTGGGAACTCAGCCTTTGTGAGTTCGTGATGAACCCAAGCACTAGATTTAATTTCACTATCATGTTCTTAATCCTCTCATAATATGATACATATAATTATTGGACCATGGGGAGTATCCCTATACTTTGGGAGTGGGTGGTGAGGTGATTCTTCAGTTACAGTATCTCTTGGTCCTTGACTGAGGACTCCTACTGCATCTATTGCTACAATTGTTGATGTGCTCTATTAGAGTTCAATAGGCTTTTATGGGTTTGTACAAACTCTAATCCCTTCTCATTCAACTTATTATTTGTAGCCTACTCCTTTTTTGGACCTTCTATCTCAGTCTTTAGCTTTGTGACATGGATTCATAGTTGGGCTCTTTGGTTGGCTTCCATTTGGAAGCTCTCATTGATGATGTAGCTTTTAAGGTCAGACCTCATTTTATCAAGCTCCACATCTTTTGCCTTAGCCTCGATGTTGAGGAAGTAGATTATAGCTTTTACTCTTGTGAGTTTTAGTTTTTTCTTCTCCGATCGTCGACCAACCTTGACATAGTCTGTAGTGACAACCTTTTATGTTTCCTCTATCAATTTGACCCTATCAATAGGTCTAGCTTGGCTGAGGTTGAGGCTAATGACATGTATCAAGTAATCACCCAAATGCATATCTTTTTATGGCTTAACTACTTGGGGTACCATATGTGCAATCATTAGATATTATTGTGATGGGTTAAAAATGATCGCATATGAGGCATTGCCTGGGCCTTTTCTTATTTTCCTCTTCTTTTCTCTACCTGAGCTTCTCAAGTTTTTCTAGTAGTCTTCATCTACTAATGAAACTACTCTTATGACTGAATATTTTCCCCTGTGAAGGGGGATCCTTATGGTATCCTAAAAGGAATGGTCAATTATTGTTGTGTAGTAATGGACATTGTTCCTCTAGAAACGAGTATGTAAAGGGTTAGGGTGGAAGGAGAGAAAGGTAGGAGGTCATGAAGTGGGATGGAAGGTAATTGCACCATAATAGATGATGAGGGTGGAGGAATGAGAAACAATGCAAGGGAGGTGATCATTTGTGTGGAGGAAAGTGGCATGAGTGAGGTGATAGGTTAGGCAATTGAGAGTGAGGTGAGCTTAGTAGAAGTCATAGAGGGTGAAGAGGGAGTGAAGAATGAAGTGGAAGTAGAAAGGAGTTGAGAAAAGCTTACTTTCTTTTATTATGGATCAGGGGGATAACTGGATGCTTGTGCCTTAGGCCATCTGAGCCAAGATGATCCCACTATGAGATGCCCCAAAGAGACCTACTACTGCTCTAGGGTAGTGGGATATGGGTACAAAGGAAGTGGCTAGTTTGTGGGCCTTTAGATCACTGAAACTTCCTCTTATTTCTCTATAAGGGCATCCCCTTCTTCCTCAGAAGGAGTATCCTCCTCTTCTTCTTTGATAGAAAATTCTCCTTCTACCAGAGCCTCCACCTCATGGTGTTCATTCCAAAGTTTTTCAAACTGCTCATCAGTATCTAGGTCATCAAAATTATGCTCCTATTGGTTGATTTCTTGCCTATCTTTCTTAAAATCATCTATCTTCTCCTAGGCTTAGCCCCTTTAAATAAGATATGCTCTTAACCCCTTTATCATTTTCTTTGTGGGGTCAAACTCCTGAACCACTTTGTAAAAGGACTCTTACGACTTGTGAGTGTCCAACAGGATCTTGGATAGATCCATGTAATACTTGATGTCATCCTCTATCGACAACCTTCAATGTTTGAGGTATGGTCAAGGTTTGTAATTAAGCAAGGTGATGGTCTTCAAGGTGGCTATATGACTAATCAAGTCATAGTTCCATTTATCATCAATCTAGTCGAGGCTAAGTTCTGCAAACTTGAGCGTAAGCAAGCATTTTTGTGACCTTTTTACCACTATGATGCCCCATTTTGAGAAGGGGACATTATATAGGGCCTTCTTCTTATAGCTTGCATCATATATTGAGTTGATTGCATCGAGTGGGTGAGTCAGCTCCAAGGTTAGGGAGGTACTAGAGCTAGAATGGCTCCTCTTTAAATCCATGCACTTGAATAAAGGTGAAATGGGCCTTGAAGAACCAATCAACCAAAAATTTTCCATCGATGAGCCATGACCTCTAGCTATCCATCATTTTAAAGGTAATGGAATCTCATCTGAGGTCAATGAAGAGTGGTGATAGGAAGAACTTCAATAACTAATAGTAATCCTACATGATTGATAGGATGTGAGTCCATACAGTAATAGGGATCACCATGTTGGGATGGGTGCTTATCTCAATGGAGTTGAAGGTGAAATATGAAAAGAAGAAGTGAGAGTGTTGATATAGGATCAGGTGAAGGAGGAATATCAAAAGGTATTCTATGTTGAAAAGTTTACCATTTCATTGTACATGATGATGATGATGGCATTCACAAAGTCTATCCTATAAACCTTCTCCTTACTCATCATCTTCAAGAGGAAGATTGTCCCCAGTTGGAAATTCATGACATGAGCATCTGAGTCCATCTCAAAGATAAACACCAACATAAAAAAGGCATCTTTTATGTCTTGCATGATGAATCTTGTGAGGGTGATGGGTAGAGGAGGTGTTTCAATTTAGTTTCTCTGAAGGAGTAAAATGATGAACTATATATTTCAGACCTGGGTATCCCAAACATTCTATAGGCTCTCTATACTATAGACATCAACATTGGGGTCATTAGGTAGTCAGAGCATCTTCCTTATGGCATTGATATTGACATCTACTTATAGGTGGTTGTTACCTGTAATAATGTTAGTGTTGGCATCATATTAGTCTACGCATAAGGTGACAATCTCTAGGCATAGGTGCACAAGAGGCACCATGTATTAGGATAGTGTAGAGCTCCACATTATGTACTTGAACAAATCATATTCATTATTATAAACCTTTTCAATCATTCAAGCATGGGCATCCTCCCTTAGACTCTTTGGGTTCTTTGCCAATTTGGGATCAAAGATCCCATTTGCATAATATAGGACCAACGATAGGTCCATGTAGCCCCTCTTGGTAATGTTCTTGATGTTTGGTACTTTGGGTTTCACCTGTGTGAAGGTAAAAGCATATGATTTACTTATTACATACTATAAGGGATGTCTCCATGACCACCTGACCTGCAGTTTCTCTACTTCCTCAGATGCTTTTTGATATTCGATGAGGCGTAGAAGTATCCATCCTATAAACCTTCTCCTTACTTACTCTCATATGTTAGAAAACTCTATGAGAACACTAGATATCCATTTTTTACTCATAATGCCTTGCAATTCTTTACTCGATTCTCTTTATTTGGGATGCTTTGATCAATTGCTTAATTATTCACTTAATTCTCTTGGAAACTCTTAGCTTGATATTTATAGACTAGCACTTTGGGCGTGATCATCATGCCATTTTTGAATTTGGGCACCCTAGAAATGTTAAGGGTGACATACATGCTTGAGAAGCCACTTGTAAGAGATTTTGTGGTGATCCTCATTGGGAATCATGCAATATGGAGCATCTGACATTAATGGCAAGGGGAGTGGGGTAGATAACTATCTATCAAGGGATGATTCAAAATTAGAAGGGCCAAGATGTAAACACTTGGTGGTGGGGTGAATAACTTGTGCCAATGGCACTTATTCTCAAAAGGAAACAACAAAAAAGGGGAAAAAATATCAACAAAGAAAGGGAAACATGCAAACAAAAGGAGAACTAACTAACTATGTATAAGTGGGAACCATTAAATCAATTGAAGTGTTTTAAGTCAATTCCATTAACTAGAATCCCTAGTGCATTGCCCTCTTCATCCTCCAACTCAAACACGTTGCCTTGTCGATTTCACATGATGCAAAAAGGTCCCCCTCTATAAGGAATCAAACTTCACATGTTGTCCTAGCTTTGTAGCCCTTTGGTCGTATATGATGACTAAGTCTCCTAGATTAAAGCCTAGGTCTGATGATTTCTTATCAAACCACCACTTAACTGCTTGATGTCAAGTAACCTTGGCATCACTTGCTTGTTCTCAAGCTTCTTAGAGGCTAAGCAACTCTGACAATCTGACCTCCATCACTCCACTCTCCATTATTTCAATAGCTTTCAAGATCTATAAAGCAAGAATTTTTGTTGATATAGACATTACCACTTCCTTCTCGTATACTAATTCATATGGGGATGTCTTCAAAATTTATTTAGGAGTAATTCAATCAGCCCACAGAGCCATTTTTAGATGCATATGCCACTCCTGCTATTGGTTAGTACCCATCCTTTTGATCAATCTGATGAGGTTCTTATTGGTTGATTTGACCAATCCATTCCCTTACAAGTAGTAATTGGATGAAGTCTATTAGAAAATACTATTTTCAAACTGTAATTTCTAAAATCTTGGAACCAAGGAAAGACTTTGAATTATCTAAAATGATTGTTTTGGGAGGGCCGATCTATGGTACTAACTCCTTCAAGAAGTTAAGGATCATGTTTTCAGTTATTTCTTTCATCAGGGTTGCCTCAATCCACCTTGTGAAGTAGTCAATGCCCCTGAGTATCCATTTTTAGCCCATGTTAAATATAAGGTTTATCATCTTGATGAAATCCAAACCCCATTGTGAAAAGGTTCATCAGTTATAATTAGATTTAGTGGCATGGCTAAATTCTTTCACTTGCCCATGAAGAATTGACATCGATGGCATTTTGTGATTGCCTAATAATAATCGGAGAACATGGTCAACCAATAATATCTTGTGTGCATCATTTTGGTTGTATCATATTTATAGATAAATGTATATCTGAGGGGTGAAATGCATATCCTACAAGATCTTGTTGGTTTGGTGACTATCCACACATCAGAGTATCTCCCCATTAAAGTTCTTCTTCAAAAGAAATCCTTGGACTAGCATGTAGCTAGATCCTTGTAATCTATAGAATCTTTTTTGTGCATAGGGAAACAATTGGGATATCGATCAATCTATATAAAATGGGTCCTATTAGGAACCCAAGACCTGTCAGTTTCATATTAAATCACTAAAACCATTTTTGATGTATCTTGTTCTTCTATCGGGGCACCTGTGCATTAAGCCAGATACTCACAAAGCTCTCTTCCTCAGATCACCTTAGTTGGCCTAATTTCAACATCATATTCTAGGATATTGGTGATCCAATTATCCCATTTTTTTAATCTCTCCTTCCATTATGTACTTTTTGATGTTAAAGTGCACCACATATACCATTATCTTATTCCCTGCCACCAGGTGTCTAAATTTTTTGAGACCTTTGATGATGGTGAAAGCTTGATTTTCAATAAAATTGTACTTGGTTTCATAATCACACAAGGTCCTCAAATAGAAAGCAATCAAGTGATCACTTGTCCCTTCTTTTGCCTTTTGAGTTAACACAACCAATAGGCTATGTTTGCTCCCATAGACATACATGATAAAATCTTTGGAGAAGTCAGGATTGACCAGTATAGGGGTAGTGGATATTGCTCCTTAATCTTATTGAATGTTATTCTCCCTTCCACAATCCATTTAAAGGCTTGGTCCTTCTTCAACATCAAGGTTGTTGGCCTTACCAATCTCACAAAGTTAGAGATGAATTGACTGATGAAATTAATCTTTCCCAGGAAAGATTGGACCCCCTTCTTATTGACTAGCAACACTAAATCCCTGATGGATTTTACTCTATTGGGATCGATAGGAATCCCTTATTTAGATACTACGTATCTAAGTAACTTACCTTATGGGATACTAAAGACACACTTTTTGGGGTTGAGAGATACCTCAAACTCTTGGCATTTTTATAAAACCTTCTCTAGTTAGAGAATACAATGAGTTTATCCAAGTAAATGAGGATTATTTTGTTAATTAAGCATTGAAATTATATGTTCATGGCTCTTTATAAGGTAGCCCCCACGTTAGAGAGGCCAAATACATCTTTGCATATATGAAGGTCCCCCACTTTGTAGTAAAAGTGGTATTATGTTGGTCCCCTTAGTCAACCCATACTTGGTCATACCCTGAGAACCCATCTAGTAGAGAGAATATTTTGGCACCCACTACTATCTATAGGATCTATTCCATAGAAGGCAGGGGGTAATGGTCCTTTAAATATGCTTTTTTCAGGCCCTAGAAGCCTACATATAACCAAATTTATCCATTCTTCTTCCTCACTGAAACTAGGTTAGACACCCAAGTTGAATGCTTGATTGGGTATATAATTCTATAGTCAATCAATTTTCTTAGTTCCTGAGCTATATGGGACTCAATTTTTGGGTTAACTAGCCTTTGATTTTGCTAGACATGCTTGGATCCCTCAACTAGATCAATGGTATGCTGGATTACCTCACACTCATACCCTTTTAGGTCATCGTAGATTTAGGCCATCACTCCATATTTGTTGCAAAAAGACACTAGTTAGTCCTTGTCCTTTTGGGGAACCTCTTTCCCAACCTTCAGTTTCCTTCTTTCTCTAACATCAAGCTAAGAATAGTCACTTTTATCTATGACAAACTTTCGTTTGTCATTCCTTGAATTATTAGAATTGAAAAGGTTCTCCAAACTAATTAGTGCTTTCGATAGCTTATTAGATTTCAGTTGTATGATCTGATCCTCATAGGCTTTTTTGATATTCGACTATAACTGCTTCATAAATTCACATGATTGTTGGAGAAACATGGAAATTTGGGCATCACTTTTAAATACTTACTATTTTTGACCATAATCAAGAATGGCAGGTCTAATGATTACCTACACTACTTATTCATTGGTGAATAAATTTGTCACCAAATCAAACTAGGAACTGATTGTTTCCATCCTATATACCTCTATATTCATGGTCCTAGGGATGATTTGAATGTTGAAAGCTTTGAATGCTTCAACCAAATCCCATATCCAATGGTTGTAAGATCTCATGCAAACATTCTTCATAGCAATGACCCCTCTCACTTGTCTTATTACTAATTCAGAATCACCAAACATTTTTAACTACATTATGCCCATGTGCTTAGTGAAGTTGAGGGCATGGACTAGCACTTCATATTTGGCTTCATTGTTCATGTAGATGAATTGGAATCAAATGGCTCATAGGGTCTCTTTTTTGGATGGGGACACCGATTAGATACCAGCTTCAGAGCCAGTTTTGCATTTCACACCATCAAAATACATAATCCAAAAACTAGACTCACTTTCAGGTTCTTTACTCTGATCTTCTTCTTTCTTCGTCACCTCATGGATGGCCTGATCGTCATCATAGATTACATAGGTCTCAAGGCCAGTGGTATTAAAATTCATGAAAGGATCATTCTTAATGAAGTCACTAATAAGGACTTCTTCCTCCATGCTCATGTTGTCTTCTACTCTTTCTTCTTCAAGTATTTCTACATGATACATCTCTTTCTTAGAGAAATAAGTGTGTGTTGTTTTAAAATTTATCTTAACCTCATTAACAATGTGTTTAGGATGTAGAGGCTTGAATAACACCTTCAATTTCAAGCCATATTTGGTCCTCAAGATCAAGTAAGACCAATCCAAATATAAGTATCCACCTATCTTGGAAATGAAATCTCTCAATAGACATAGCCCAAAGACTAGTCAGATGTCTATCACCACAACCTCTTGTGTGATTATGATATTAGGATAAGAGTATAATGTTAGGGGAAGAACCTTGATAATACCTATAGTCTAGACTCTCTTCCCATCCAATTGCATCACCCCTTTATTCAAAGGTTCATACTATAGTTACAATATGTCCATAATCGGTTTAGGCATTACTATGGTGATAGTGCCAGAGTTGATCATGGAATTATACAACAATTTCTTCCCCACAATGAGAGTTACATAGAATGAGGTAGGCTTTATCTTACTTACCCCTACCTGAGAGTTGATGAACATTGATGGCACTTGAGGTTATGCACTGTTATTGGCTTCCTTTCCTTTGTTTAGTACTGGCTCCATGGTTGGGATAACTTCCAGAGGCTTTTCTTGGTCTTCCAATGCTTCTTTCAGCAAGTATTTCTACTCAAGAATAGATAAGACATCTTAGAGAGAGATATTAGCTAGAGCCTTGTTTAGATGCTCCACCACATTGTATGACCCTTATGGTCGAACTTCAGGGTCCCTTTACTTATTTTATGTTATTTCACTCCATTTTTTATATGCTAAAGGTAGCAGTTGGGGTCTCGACCCTTTTTCATAAGTCACTTTAGGCCTTATGAAGGCTTATTAGGTCTCTACCAATCTCTTCTTGGATCAGGTGAAGTAATCTAATTGGACTTGTAGAGCTTTATACACGAGGACCTCACTCTCATAGACTACATCATCACCTTCTACCCAAGAGAAGAGCACATGTTCTGAGGTTATTTCCTCTTCTTGTTCTAAGGACATCCCTTGCATTTGGGCCATTAGGATAATATTTTCAACCCCTAGGGACTAGTATCTATAAGAAGATGAATCATGTGTGTTCCCTTTTATCCATTGTTCGGTAACCTTCTACTGCGGATTGCCTCCTCGGTAATTTCAAGGCATATGCACATTGTTACATGGAAATAACCATGAGTTTGAGTCATCCACCAAGTTATTTTATCTAGGGATAAACTCTCTATTTACACTTCATGAGACTATTTATAATGGATTAGGTACTAGATCAATTTGATATATGGGTCACGTCTAGTGATTGGGTGTTTGATGATTCAACCTCTACCTTTTTTGGTCCTGGTTCTGCTGATATGGTGCTCTCCATTTTTGGTAATTTTGAAAATGAGGTTTTGGGGGCATGACCTATTACCTTTTGAGGTTTATTATCTCATTAGATAAGTTCCATAGGATGCTCTTCATGTCATTCATCTCTGTAGCTAGCAAGGATGAAGAGGACATACTCACTTGGGTAGGCGAATATACATACATGGAAGGTAGTGCCTACGAGGTGCTCGGGACTTCCTCTTATGATGCTAATGATATTTTAGGGGACATTAACATTGGTGGATAAAGTGAAAGCTTCCTGATATCTATCAAGTTATTCTTAGCTCTAACTACTAGCTCATATGCATCGAGCAAGATTTGGCTTTCAAAAGACTGGATCATGATGACTATATTTGAGTTGAAGGCCTTAAGGTAGAAGACAATGGCCATTCTTGTAGGTGGTCAAGCTGTTATTGAGATTCTTCACCAAGTCTTATCAAATTGAGTATTAAAATCAATAATGGCCTCTTGCAGGGCCCTTTTAATGGTAATTAGTTATTGTAGGAGAGATGACCAATTTGCCTTCTCATTGAAACACTCAAAGAATCTGTCACCCAAGTCATCCCAGGTGGTGATGGAGTTGGGCAACAAAGATTGATACCAGTCAAGAGCTCACCCTTTAAAGGAGGTGGCTAGTAGCCTTAGGGCCACATTTTACTATGTGACATAATGCATAATACAAACATCGGCAACATCTTGTAGATGTTCCACTGCACTTTTTAAATCTTCCCCTAAGAACTTGGGGAGTGCCTTCAATGCATTAGCAGGAATGGGGTACCATATAGCTGGGGCTATCAGAGGGATGATTGGGCTACCACTATTCCATGCTATGCATTTCCTTGGTGGTCCTTGGATCATCATTTGTCATGGTTATTATGTAGCATTAGATTATGTGGTCATTTGGTGAGTTGGGGCTATCAGAGGTGGTGTTAACAAGCTTGGATTATTTGTTGTTTATGACCTTATAATGGGTCTATGGCTCATAAAATCTATCTTTTAATCAAGTGATTATGGGTTCGAGTCCTACCAGGCATGCCAAAAAAGAAAAAAATTTGTTGATGCCTAAAACTCTCGCTTTAGGTGAACAACCTTCTATGGGAAACTTTATAGATGTGGAACTCAGATGCAGTCTGTAAAATGACCTCCAAGGTTTTAGAAGCTGGCTCTTCGAATTGGTTTGGGGGAAAGGGCAAGGAAGAAATGAGAGAAAAAATTAAAATAAAGACTAACTTAAGGTGATGTCTCGAGATCTTTAAAATTATTAACCTAAAATTACATAAAGTAGATATAATCCTTGAACATTACAGACTATTAAAGGAGCATGTACATGAATTAAAGCCTATAGCATAAACAAGAATCAACACTATAGAAGTAGAGAAAGGAAAATAACAAACATAAATAACTTTCCATTCAGTTTGACACATAACATCACATCCTCTTCATTGTTAGGTAAAGAATAAAATACCAAAGGCCTCAATGGGCACAAGAGACAATATTCAATCCTACCTGTGAGGAGCACCTGCTAAGGTCGAAGAATGAAAAATGCTAACTGCTGCTACTTCTATTTTAAAATTAAACTATTACAAATGGTTGCTCTCTAATAATAGCAAAAATAATTATTCGTCAACCAACCCCTTACAAAAGAAAAGATCCTGACTTATATAGACACAATGTCCTCTCAAGGAAATGACACTTGGAACCAGGCACTCACGCTCATGATGAGGTTGTTACAATTGACTGGGTAGCTGTAGCTTATGAATGTAGTCGATCTTCATAATCCTAGATATAACACATTTGTAATGCCTTATGATGCCCATGATGCTTAGAAGAAGCACGATGGTGACACATGTCTACTGTTGGAACTGCCCTTGAAATTTTGTTAGGAAAGGGGGGCACCCTCTCATCCAATGATATCGCTTGAAGATCTGATAAAAGAGGTTTTGCTTTAGACAAGCGCCATGATGCCACATGAAATTTTTACTCCCTCCTCATTGTAAGTGCTTAGTGGGTCCCATTCCTAACCTTATCGGCCAATCGCACAATTCAAATCTCTGACAAAGAAAGCCTTACTCTTGAGGAGCATCATGATGCCACGTGGTGAGCTAACATTACTCCTAGGGAAGCCAAGCATTCCTTTATAAAATTAAATGTGATGGTGCCATGTGTAAAGTTTGCATTCCTATTTGTAACTGCACTATGGGCCCTACCTATTACTTCCTCAACCAATGGTGTTGCTTGAAGTTATTAAAAAATAAACCTGCCTTGGATGAGCACCTGGTCTTCACATGGAGAGTTGGTGGTACTCCTGGGCGAATCGAGAACTTCTTTAGGTCAAATGAGCATCAGGCTACCATGTGATGACTATGGGACGAAGCTGAGACTTAGCCAAAAATAGAGAAAGAGACCCTGGGAAAATAAGGAGGCCACAACATAAATGCTAAAATTTATAGAGCACGTCTGATACCCAAAGCTAGTTGCTTCAAAACTTAAAATATGGATTATGATCCACATGTACTTCTCCTCATATACATGAGGTTGGAACATGTTGTCTTCCCAACCCAAGAGCTTGCAACTTTACAAAAAATTGGGTCACAATCACCCCAACTATCTATGTGCCTTAGCGAGGAAGCACAAGTTTATGTAATGCTTCAACAAATAACCATTATATACAAGAAGTTGCAAGGGCAACATGCTTCTCACCAACACACAATTAAAAATCAGTTTCAAATTAAAATTGTCAATGTATGGATATGATCCAAAAATCAAAAGCTTTGGTTGAAAGATAATTCAAGAAACAAGAACAAGACAATTCAAATAATTCTATCTCTAATAAGAGATGTTTTATTGATCAAATTTGCAGACCCAAACATATGCTTATCTCTGAGAAGAGATGTCTGATTTCCATTTTGGGTTACATATTCATTTATACATGTTTTGAAGGTGTGGGGAGGATATGGAAGGTCACCAATCTCGAGGGAGATGAATTGGTTCGACTTCCACGATTTACAACAATACATAATTCGAGGAATTACTATTTTTAAAAACTTATTATTTTTAGATTGCACTACTAAAATTGAAATTTGGGACACTTTCATTGGGTTTTAGGGGTTAAACTTCATCAAGCAGAGCTCCATGCCATCTCACGATGTTCCCCTCATTATTAGCTTTCCAACGGTTCAAACGGTGAGTCAATTGGAGCTACGGTGCAAAAGTTATGGCTCTCAGAAATTCTGCCATCAATTGGGGTGGACCCATCACCCGAATTGTCATTTGTATTGTTGTCCGGATCAGGATATTGACTACACATGATTATAGCTTTTGCTTTTGAGTGACCTGCATAATTGAAGCTTCATTCCAAAGACAAAGTGTGTTTTACATACTTGGATGTATATTATCTTTTTACTCTAGAAATTCCATTACTAGAATAAAAGGGAGGCATTTGTAGATACTAAAATTTGGTATTCAATACTTGACAATGACAATATTGACCCATATATACCACACATGACTTGAGCACACATACTAGGTCCTAATCTGCCATTCTCTCACACTTACATGTTATCTTACGAGTTTGACCCTTATGTTAGATACTATTGCACACCTATAAGAGCCTCACTATTTGTTTCAAACCTGCTAAATATCCTACGTAAACATCTCTAGATCTTCAATTTAGTCCACATATACACAAGTTGATTCCATTAGTTTTGGTCAGTATCGTTAGTCAATACCGACTCAATTTGGTCGAAACTAACCCTCTCATAGCAACTATTACATTTTTAAATCAAACTTTCCTAGCATGTCAGTGGCGTGATAAATTATCTAATTGGACTCATATATAATCAAATCAAGGTCTCATTTAAAAAGAATTTGGTATTTATCCAATACATATCTATATACTATTGTACATCGAGCAAATCGACCCTATTCTTTCTAAATTATGAATCTATCACTAGGAGTAGCCATAAACTAAGTCTGAAGCACATTAAAGCCAAATGAAAACAAGAATTACTGAGTATCAAAGCCAAATCATTAGCTACATACAAATAATGGAGTACAATTGGTCAATCACACTAGGTGGGAGAACTAAGTGTTGCTTGATTTCTCTCATTAGAGTATTAGATACATAGACATTGATCAATTATCAAATGAGGGTGATTGGGGTTAGCTCAACTAGTTACATTTCCCTTTTTTTTGCAAGTTTATAGCCTTCACAAGCACACCCAAAGTTTCAAGATGAAGGAGTCTAATTTCTAGAGTTGCACGTATCATCAGGGTTCAAGATTACATAAATAGAGCATAGAGAGATAGGCGATGGTGATCATACAGTCATAGTTCCTCATTTCTACACAAGTTAGTATCGACTAGTGCAAGTTAGTTTGACTGACAGTATTGACCTAGATCGACAAAACCAACCCTATGCAGAGAAAAGTACAATTCTTAATTCGAATGAATGACATGCCTATTTTAGTTTAATTTTCACCTTTTGAATATAATCATTGTTAGATAGTCAACCACAAAAACTAAGTACTCTTCCCTTTGTTTACTTACTATTTTAGCATATGCTACTATTCAAATAATTGCAATCAACTTTAGTATTTTACATTCAGATATACGTTTGAATGCTATATTTATCATTCTAAATTACATTCCAAGTTTTTATCATATCAGAGTTACAAAACTAAATTAAGGTACAATAATGCACACAATTTTTTAAGCATTTTTTCACTCAACTTTACTCTGTTAATAAATTAACAGAGCAATGAGACTCCACCTCACCTCTTCTCCCACTACGTGACATCAAAGTGAAAGATTGCAATGTAAAGAAATTGTAAATTATGTTAAGAGGTAACAATATAACCCATATATAAATATTTATTATTACACAACTAACATGAACAAAGTCAATGTTAAGCTCAATACTAAACCATACTTATTTATTAGTGTCACTATACTCAAAATTTTACATAACATTTTAAAACTTTTCACCGATCAAAATATATATAAATATTTTTTAATAAATTTTATTAAGAAATATATAATTAAATTATTAAAAAGATATAATAATTTCGATACACTTAAAATAATATTATTTGATTGATAGAGAACAATTAAATCCAATAATAATCATCGGTTCGGGGCTAATATAACTGAAACATTATAGGGAAGACTTTTCAAAACAAAGTTTCCCGTCTTCCAATATTTCACCTAATTGTTCTATGCTTGTCTATACGTTGTAAAATTTATCAGACCATCCTTGATTTATTTTAGCATCAAAATTAATTGGGTCGCAAATTCAACGTGATTCGTCGGTCAAGAGAATTAGATGGCCGCCACCTAGTCAGTACAGGCAAACTTTGTAACTGATGGGTCAGAGGTGACCTCATCACAGGAGTCCTCTTTGTACCAAAGTTCTATGCCTCAATATAGAAATAATAATTTTGATCCGAATCCTTTGCTGTTTCTACAGTCAGCCTGAATTTTTCTTCTGTTATTGGAATTTGCCTCAAATAGGGGGAAGGGAGTGATATCGTATTTTTTCTTGCAATCAGATCCGTCATAATTAGATAGGTGCTTTTGCATAGATATTAGAAATTTTTGTTCTGGATTTGGCGGATCATAGGAAGATTTTTATGCAATGGGTGGGGAGTTCGAATCTCTGGTAGAGGCCACATCAGGGGCTGTAGGAGGACTCCTCAGCACCACCATATTGTATCCATTGGATACATGCAAGACCAAGTATCAAGCAGAAGTTCAGGCTGGGGGTCGCCAAAAATACAGGTCAGTGAGTCTATTTTAGATTTGTTGTTTAAACCTTTTTTGCTAAATGAATGAAAAATCCGTTCTTGTTTTTTGTGTAACTTTTTTTTTGGCTTTACGAATATTAAAAATTTCGTCGTGATTTTTTGGGTCCCAATTTGATATATTAGTAGGCGAATGTTTGCACAATTGGATCTGCATACTCTGCCCTAAATCTACTTTTTTCGGACTTCTAAATTGGGCTTTAGTTGATACTCTTATATTGCAATTTTCATTTAGGATTTTTAATTGCTAGCAGGAGAACGGAACTTGGTTATGCTAAGGTTAAAATTGGCGAATTTGTGTCTTAGACGGCATCAAGACTTAATTCTGACATTATGGTTCATTCATTGCCCTGAAGTAATCTCTTTTGGGGTTATCAAAGTGTTTTTTTTTGGTTGGCTAGAGATACCTAGAGAGAGGGGTTAGCCCAGCCAAAAATCCATCAAAATGCCAGTAACGGATAGCATAAAGTTCATCAGTACCTCAAGTTAACGAGCATATAATCATGTTGGTAAACAGTAGCACCTTTAAAAGCAAGCACCACGATCAATCCTGAAGTCCATAGGGGACAATGAGACTTTGGCCACCATCAACAGCTTGTAGGATCTGCCGTACCTTCCTTGCAGCAGAGCCATCTCATCTTATTATCTCCGCCCCAAACCAAAACAACCATCAAATTGATCATCAGCAGACGTTGCACTCCCTTCTTAATGAAAAAGGTTTGCTATGAGTACACAGAGCTTGGCTTACCAGCCTGCATTCCCTATCTTGAATTCTCCTCAGTCATCATCTTGACTCAAAACCCAATCCCTTCCGCAGAAGCTATTAACCCACGCACCCATCCTGAACATTCTTCCAATGCAAAGAAAGAAGACAGAGATTCTTGCACTGCCACACTGCCGTCCTGGGATGCAGACATACTTACTGAAAAATGCCCAGCACCATTGTATGCTCGGAACCATATTTAAATGCAGAGCTCGAAAGATCATTTTTAGGAAGCGTTCTGCTTTTGGAATGAATGCAAAATATGAATATTCACACAACTGAGTCAATGCAGGACTGAAACAACACATATTTCATTGTATGTGCCAAGGATCATTTAAAAAAATATGTTACAGCTCACTATCATGACAACTTAAACAAATGCAGAATTTCCTACGAGCCCCTCACACACAATACCATAAATGATGCATAAACTGTTTTATTATTGTGCTAAAAATACCCATTAGCATCCCTTGATACCCTTCCATTCTTCCATTACATTGAGAAAGGGCAAATAGAAACAGAAGAAACCTTTGTTTGGAAAACAGAACCATCTCAAACTTGCAAACATCCCAACCTTATGCCCAAACCAGACATCGAGGTAGTAAAAAACCAGCACTATCACCTTAAGTCCAGTCATTAGCAAATGCCAATAAATGCTAAACAAAGCCCTCTATTTATTTTATATATCTTTTCGATTCTATCATATGACTAGACATTGAGTATAGGCACAACACTGGTAGGATATTCATACTACACTATATATATCTAGATATGTACTTGCGAAGGCACATTAGTACCTTATAACAAACTTCACAAAAAAGCTGCCACACCATGATGGAAATTCAGCTTATATTTACTGGCGTCTTGCTATATATTTAAGTTCATGCCATATCCCAGCTACTTAATCAGTTATTACAGTGTGCATTGGACCAGCTTCTTCATCATCGGAATTGGAAATTTCATAAACAGGGGGAGGAGGCAGGCATAGCTACCATGTTCAAGAAGTTCGGTTGGTTCGGAGAGGGAAAAAAGTTTAATGTTCGGGATTTTGAAAATAGTTGGGTTTGTTTCAGAAAAAATGTAAGATATAAAAATATAAAATATATAGAAAACTTAAAGTCATAGATATTTTTGAATAAAAATCAAACACATAAAAGTAAAACATGCACATAAATATACCAAAAAAGATAAATCCATAGCATTAGTCTCAAATTTCGTACATTAACAATAAAAATTATCCATAACTTAATGTTTAGAGCATGAAAATCTAAAGTAGGATGAATGTTTAAACATTTGCAACATCAAACCCTGCATTTATATTAAATGAACTACTTGCATCTTCATCTAATCCTATACTATGAATAGACTCATCAACATTCTCAATATTTTCTTGATCTCCTTCAAAACATGGCTCTCCAAGACCAGAATAGTCATCTTCATTTGCAAGAGAGTGTGTAAGCATTCTTAAATTGTTGTGGACAAACTCAAAATTAGATAGTTTTTCTGCCTCCAAATGGTTCTTTTTGTTAGTATGGATTAAATTATGTGCGCACCATTTTCTTTTACATGTAAAAGCACTAGAACGTTGGCTGACTATTCTCATGACAAGCTTTGCCCCATAATTCTGCCACGAATAAGTTGGATTCCGCTTAACCCTGTGTGCTTTTGCCTCCTTGATGGCGAACATTTTTTTATTGGTTCTTGAAAACAAGACATTGCTTTCTCACTATTCCTTTCTCATCTTCATCACAAACCAACTTGTTTATTGTTGCAAACAAACCTGAATTTATCTTCCTCTTCTGCATCGTGATTCACCTCTACTAATTTAGGATCTAAATAGCAAGTTGCTACATGTAAAGGACGATGTAGCATAAACCACCATTTTTCCACAATTTCTCAAATGCTCTTGACTTCTTCAACATCATCTTATAGTGCTTTTTGTATGTGTTCTTTTACTCTATCCACGTCCTTGTACGCAAATCCTATGCATAGTTTATTACCATCAACCATTCTCAAAATTTGAATAAGTGGCTTACACACCTTTAAGATCTTTTTAGTCCCATCCCAAAATGAATTCTCTAAGATATTTCTTTCTATATATTTTGAATGACTTTCCTTGGAAAGCTTTGACTCTGCCCAATCTTCATTAACCACCACCTTTTTAAAAACTATTCTCTTCTCCAGCTCCCTTTGCAAACTAATAAAGTTGGCGGAGAGGCTTGTTTTTGTAGGGGAGAGAAGCTCACACTTAGAAAATTAACGATACAAGTTCAATGTCAAGCGATGATCGAGGATAAACTTTGAAATTTGTCTACCTTCCGTCACAACATTACTTATTCACTCTAATTTTGATAGATTTTTGAGCAAAAGATCGAACACGTGCTGCACATGGTGTCTAAAAGAGATGAATTTTTTTGTTTGTAAGTATTTCACCTGCTCCTCTGCATTTTTGCTGCACTGTTTGAAATCACTTGGACAACATTGTCTTTTTCTATCTCCAAAATGACTGATTCGATGCATTTGGAAATGAAGAGATAAGTTTTTACCTTGTTACTTGTATCAATTGATTTTATAAAAATTGCACCTTGAGGAGATTGTGCCAAAATATTTGAGAGAGGCCTTCACCTTGAATCGGACCATCCTTGACTTATTATTGTGCAATCTTTCCAATCTTTCTTTGTGCCATCTAGTTCACTTGATATTGCTGTCAGCTCCTTTTCAAGAAGACTAGTTCTTAATTTTTAATAACATGGTAGTGTGTAACCTTTTCCGAATTCCATAGCCGCATCGAAGGACTTGAAATATAGCGAATGGATAACATTGAAAGGGATGGCCTTTGCATAAAACAACCTTGCTGCCAATCTATCTACATTATGTTTTTGTTGTGGCTTCCACATGTACTTTAATGAATCTTGCGATTTCTCAATATTTCTTCCACTTCCTTCGGAAAATGGCGATGGAGGGCAAGTATTTAAGGAGCCAATTTTTGAAACAGAATGCTGGATTTTAGCTTCGTTGTTTTTGAAGCTAATTAATCAGCATGGCTCACATCATATTTGGCTTGCACTTATCTTATGGATTCTGCTTATTCAGATTCATTTGAATTTTCATTAGCTGTTGTACAATGTTTCACTTTTGGTGATCCTCCAAGGTAATGGTACTGAACATTGGTCACATTTTCAGTGATATACCACCGCACAAGGTGCATCTCATATTTTTTTAATTTTTTCATCTCTTTGGACAATGTATTTCATCTCTAGTGATTGGTTTGCCATGTTGCTGACTGTTGCAGGAGTCTTGAAGAACTCAACTTGATATTTGATACTCGTGAGAATTCAAATTTTCTGTGATTGTGCCTTCTCTATCTGCTGCCCACTGTTCATTAAGTTACCTGTTTTTGAAATTAGTCCTAAACCCCTCATTGCCCTGGAGTTTAAAAGCCTGTGAAATTTGAGCTGAACTTAAGTTTCATACTATTACCAATTTTGATAGCCAACCGTTCACACCTGAAGATTCTGAACTGTGGAACATTAAATTTCTAGGTCAGAAATGAAGTCTGTGGGCTTGCAAATACAGAGTTTTTGGCATAATAAGTTTTAAATAACTCTAAAATTAAAATAGTTTAACAAAATACCACACATCTATAAAATTTATATAAAATTTTAATTATATAAACAAAAGTTTTTATTTAAGATACTAAAGATAACTGTTACACGAGTCAACCCAGTTTTATTATTTATGAAGGTGTGAAGAGTCTATGATAAGTAAAAAAATATCCGTATTTCACACTAATTTGTAAAACAATTAAACGTGTTGCCCACGATAAACACTTTGTATTAACATCTTTACATAAATTACAAACCCTATCCTATAAAAACTATATTATCCTGGACTGCGTATACACTTTAGTGTGTAATATATAAATTGTTACTAATGCTTTAAACTTTAAATATATTCCAATTTAACATTTTAATTCTCGTGCATGTCATGATTTATAAAAATAAAATATGAATGTGTTGTTCCTATGTTTGTGAAGATTTAATAATTTATTAAAAAGAATATACACGAGTGTCGTGGAAACTCAGTTGCAAATGGAGGCTGCAAACGATAGCATAAAAATGATAAAGGTTTTTATGAAACCCTCAGAATAGGAACGCAAAGAGGATGTTAGGAGCATGTATCTGAAACAGATTAAGTTGTAGGTTGCTTGCATGTGGCACAAACGATCTTCCACAATTTGAAGAAAAGGTTGAGATGGATGACCACAACTTGAAGAAAAACAGCTGGTCAAATGACAAAAATGGATGCAGATTATCCTCCTTTTAACGGTCCCTCAAATCTGAACCCATATACAATTAAAAAATCTCTAGCTTTAATTCTATCGAATCAGGGTTCTCTCATAAATGTTGAATGCAATGAATACTAATGCTGCAAGGAATATCATATCTGAAGACTGAAATCACGTCTGACAATGGCTGCCACTGAACAAGGAAATAAAATGGCTTTTAGATGCATTCACTGTTAGGGCAAACACGGATGTAAAATTATTAATATTTTATCCCCTTGTTTCACTTTGGTTTTTGTTCTTTGTGCATTTAGGGTTTATATATTTCATTTTTAATTTTATAATTTGTTTTATTAAAAGCTTTTAATTAAAAAAAAAAAAAGACAAAGTTAGGTCTGAACTGGTTTGAACATATTCAGTTGTGTCAAAAGGTTCAGTGCAGATTTAAATGTCCCAAGAATGTATGTACATGGTAACCATGAAGGCAGGGGAACAGAAAAAGCAGCAACAAAAGTGTTGACACAGGTCTGGAGATATTGGATCCTCATTGAGTTCTCATTTGTCCTAAACCTGTTTTTTTTTGTGATTGATTTTGTTGTTAACATCAGCCACCACCACATTGCAGTTGATCTGATACAAAGTCTCAACAATTCCAATCATAGTGCCATATACACTACACGTCAATTGAATTCCTCCTACCATAAGTAGTGCCAGGGTCCTTCATCATCTTCTGGACCAATTATTGAGCAAAGACAATATCTTCCTCATTCATCTCCCTCTTATTTCTCACACATTCCATCAACCTACTCTTGATAGCATTATGGTGGATAAGATGGTACAGGGTAGTGTTGAATTCATTCATAAGATTATCTGCATTTGGATCAGCTTCACCGCCCTTGGTCCTGCCGTCACCCACTAATTTCTTCGACCCATGCAAGGAAAACCCTGAGAGGAGCGTCAATTTCTTGCATGGGGGAAGGGCCAGCATTACTTTTCCCTATATCCATGCTCCCTATGGGATCAAACAAAGGCACAAAGACAATCGTCTGGCTTTAGTTGGGCGTTAGCTTGAAGCATGATGAACCCAAGCATGAAATCTTCAAATATCTATATTCAAAGATTCATAGTTAGGTTAAAAAAAAAAAAAAAAACTCATTTCTGCACCAAATTGAAACCAAATGCACACCCAGGCAGCTCTCCACGAAAGCATCAATATTTCTATGAAAATAAATGCTTTGAACCAACATGCAACAGTCTATAAACACAGAGAATGGAAATGCAAGAGTCCATCACACAAAGAACGACAGTAGCAGGGGCACGATTCCATGATTTTATTTGAATACAATGGTGATTTTAGGTTTATCTGATCCTTCAGCTGAAGGAGATGAATCCCTTTTCTTAACTCTGCAAAGCCGCCAAATCCCTTTCCTTAACTCTACAAAGCTGCCGAATCCCTTTCCTTAACTCTACAAAGCCGCCAAATCCATCGCATAACACCATATAACAATTATGATAAATGACACAACAGACCTTATTTTATCACCAATTTCCCGCACATCTGTCTTCATTATTTTTTGAGGGGATTAACTTCTCATAAGTTGTCATGCCCTGTCACCTACTATCTAGATTTGCACACAAGGCCATATCTCATCATTGGAATTTCTATGACCTTCTTAAGATGGGGCAATGGGAAGACGGGTGCCTCATAACTGATTTGCTTAGTAGGTTAACAAGGCAAATTAGAAGGAGCCACAAAGTAGTCCTTTGTGTCTCTAACTATTACCCCCCACAAAGCAGTGGAAATATTATTTTCCTAGAATTGATCTGAAGAGCTTGTTGACTTCATTAGGTTGAGCTCCCTACTGGCATCTCTATCTGCCACCCGATTCCCTTATCTTTTTATATGGGCAAATATGACAACCTCCAACATTTTTATTGCCATTTTGCTTCCTTTCTTATTGCTTTTAATCTCCATGACACAATCTTACCATTCTTCACGGCATAAATTAGAATCTGAACTGCCTTCAATTGCTAACTTCTTCAATCTCGAATAAATGCGGTTTGAATACCTTTGAGCATGGTCAACGCCTAGTTGTATGTATCCCATCCAATATCCATAGCAAATGTTAGAATTGGTTGTCCATTCTCATCTCTAAACACACATTCTCCCATACTGGACCTGGAATACACTTGGTAGAACTATCAAAATTAAGTTTGATGAGGCAGACACCAAGTAGCACATACCCTTTTACAATTCACCTTCCATACCCTATTATTAGGGGTTTGGGCTTGATGGACGAAGGGTTAAAAGGCCAAGCTTTACACCATCTTTCTTCATCTTTGTCGACTTCTTCCTCTTTTTAAGATCCAGCCTTTCTTAATTTTGAGATAGCAGCTGCATTTCTTCCCCACACTTGAGTAGCTAGCTGAGATTTTTCACTAAAAGTACATTTTTCCTCTCAACCCAAAGATTCCAAATGATTATGGCAGGAGTACCTTGCCATATCATTTTTAGGGGACGACTTCTTGTTTTTTAATTCCACTGCTCAATTAGTGCCCTTACTGTTTTACTTTTTGGGAGCACTAGGCTAATTCCCTAGTTTTGCCTTACAATCCTCCAATGTTTTGGGCAACGGGCCAATGGATGAAAATGTGATTACCACTCATTTTCTACTCAAAGAAGGCATATAGATGACCCATGAAGTCTCTTTTTACAAGCTTATCATAAGTTAACGGTTTTGTCTGAACATCAATCAAAAGAAAGATATTGGCCTTTGGGACTCCCTCACGAATCCATATTTTACCACTTGGGATGATAGAGAATTCATGATGCACTTCCTAAAGGATCCCCTGATAAGCCTCTTTTATTGTGACATTGCCACTCTTGGATCCATTCCAAATCAGTCTATCTTCCTCTCTGTGATGACAGAGGATAACATAAGAGAATGTGATTTAAGACCTTTTTCCCTTTCCTCTCTTGATGTCCAGTTCAAATCCCTCCAGTTTCTGCCATCCTCATTTTCTAAAATGTAATGATTCACTTTCGAGCCCCATTGCTCTTTGGAAAACCTCATTAATCCAACCAATTATTCATCCTGACATAGAGGGATTGCTTTGATCCAGGCTTCATGCCAAAAATCAACTTGATTTCCGTCATGTAACTTCCATTTGATTTTTTCCATGAACAGATATTTACATCACTTTACGAAATTCCATGTTGCTGATCAACTTGGCAATTCTTCTTGTGTAAACACCTTGCACCATCTGCTCCTTCCACATATTTGGATTGAAGAATCGTATTCTACAGTCTGTCTCTTTCTTCATATAGCCCCCCAAAAAGTTTACTTCGTAGTACACTATTCATCTCTGTACAGTCACAGAACCCTGAACCCCCCACATGCTTTGGTGAACACACTTTCTTCTGTGCTACTAAGTTGATCTTATTTCTGCTCTTTGTGCCACTGTATAAAAAATCCTTTGAAATGTTGCAATTGCTTTAGTAATTGTGCTAGGAATCTTGAAAGTTGCACCTACCTCTTGAATTCCCTTTTTTTTTCCACCACTTTACCTGAAGGAAGCAGAATTTTCTCAATCATATTTATATTTCTTTTAATAGTTGTAGACATATGGAAGAATTTTGGGTTCCTATCTCCTTTCAACCACTTCACCCTTGACTTCTGTTTCCACTGAGTTTCTTCCATCCTTAAAACCTGTTGAAAGTTTGCCATTAACTTTTTTTCTCTTTTCAGTAGTTCACTGCTGAACCCTGTCTCCATAATCTCTTTCTACACCATGTTTCACTCAGCTGATTAAGCATCTTTCTTCTGAAATATGTTTCCAAACCCTTCCTTATTCCACTTCTTAACTTCAGCCTTGGCATTCTTTAGCTTTTGTGCCAAGATGAATATTTTACATCCACTTTCTTCTGCACTCCAGCACGTTTTGAGGTTATCATTAAACGATGGATCCTGAAACATATGAACTCCATTTTGAAAGAAATTCCCTCTGGCTTTTTATCTACTTCCACGCTTATCAGAATTGGCCAATGATCAGATCCTGGGAAGTTGTAGATCTCAGAGCAAAACTTGGTGTTTTCCATCCCCCCAATCAGAGCTGACATAAATTTGTCTAATCTCTCCATGATGGCCTGATCACCTTATCTTCTATTTGTACCAGAATTGGCTAATGATGAGATCATGGCAGAGCAAAACTTGGTGTTTTCCATCCCCCCAGTCATAGTTGACATAAATTTGTCCAATCTCTCCATGATGGTCTGATCACCTTGTCTTCTATTTGTACCATATGAAAATTCCAACTTTCAGCCCCACATTAATAAGAGCACATTTTACACATAATTCATTGAACTGAAGGGAGCTTGGAGCCAGGACTGAACTGCCTCCCTTTTTCTCCTTAGCATTCAAAATAGCATTGAAATCCTCTCCAATCACCCATTTTAAGTCCTCATGAGCCCTTCTAAGCTTTTCTAGAATTATCCAGTATTCTTTTTTTCCCTCCCAAGGGTCCATAAACATTGGATAGTACAAAGTTCATATCTCCATTCAAATCTTCAAACAAAAGATCTATACCGCATGAGGATTGGGAAATAAGTGCACCTTTAAATAACTTTGGATTCCAAAGGATTGCCAGCTCTCCTGCACTTTCTTTAGCCTCCTCAGTTTCCCAATCACAGTTTTTCCACAATCCCTCACCTATCTTACAAAATTGTTGTCAATCCACTTTTGTTTCTTGTAGTAGCATTATATCTGGTCTTGATTCTTCTATCAGTCGCTTAACTAAGCGAGCTTTGTCAGTGGAGTTAAGTTTATTGACATTCCAACTAAGGAGTTTCATTGCATCTTGGTGGAAGGTTTCTCCTTTCCACCTGCAATGAATGTTTCTAAGGTCTTGACTCTTCTGTTGTCCACATTCCAAGGCAGCTTGCACATCCTTTTGAATTTGTATTGTTGGCTTCCTTCCTCTTGTGCTTTGAGTTTGTGTGTTAGGTTGAGTCTGATTGCAATAGCCGGTCCTCCTTCCTCCCCTCTGCCTTATCTTCTGAATGAATTGGACTACACTTAGGGTTTCCTTGATCATTATAAGAGTCCTCATGAGTTTCTTTCTTTCAACACACCATCTTCATTAGAAAATTGAGCTCAATCTTTTATTAATTTGCTGCTTGCCATATTACCTTGGATGTTATTCTCCTTGTATTTATCATTCCTTAGCTGCACCTGCATAGGCGGTTGGTTCTCCTTTATTTCCTCCAATCCAAGGGCTTTCCTAGCTGCTTGTTCAAAGCCCAACTTCATTGCCTCATTTATTAACTCTTCTATCCCTTCATTAGAAAAATCATTGCTTCTTCCTTCTTTAGCCAACTGGTTTGGACTAGATCTAGAATCCTGCATCTGTGATTCCCCTACTATTTTTACATGCTTTTCCCTCCTCCAACTGCGTTTTCCATTTTCTCCTTATTCACAAGAACGTCGTCATGATTTCTTCATTTAAATACCTTTTTCTGCTCCTTGGTTGTCTTCTTTGGCCTCCATTGTTGCCATTCTTCTGGGCAGAGTAGCATGAATCTTATTAGCAGAATTTTCTTATTATTTCTTTGCAAAGGGCATTTACCTGCCTTATGATCAATCCTCTTACAACTATAACATATGAATAGTCCAGATCTTGTTTCCAGACGAACTGCCTACATAATAGGTTTTACTGGATTGACTTTGATACATACTCTTTCATAAGCAGATAATTCTTTTTCATTGGTAGCTTGACCAATACCCCTATGCTCCTTGCTTTTTTCTTTAGAATCCTTTTCTCCCAAAATTCTGGAGGTAGCTTATACAACCTTATCTGTAATGGACCCTTTGATATTAATTCTTTTGAAGGGTTAGATAATGGAGTCCATGGTCTCATGAACAAACTAAATTCTTAAAAAACCAAGGGCGTCCACAAAAGATGCACTCTTGGTCTTCTGCAGATCAAAAGGTTTACCAAAAAAAACCTTTAGCTAAGAACCTAATATCAGAGATGGAGAGCATTCTCTCCAATTCTACCCAATCCACATTCTTAGCTCCTCCTTTGCCGGCCGAGAGTCAATGAACTCACAGATTAAGGCCCGCTGAGTTAAATCCTTCATTGCTCTTGCCATATCCTCATCTGATATTTTCAATATTTGGGATTTCTTCAGAAAATTCTACTGCAATTTTCCCCATTAACATTGTGTGCCTTGAATCCCTATAAAGTGGGTTAGCTAATTATTATTTAAATGCATTTTTAATTATGATTTTCAATTGTTGCTATGATAATGGACCCTGGTTATGTTAAGGTTAGGATTGGGGAATTTGTATTTTACATGGCTTCAAGATTTGTTTTTAACATAATAGCTCTCCAAAGGCATCTTGGATTTGAGCGCTTTGTGGCATAGAAAGGTTATTTTGGAAGTTGAAGATTTGTGGGTGTAAGAGCATTTACCATATGCCTTTTTAAGGGTTAGGTTTGATTCAGTTTAAAATGCAAGCAGGTCTGAGATTCGGGGGATGAACCAGGGGAACAATATGTGGTCTGGAGTGTTTGCTTTGCTTGAGTCTGATAATTGAATTTGTTGTTCATCGACTGATTGTGGAGGGATGGAGGAAGGGGGGGAGAGAGAGAATCTTGATAGTGATAGTAACAATCAATCCCAAGGTAACAACATAGATGCATCCAACTTTTTTTAAATTGACACACACATAGAACGGCAAGGATGGGAGGGTGAAGGCTGAGCAAGAGGTTACACAGATCTGCAACCAACACGGTTGATGTTAGCAGGGGTTAGCATGCCCATTGTGCAATACCAACCTGATTGGCATGATAGCTCTCCAAAGTCATCTTGGATTTGCACGCTCTGTGGCGTAAAAAGGTTATTTCGGAAGTTGAAGATTTGTGGGTGTAAGAGCATTTGCCATATGCCTTTTTAAGGGTTAGGTTTGATTCAGTTTAAAATGCAAGCAAGTCTGAGATTGGGGGGATGATCCAGGGGAACAATATACGGTCTGGATTGTTTGCTTTGCTTGAGTCTGATAATTGGCTTTGTTCATCTACTGATTGTGGAGGGACGGAGGAAGGGGGAGAGAGAATCTTTGTAGTGATAGTAACAATCAATCTCAAGGTAACAACATAGATGCATCCGACCTTTTTTACATTAACCCACACATAGAACCGCAAGGATGCGAGGGAAAGGCTGAGCAAGAGGTTACACAGATCCGCAACCAATATGGTTGATGTTAGCAGGGGTTAGCATGCCCAGTGTGCAATACCAACCCCATTGGCAAAAGATTCATGGTATAAATATTCAGGATCACCTTATAGTCTCACCACGTTTAGAGTTGTACTTCCATTTCAGTAACTAGACCCTTCAAAATCTTGATTTAGATAAAAATGTAAATGGAAACTATTTAGCTAGGGCCTCAAAAGGAGTAATCTTGAAGAAATTAGAATAAATTGGGAAAAATTGGTGATTAAAGAATAATTATGGATGCCTGAAGGCGGAGGAGCTGGCTTTCAAAAAACCCTCGATCTGTAGCCAGTATGATGACATGGATGGCTTCTTAGCTAAAGATGGATACTGCACTATGATGAACATTATAAGTCATTCTTGGGGCGGGTGAGGGGGGCGTTGCCCATTTCCTGACAATTATCTGGCCATTTTGGCCTAGCAAAAGAAAAGGATTTTAAATAAAAATGAGAAAAGCAAGATTTACCAATTTTGTGATTAATAGGAGATTTTGTTGACACTAATTTGAACAAATGATCTCAATAAAATTGTGTTTGTAAGCTTCACATGTGTGCCTTCTAGGTAAATTTAGTGCTAGGAATACTTGCCAGTTGCAATGACCTAACAGTACAGCATGAGTGGTTCTAATGGTGAAGGCTTGTGTACTCCATAGAGGAGGCACGTTCAAATTGGAGGGGTTAAGGCATGTGCGTCCTATATGAACAATATATAAGGTAAATGGAAAACAGTACCGTTATGAACTTCCTTAAGGCTGGTCTTGTACACCAAATTGGTGTCTCTTGCTTGGTAGTGACGTAAAAAACTACCTTTACCATTTTACCTTTTATATTTTGAAAAAACAACAGAAATAGACACCCATATTTAAATTTTCAGGAGAGGCTTTGTTTACGTTACGATAAGTATCAGGGAATAATTGATTTATGGTTTCTGCCCTTGCTCTAGCTGTCACAACAACAGGGCCACCTGAGCCATAAGTGATTTATGGTTTCTGCCCTTCCTCTAGCTGTCAAAGCAACAGGGCCACCTGAGCCATAAGTGATAACTACACTACAGAAATATACTTGTCAACTATTCCTCATTAAAACCATGATAAGCAATGTGTGTTTATGATGAGATATTGAAATATTTACAAAACAAGCAAGACACTTATTGTCAACCCTTACTAACAGAGAAAATGAAGCGCTTATATTTATGCTTCAACCTCTGCCAGCAATGTTGACATGGTGCCACCTAGAGAGTTTTCAATAATTAGCTGTTAATAGGCCAGCTTTTGTATCTAAAGGGAAGGAAATGGTAGGAAACTGCAGGAAGTAGGAGGAATCAGGAAAGGAAAGTTAAATGGACAAAAAAGAACAAAAATGCCAATATAACATACCTTTCTTTTTCCCTCTGCCATCTGTTTATTTTTTAATCCTTTTATTTATTGGATTTTTATTTTAAATATGATGCAGTGGATCCGGATCTGTATCATTCTGTTGAGTTATTAATGTATTAAATGGTAGTGGGTTGGGTAGTTTTTACATTAAATGTAGAAGTCCAAAATTAAAGATGCATGTAACTTCGTGAGAACTTTCTGAAATATCCTCATATTCTCTAAAATGTCCTGAATAGAAAAATGATGTTTTTTTGGAACAAGTAGAGATGTTTCTGATGGATTTTCCAATTTCTGGGGGATTTCTGACACTGAAAACTTGGCCTGGGATAATACCAGAAACAGTTTCTGGGATTCAATTGTAATATCAATAAAAGTCATGGCAAAAAATCATGAATAAATAGTTTATTGTAATTTTATAGCATTATGGGGAAATATTATGAATGAATTAATTATTGTAATTTATATTAAAATAACTGTGAAAAATACTGAATAAACGTTGCATATGATTCTTACCATATTTTACGTTTGAATGTGCAGAAATCTATCTGATGTGTTGTGGGAGGCAGTTTCAACTGGGCAAATTCGTTCACTGTATCAGGGGCTTGGCACAAAAAATTTGCAATCAGTTATATCTCAATTTATTTACTTTTACAGTTATAGTTACTTTAAAAGATTCTATTTGAATAAAAGCAAAAACAAGCACATGGGGACAGGAACAAATTTGGTTGTAGCTGCAGCTGCTGGAGCTTGCACAGCAGTGATAACTCAGGTTAATGCCTTGTTTACTTTCATCTTCTCTTAGTGATACTAATTTTTTTTAGTACTGCACCTTAGTCAATAGAGGCATCGATACAAATGTGTTTCTGATTATCATTGATCACTCAGTCATTGATAATCCGTGAGTGGTTTGTCTGGATTTTCTTAATCTTGAAAGTTGGAAGTAAAGAAGCTAATTGTTCAAATTTAGCTTAACTTCAGGGCATCTTGTTTGCTCATAATTCTATGGTACACCAAGTCGGCATTTGCAAGTATCAGTGGAAATATAGAAATACTCTACTAGCTTGGAATAAGTATAAGGACTCTGTGGATGTGCATTTTATGCACACCGTAGACAATGGGTTTTCACTTGCTCATTTTAAGACGGCCAGTAATTTAGTCCAGGGCATGAGTTGCAGGTTGTGACTCTCCTATGTAGTTATGATTGAATACATGTGACCTACAACAGATCAAGGGAAGTTCACCCAAGTGTTCCAACAACACCTAAAGATGGATATTTACAATGAGGCTATGCTACAATAATTGGTTCTTATAAAAAATACCAAAAGGAAAGCAGGGTATGGCAAAAAAGAAGGTACAAATTTCCGTTTAATTCTTTTACTCAAGCAAACACTTTCGGAGTTTTAATGCAAAACAACCAGTATTAACCAAATTTAGCATTCACTCAAATTTTAATTAATACGGTGCGAGGGCTTAAGGTTAGATCAATTATGAGTGAATCTCAACATCTCTTTGCGAGATAAAATGATCACAGAGAATCGTGAAAGCACATTCAACTACAACATTTTATAAAGATCAAATTTCACTGCAAAAAATAGTTAAAAAACACATCCATCTACAGAAATTTGAGATCAGAGATTAACTATTAAAATTCTCAGAATAGTAAAATTACTCAATCCAATCTACTCATAATTCAACAAATAAATCTTATTTGGTAATCACTTGAAGCTAGCAAAATACAACAGCATTGATCTGAAAATTTGAGAACGCAGAAAACCAGAACAAACTCATAGAACATCCCGGAAAGATTTATTAAGTTTATTGAGTCTCTTAGAACCTGTTCGAATAAAATTGTCTCAATACACAATATTTATAACAATCTGATGGCTACCACTTTGCTTTTTGAAAAAAACTAAAAATAAACTTAGAGATTTAAAACTAAATTTAAATCAAGCTATCGAATCTAGAAGAGAATTGTGACTTAATTTCCACTTTGAGGCCATGCGAACCCATCCCTGGTCTAAATTTAGACAGTCAACTTGTGTTGCTTGAATCTTCAAATGCCCATGCAGGATTTATAATTCTGAGTTGGCTTGTGATATTGCTATGCATAGTTGACCATTTCACCCATTCATGACGCATCTATAATTGGGATCTTGAAGTGAACTTTAATTTTTTTAGTGGCCACTGCAACTCTAAAATGGAACTGTAAAATTATTCAGGTTTGTTGTGAACTTAACTGGAGTTATTAATTAACCATTTCTCTTGCTGTATATTTTGTATGGCATTTTTGGCAGCCTTCAGAGTATTTTTGCAACTTGTGGAGTCTCCGCACACAATGAAAGTTGTGATCTTCTAAATCTGAAGCCGAGCTTTCTGAAAAAGTATTATGATTCAAAATTGAAGCAAACCCAAAAAGTTAGCATTGACAAGCTTGCGAAATACATTAATGCTTAGTGATCCCTATGAGTTGCTGTGAAATTTGAGATGATTGTGAACTCTCCTTTGCTTTGTTCTGTTCATCCGTTGCGTTCTTTTGATCATTGGTGTAAAATCTGCTAAAGTAGAGGGTTGCCTTGGTGATCTTAGTGTTCCATTTGTTTGCCTTTTGTATTCATGTCATCTCTGCATTCTTCAATTGTCTTTGTGCATCTTGTTTGAATATCCTTGTGACCATTCTGCTTAGCTTTCTAATACTGGAGAAATTCTATGAATTTTCGTGAAATTTGTGACAGTTTGATGCGTGGTGATGGCCATCAATTTTAACTCCGTATTCATGGAGTGACGTGGTAGACTCCGAGTGGGTCGGGTTTTTGGAAAAGATTTGCGGTGTAGGATGGTCTTGAAGTGTCGCATCGACATCCACGTGTCGCGATCTCGTGATCTAGGAGTTGATCAGGGCTTATGGATTTGATGGGATGGATGCTATAAACTGTGAGATTGCATGACCATCAAAATGTGTTATTTGGCTCCTTGCTATTGATTCGAAGTCACGAAGTGTATGGAGCTTCTCGAAGTTGAGATTTTGAGTGCGACCAAGTTTGAGACTGCAAGGGTCCATGAGAATGACACTTGGCACTTTGAGTAAAAGTTAGGGTCATGGTGTTTTGAAATTGGCACAATGGACTACGAAGAACTGCTTCCACACAAAGATATAAACATAAATAAGTATGAACTTTGAATAATTAAAATAAACGAAAAATAAAACAATGATCCTGCAAAGAATGCGTGGCATAAAAGAGATGGCCACGGAGTCACCGAGTTTTCGATTTTCGTGTGATTGATCTCCGTGGAAGTATAGTTCGCAACAATGAGCCCATGCATAATAAAGCCCTTGATAAAGTTCGTGAAAAGCCTTCACCTCATACCATAGAAAGACTGCGTCAAATTATTTTTAGAATAAACCAAATGCAATTTTTAAAGCTATTACAAAGTTTTTAAATACACAGTGAAAACCTTGTGAAAATACCAACTATCTAAAGTGGTTTTAACACAAGGGGCCCGCATAGACACTTAAAAGTGCAAGATTATGATCATAAACTATATTTTGATCAAACTAGGTCTGTGAGTTATGTTATCATGGTCAGTCGAAGAACATTCTATTTTGAACAAGTAGGTCCCTATATTTAAAAAAATGGGGGCATGGTCACAACAAATGGCAGCTTTTGTGGGAAAAAACTGTTAAGTGTTTAGAATCTAGAATCTTTGGGTATTTTTAAAAGAAAACAAGGAATAATGCAAGAAAATTTTATGTTTTCAAAAGAACCTTGAACATTGGTTTCAATTTTAGCACACAACATACTAAGCCTTGACATCTACAATAGTTAGACGTGTGTATAGTGATTCATTTATTTGCCTTTGATGTTCTCGATATAGCTCAAGATCAACCGCTTGATCAGAACTTCCTGGAGGGTGTTTTATAGTTTTTTCATTTAATTTTTTATAGGAATGGCTTTGAAGGTGAAGTCTCGGGCATTGCTTTGCTTTCAACGAGGCGTCCATAGCCCCGACAGAGATAGCTTTGGCTCCACTCTAGGCTTTGCTCCATTGCCAGTCATGTATCTATAGCTTTGATAGAGGTTGCCCGAATCACCCTTTAGGAGAAAGCTTTTGATTTTGCCTTGAAGATTTTAGTTTTTGCTTTTTCTTTTGATTTATTCTTTTGAGTTGTCTTTGGAGGGTTGGGAACCAATGTAGCCAAGGTGAAAGGGATTGTCAGAAAATTCAGTCACAGGGGATCTTTCGTTTGCTATCTCATACACCTCAAGGCAATATTTAGTGTGAAAAGTGCAATTATGATTATCTTTCATTTCAAAGACCATTCTTAATTCATGTGTTAATTCTAAAACAAAAATTTAGTTCCCTAGTGAAAATATAAAGCAGTTAGGCATGGTGTTAATGGTCACCCAAAAATTTACTAATTTTCTTGAAGTTTTTAACATTTCATAGTGAATTCTGCTTTGTTCAACCAATTGAAAGTGACTAGGGACCTCTATGTCTTGGTTTTGAGACAATGTGAACTCAGTCGGTGACAAATGATGTGTAGAAAAATTTCTCAATTTCTCTTCTCGTGTCCTTAGGAATACTTATTGAGTTACCAATACTGAAAGCAAACTACTTTATGAAAACAAAAACTGAATGAGAAGCAAACTAACCTAATCTACTCCTTCCCTACACTTACAATCCACAACTAATAGTTCTTAATCTAGCAAAAACATCGGAATATTCTGTCCAGATATCATTCAATTTGTTCTTTCAAATTTGAGAAGATTCATAAATTTTTGTTTAATATAATGATTCTTGCCAAACATGAAATCAGAAAAGGCATTGGTCTCAGGGAAACAAACCTCAAAATCAGGCCAAATGAACACTTGGGATTTTTTTACTTGGAATTCTGTGAGATTGAAATTTGAGGCATGGTGGATACCAATTGTTCGTGATGTAGATCAGCTAGCAAACAAGTTTCTGTTTCTTTTTCTTTTTCTTTGATCTCTTCTTGCACATTCAAAATGTTCTGTTTTCAATGGCAGGTGTGCACCTTTTTTTTCCCAAATATGTTTGTTACATGCATTCTTAGCTTGTTGATCCTCTTCAAGAAATAAGATTTCTGAATCTTCACAAAGGGGAACATAACCAATTCTAAAGATGTTTAATAAATCCATCTCACTGTCATCTTCTTCCTATTGGTAACGCTCATGCCCGATGACCTAAGATTCTTCATCGATTAAAAGCTCATATCCTTGTAATTTCTTTTAATTGTAAATTTCTTCTGCATCGTCCTCAAAGTAAGAAAACATATTATAAAAACCGTCATGTTGATTCCATTCATTCGTGTTACATGTATTTGTATCACAATTATTTGTATCTATGACACATGTTGTAGTTGGTTCAAAGATAGGATCATAATATGTATCATGTTCGACAAAGAGATCAAAATTTTGAATTATGATTGGTTCAATGCATTTACTGTGAACAAAAGTTTGATTTGAATGATTAGTCATGAGAAAATTCAGATTTTGTGGTTCTTGAGAAATGTTTGGTATGTCATTTTGAAAGGAAGCATAGTTTATTATGGGAACAATGTTTGTTGCTTGGAAAAACAATTGCCTATCTTATGTGACAATTTCTGCATAAGCTACAACTAAGGTGTTTACATTGGATGTTTTCAAAAACATGGATATGATGGCATTGAAAGCATTAATGCAGATATCTAGAATGACAACATCTTGGGGTCTGTAGTGGATGGGAATGTTGTTATAAATTTCTTGAAAATTGAGTTTGAAATCATTTTTTTGGCTAATTGGGTTGTCTCTTGAGTGTGACCAGCGGGTGAACAAAATAAAGTGGATCAATGAGCTGTCCAAATTGTAAAAGCAATGCATCCTCTAATTTCTTCCAGCTGCGAATTGACCCAGGGATAAAATTTAAAAACTAGTCATATTCGAGACCATCTAATGTGAAGGGAGCCTACAAGCTACATTCTCATGCTAAATATTCAAAACTCCCAAAGTGTTTTTGAAAGCGTGACATGTTTCTCAACTATTCTATTATTTTGGAATTTGGAAAGATAATTGAAGTTGATACCAGGGATACAAATGGCTGTTTCACTGAGCTAAGACCTTTTTTTTTTAATTTTTTAATTTTAATGGATTTTTAGCATTTTGATGGAAACTGAAATAAAACCACACGGGTGAAATTGTTCACAAGGTGCCATCATTCTAGTACCAACTACCTTGTAGATGTAGGTTTTATAAACATTGTAAACAATGAGTTTTTACCCTCATTTTAGGATTGTTGGTAATATAGTTCAGGGCACAAGTTGCAAGTTGTGACTTTTCTATGTAGTCATGATGGAATAGCAACATGTGACCTACAGCCAAACAAGGGAAGTTCACCCAAGTGTCCCAACAACACCTCAAAAATTGATATTTACAATATTGCTATGTTATAATAATTGGATATCATAAAAAAATACCAAAAGGGTGGGTAGCAGAATAGAAGGTTCAAATTTCTGCTTAGTACTTCTTTTGCTCTAGCAAACACTTTTTGAGATTTAATGGAAAACAACCGATATTAATCAAATTTAGCATTCACTCAAATCTCAATTAATATGGTGCGAGAGTTTAAGGTTTAATTAATTATGAGTGAATCTTAGCAGCATCTCTTTGCAAGATAAACTGATCACGGAGAATAGTGAAAATATATTCAATTACAACAATTTTATAAAGATCAAATTTAACTGTAGAAAGTAGCAAAAAAAACACATCCGTTTGCATAAATCTAAGATTAGAGATTAACTACAGAACAGTTAGAATATAAAAGTTACTCAATCCAACGCACTCATTATACAACAAATAAATCTCATTCTGTGAATCACTAGAAGCTAAGAAAATACATTAGCATTGATAATTTTTGAAAAAGTAGAAAACTAAAACAAACTCATAGAACATCTCGAAAAGATTTCTCAAGCTTGTTGAGTCTCCTAAAATCTTTCTGAATAAAATTGTCTCAATACACAATATTTTTAACAATCTAATGGTCACCGTTTTGCTTTTTGAAAAAACATTTGCATGTGATCACTTATTAAAATCAAACTAAATTTAAATCTAAAGTAACTAAAAATAAAACTAGCCGTTTGCTTTTTGAAAAAACATTTGCATGTGATCACTTATTAAAATCAAACTAAATTTAAATCTAAAATAGCTAAAAATAAAACTAGAGCGTTAAATCTAAATTTAAAGCACACTAGCCAATTTAGAAGAGAACTATGGTAATTAAGGCCATTCAGACCTATCCCTTGTCTAAATTTAGACTTTCAACTTGTGTCACTTGAATCTTCAATTGCCCATTCAAGATTTATAATTCTCAGCTAGATTGTGATATTTCCATGCATAATTGACCATCTTACCCGTTCGTGGCACATCTATAATTGGGATCTTGAAGTGAACTCCGATATTTTTAGTGCCCACTGCAACTCTAAATGCAACTGCAAAATTATTCAGGCTGTTGTGAACTTAACTGTAGTTATTAATTAACCAATTCCCATGTTGCACATTTTGTATGGCATTTTCGGGAGCATTCAGATGGTTTTTGGAGTTCGTGGAGTCTCCGCACATATATCTCGTGGTCTTATAAATCGGAAGTGAGCTTTCCGAAAAGGTAACATGATCTAAAATCGGAGCAAACCCATGAAAGTTAGCCCCGACAAACCTGTGAATTATATTAATGCTTAGTGATCCTTATGAATTGCTGTGAAATTTGAGATGACTGTTAACTGAATTTATTATTTCATTTGCTTTGTTCCGTTCATTCGCTGCGTTCTCTTGATCATTGGTGTAAAACATGTTAGGGTAGAGGGTCACTTTTGTGATCTCATTGATCATTTTGTTTGCCTTTTGTATTCACATGGCCTTTGCATTCATCAATTGTCTTTGCACATCTTGTGCGAATATCTCTGTGACCATTCTACTCATCTCTCTAATATTGGAGAAATCTTGTGAATTTTCGTGAAACGTGTGACGGTTTGACGGGTGGTTACGGCTGTCAATTTTAACTGTGTTCACAGAATGACGTGGTAGACTACGAGTGGTTCGGCCACTTGTAGTGTAGGATGGTCTCGAGAGTGTCGCATCACAGCACACGTGTCGTGATATTGCGACCTTAGAGTTGATCGGGCCTTACGGAGTTGTTGGGATGGATGCAAGGAACTGCAAGACTGCGTGACCATTCAGCGCCTTGCTATTGATTCAAATTTCGGAGTGGTATGGAGCATCTCGGAGTTGAGATTTTGAGTGCGACCAAGTTTGACACTATGAGGGTCCATGAGAATGACACGCGGCACTTTGGGATTAAGTCGGGGTCATGGAGTTTTGAAATTGGCACAAGGGACCGCAAAGAAGTTTGAGGAAGTGCGAGACTGCGAGGAAGTTTGAAAACCTTTCTGCACACAAATAAATAAACATAAGTAAATATGAACTCCGAATAATTAAAAGAAGCGAATGATAAAACACTGATCTCCCAAAGAATGCATGGCATAAAAGAGATGGCCATGGAGTCACAGAGTTTTTGGTTTCAGTGTGATTGATTTCTGTGGAAGTATATTTCGCGGCAATGAGTCCATGCTCAATAAAACCCTTTATAAAGTCCGTGATAAGCCTGCACATCATACTATAGAAAGACTGCGTGAAAGTATTTTTAGAATAAATCAAACGCAATTTTTAAAGCGATGACTAACTTTTTACATACATAGCGAAACCCTTATGAAAATACCAAATATCTGAAGTGATTTTAACACGAAGAGGGGCTCAGATAGACATTTAAAAGCGCAAGATCATGCTCATAAACAACATTTTGATCAACCCAGGTCTGTGAGTTATGCTATCATGGTCAGTCGAAGAATATTCAATTTTGAACAAATGGTCCCTATTTTTCAAAAAATGGGGGCATGTTGATCACAACGGAGGCCTCCTGCAGAATAGAATCACGGAGAACTGCTCCAAAGTAGGACGAATAGGCACAGCCTCAAGTTCATGATAGGATCATTGTGCCACCAAGGAGGATTCTGAGGGGCTTGCTACCACCAAAAGCTCTTTATGCACAATAGGATAATTTCCTTTAGGGTGATAATAATTATTGAATTAAATTTATAGTTGTGATAGGATCTCAATCACCACTTATTTGTTTTTTCGAGTGGAAATCCTAAAACCCTCTTTGTTTTGGATAGGGTGAGTCAACATTGATGTGCGCTCTCTCCAACGTCAATTGATCTTGAGTTGAAAATTCTATGTGAAGTAAGTTTTACATGTTTTGGGATATTTACTTGAAAAGAATTCTATGTATTTTTTCCTTAGTTTTTTCCGGTTGAATGTATTTCACCCTTTTTTTAAGCTCCTATACTTATTTTGTTATGAACATAGATGCCATGCTTGAAAATTAGAAGCAACTTGCTATGTGTGAATTAATTGCTTATTTTGCCTTTTGGTAATAGATTAACCATTCGGGTATTTTGTTGCTAATATGTCATGCAAATATGTCCTTAACAAATATATTATTGCGATAAAGAATATAACTAATCATATTATGATGTGTTATTTTTATATAGCTTGCTATTACAGTTTAATGTGTTAATAATTCTGATATTGGTACATTTTGTTTTGGAAAGCCACTGGACACAGCATCGGCTCGGATGCAGACCAGCGAGTTTGGGAAATCAAAGGGTCTTTGGCAGACTCTTACAGAAGGCTCCTGGAAAAAGGCATTTGATGGTGTTGGCGTGTCTCTGCTTCTCACGTCTAATCCCGCCATTCAGGTACTGAGAATACTTCCTGTTGTACTTAGTTTCTCATTCATAAGCAACAATCATTTGGAAGAATTTTAATGCAGCATATGCAATAAGTGAGCTATTTTTGGATGAGATGTTTGCAGTGTTTTATAGAGGAGTGAAAAAGGTCACTGAACAATAGTTCACATATAAAATCTACTGTTTTGAAAATGTATAATATTTATATATTGTGTTTATAATTATTCTTTTTAACTTATATATGCTTTGTCTACATTTGGTTTCATTTTTCTCTCATGTATTCAATACTTTTCTGTGGCAAACGCATAGTTGAAACAATCATTGAAAGACAAGAAAGATATAAATCCAGCAAAACCTTCTCTTTACATGTCAACTGGGATCAAAATGACTTCATCTCAAAGCTTTCCATTAGACCTACAGAATTTAGTTTGAGCTATTGCTGAGATTTACAATGTTATATGGTTTTCTTTTGGCTATGGAAAAGAAGCGCATAATTGGGTTCATGACAAATATGTTACATCATCCTCGCTGAGTGAAAAACATCCATGCTACTGAAGAATTCTTGAGCGACATTTCAACTAAACTTGTCCATTTCAAAGCTCACTATTTGTGAACCCTATAACACCTGCTAATTAAACTGAAATTGACAATAGGATTTATGGATCCTGTCTTAGGAAAATTGAATAGTGCTGTTCATGATTTCATATTACTGAGTTGTGTAGACTCGTAGAGTATGCACTGGTAGAAATTTTGGAGGGGATCTGCAACAATATAGGAGTGATATCCGCATATAAGAGACCCCTTTGTGGAAACAAGGAGACTTTTTCACTTTATGTTATATATATTGCTCAAATTTCCCAGCATTGGAGCAAATCAAGGATTGCCAATCCATACAATAGTGCTCCACCTTTTACCCATGGTAACAAAAGAGCTTCTTCGTATTTGAAAAACTGCTTGTGTTTTGCTTTGTAAAGTTAATTGCAAGATTTCTGGGGTCTGAAGGCTGAGATAAGGTTCATTGCATTTTAATATTCGAATATTTATCTCTCATTCATTAGGCACCATCTTTTGCTTTTAAGTACGATACCACTATTGTTTGTTACATTTCTCATATAATTCTGTAGACTGCACTTATTGTCCATTGTGGCTAATACATTGGTATCTTATCTGTTTGCTGTTAGTCCAAGAAAGGCAAATCAAAATGATGAAAGTGTTTTTTTGGCAGCATTTTGGTATTCTTGTATCCTGCTAAAATAAATGGCATGCATAGGACACAATTGTATGAGTGAGATATTTTGCGAGATATTCTTTTGCAAAATTTACTTTTGGTTTCAATTTGAGAGGCAATCACACATTTTTTTCAAGCTTCACCACACATCTGTAGCCAGTCTGCCTGTCTTTACCCCACCTTACAAATTTGGTCTTGGCGGCTTTACTTATATTATCAACCACTAACTATGCTAGAGAAAGGTGAGTAGTTTTGGCTGCCTGCTGGTAAGAGGATGCTAATTGGTAAATTATGTGCAGGAGTTTCTGAAATGTGGACACGGCCTGATGACTCTGATCAGAACTCTCTTACAAAGTAGGTTAGGTTGACTCATTCCATCTTCCTCTTTCATTTAGAGGCATATTTTTGGAATAAATATTCCCTTGTATGTGGCAATGTATGGGAAATAGTATCATATCAAACTACCAATGCGCTTAACATGGTCCAGAGGCAAATAATGAGATTCATTCAAATATTGCCAGTTGTTAATAGAGAATCTGTCTGGGAAAATATGATACAAACTTGCAGCTAATCAAGATGTTTGTGTAGTCTCTAGACCCCAAAGGCTTATGTCTATTTTCTGGAGAGTTCTGTACTATTATGGTCTGCTTGTGAATATATAATGTCTTTAGTTGCATTCGTAAACAAATCATCTGTTCTACATTTGTTAAAGCATTACACTGGCTTTTAACATTTTAGGTGTTGGATGACGGTTAGAGCTTGCACCTATCAAACTTAAAGGTGGTGTTGCCAATTACACAACTCAAAAAACTAAAATAAACAATGCGATTCTTTATTGATTCATTGTTCTAAAGTTCTATGTTTGTAATACCCTTCCAGTCGTTTAGAATTGAATGTCATGTCCAATTTTTAAGAAGTGAATGGCTGCCAAATTGTTGAAGGTGAGAGTAATATGGAAAATAAATCTTTTAAAATTAAGTGGAGCTTAAGAATCTCTTACAATGCCTTATTCACATGAAAAATGCATTGTTGGAAGTTTGGTTTGCTTCTCTAGCCTCTGACTTTTAAACACGCTATTATTGAATCATGCACGAGTATACTCACGCACAATTTATCTGCACGTGTGGTAGTCTATTGTTCTGATCTGGCATATCTAATGTTTTCTTTCAGTACACAGTTTTTGAGCAGTTGAAACGAAGGTTATTGGTGAAACAAAAGAGAAACCAAAATGATTCAGTTACAGCAGACTCTTCTCCTGTTGTCATCTCAGCTTTTGCTGCATTCTTATTGGGTGCACTTTCAAAAACAGCAGCAACAGTCGTTACATATCCTGCAATAAGGTTTCTTTCTTTTGCTACATTATTAAAAAAAGTTTTCTTTTCTAAGATCAGCAGTGTTAATTTAAGGTGACAGGAGTCCAATTGCCAGCTATTGGATTGAGGCTCTATATAATTTTCATTTTGTGCTTTATGTTGCTTAATTGAGTATCTGCGATTTGCATTTTCAGCTGTAAGTTGCCAAGTTGAGTCTTTATGACTCGGGTTTTTCTTTGAAAAAAAACTCGAGTTCCTCTTACCAACTCCTGTTTGCAGATGCAAGGTTATGATTCAACGTGCTGAAACAGATGAAGAAAATAAACTGAAAATGAATGGAGAGATTCGAGAAAAACAACCTAAACAAGTAGTAGATGCTTTGAGAATCATTTGGCGAAATGAGGGCCCTTTAGGTTTCTACAAAGGATTATCTGCCCAAATTTTGAAGACAGTCCTGAGTGCAGCTTTGTTATTGATGATCAAAGAGAAAACTTCTCGTAGCACTTGGGTTTTGATGGTTGGACTTAAAAGGTATATTGTGGATGCAAAAAAGAGAAACAAGCAAGCATGATTATGTTGGAATAGACAAAATATTGGCAAAGGACCAAAGGCATTTACCTCTTTGTGACAGCCTCTGATGATCAGACACTGTCCTATCCTGGAGATGTTGGGGGACAAAACCGAAAGCTTTCCTAATTAACTTATGCCCCAGTTATAGGCTTATGCTATTCTATGCAAAACTTAATAAATTGATTGTCATTCAAGATAAGCTCAGTATAGTAAACTTTGAAAAGTGCAGCTATTGATAGATGGGGGAAACCTGTCAAAAATTTTCTTGTACCGCAGACCATGCCATTTATTGATTCCTAGAAATTAGACCAGACCATGCACTGCGCATTTCACAACTTTGATAAGAAATCCAATTGAAAGTGTATTTGATTTTTCACACCAGATCTGGCAATGCAAATTTGACCTAACATGGAAAATTTGAAGTTACTTTGCAAAGGAGAGCCACACCAATTAATAAGAAATCTGATGAAAAACTATCACCAACTTACTATTATTATAATTTATGTAACTTTGTAATAGAATCAGAATGCAATGACAAACTTAGAAAAATGGAAAACACCCTTTTAATGTTATGAGGGATAGATCCCATGGGTTACGCTCAAAACAGTGAACAATCTTTCCCAGTAGATCACATGCCATCGGACATGTTGTGACAATCTTAAATGTTTGAGGTGTTGTCACTTTCTCGGACTTTTATAACTTGCAATACTTTTCGTATTATTTTTGTGATATCACAAACTTGCAAAACTTTGCATTGATGTATTTTGGGAAAGTAGTTTAAGTGTGACGTACACAATTTGATATCATAATATACATTTTGAACTTTTATCAAAAACACATACAATGACAAACTTTGTAATGATTTTAAATCAAAATGATTTTATTTATATTGAAGATGAGGTTCAGCTGTTGATATTTTATTTATATTGAAGATGCGGTTTAGAGATGCATCATGAATTTTGCAAGATCTAGTGACAGTCGGCAAGCACTGATGATGACAATGTGCATTCAAAAGAAAGACAAAGTTTGACCTAGGAAAGTATCTATGAATAGAGAATGTTGTTTGGATGGTATAAATTTTTAGGCAAATTTGTAGATTATCTGAACTTTTTTTGACAAATGCATTCACGTGGATGTGGTCTTCAAAAGCATCTTTTTGAATCTTACTCTTTTTCGATTGCCTGCAAAACATAAATTTATTTTAGCTGCTCTAATTGGGCAGCAATACCTGTGAAAGTGCATAGAAAATAAAATGTGGTTTGGGGGTTGTGTTACTCTAGGGAGTAGTCAAACTATCTTGATATTTGTCAAACCTTTTCATGTTATACAACATAAAAAATAACACACCAATAATTGTAGTAATTTATCAGCGAAGAAAACTAGTGCTGTGTAATGCGTCTATCATAAACTTCCATGTTTCAATGAATTCTTCAATAAATGTTTGCTCTTCTCTAGGAAAAATTTTAAGGACCCCAGGGTAAAAAAAGTTATAGAAAAAGTAGTGAACCTTGTTGAAATTGGGTTCATTGGGGTGGTGAATCTGACAATGATGACCTTCATGATGATGAAAATGGTAAAAACTAAAAAAAATATTGTGGATGCATAGACAAATGTTGGGTAAATTGTAAGATGATTTAGTAAAATATTTTTGCGAATTGTAGTAGTCCTCTTGAGGTTCAGATGTTAATTGTCTATTTCTATTTATGAACTCAAATGCATGACAAAAAAATTATCATAATTTAGTGAAGTACGAAAGATTTTTTTTGTAGTGAGGTTATTTCTATCAAAGACAAGCTTGCAAGGTGTTTTGAAGGGTGGATAATTGAGTGGAAGTGAAAATTCAATCTTTGAGAGCGATGTGAAATCTTTCTCTTGTTAGATAAGTACCACTCATACTCCCTGTCTTAAATGGATAAGGAAGGAGATGACATCAACTTTCTACTTAGACATTGTTGTAAGGTTGTGAAGTCACACTAAAATCATTAAAATGGAAAGGTGATAGAATGTGTTTCCATCTTATTTTCTATCTTGGAGAGGGAGTCATGGTCTTTAGTCATGCATTATCAAAATAGTTGGAGTGGGGAAAAATGTTGAGTCTTCTAGAGGCATGAAGAAGTCCCAACCATCGACTTAGAGTGTTCTAGGTCATTTGGCTTTATTCACCTTTGTTGCAAAGGGCGGTGTGAGTCAAGATCTTGAGTGGAGTTTAACTCTTTTAGCTTCTACATTTTCTCCAAAAGTCCACTCAACATCAACAAATGATAATGCTACTATTTCCTCCTTGGCAATGGTTAATAAGCTTGCTAGGGTAGTCATTGGAGGGATAGGGCATTTTTGCGTCCAGTGACTAGATCACGGTAGCTAGTCAAGATATTAAATGGATTAAAAAGTCCAACAAATCTAAATCAATCCCTAATTTTTTTACAAAGATTGGAATCCTTGATCAATGTAAGAACAATAGCCTCATTAGGTTTGAATGGGAAACCAATGAATCAGTCGATTATTGACTTATTCAATGATCAAGACAATTGGTTAAATCCTTTAAAACTATCTAATCAAAACTCATTGAGAGTTGCTTTTTGCAAAGCAAATATATTTGAATTTATGGATTATTTACATCATCTTCGTTTAAATTATAAAAAATATCTTCGTCTTACATAGAAAGGATTTGTTAAAAACAAGAATCTTATATATGGGCAATTATTCAATCTTGTTCACATTCATAACAATATCTTTTATTGGTCTATTAGACCTGTTCACTTAGAGAAAGAAACTATTTCACTTATCAAGTCACAAGTAAATATATTATTGGCTAAATATTTGCATGACCAAACGTTAATCCATGACATACAAATCGTCAAATTTACTTAATTGAATTCATGTGTTCATGGTAAAATAGATATTTCCTTGATTCAAGAACTTAATGAATTCTAGATGAAGTTCAATGAGTCACTGAATACAAACTTCTTGTGGCACTAAAAAACACACTTTAATGAATACAATATAGGTGCAAAGAAATAAACAATAGCATTGTGTAAAAAGTATAGAATACAATAGCGTCGTGTAGCACACAAAAGCATCCAATTTACATTTGAAAGCATCATATAGAGAGAAAAACTTCGCTTAGCAAGTCACTAAACAAAGCACTAAGGCGAATACAAACATCAGCCTAAAGAAAACATCATAATGAATAAAATATAGGTGCAAGGAAATAAACAAAACACCTTCATAAGTAAGTTGCTTTGCATTGAAGGAAAAGCTCCACGTAAAGGAAAAAAATCTGCATACAAGTAAATCAAAACATAAAAAATGTCTTGTAATTGAGAAATGACAAAAGGTAGTATGTACAAAGGTAAATGGCATGTAGTGCTCGTTTTGACATGGTACATGTGCTAATGATGAAAGAATCAAGAAATCATTGTGTAATGAACAAAATAAAAATGATTTTATTTTCATCTTTGCATATCTTTGAATGAGATTTCAGATTGAAATGTAAAAGCCATAAATTTTTTAGATGAAAGGAAGGCTAAATTTAAAAAGTAGTGCAGAAAATGGGGGAAAACGACATTAACGAAAAGAGAGCAATTGAATTCTTTAGCAAAAAAGATGTACAATAATCAATTTTCTAGAGAGTGCCTAGAAGCAATGAAAGCTTGATTTAACATGGAGTATGTGGAGATGAAAAATGAAGCGAAACAAGTCTTTGAGATAGAAGCATCATGTAGACACTTAAATTTGGTCACAAATACTTGATTATGTCAGTTCTGACACTTAATCATGATCTATTTCGCCACCTCACCATATTCTAAGCATTTGTATGGGCTTATTTATCTTCCAAATTATTTTTTGATACCTACATAAATGTTCTAAATGGTAAAAACACTTGTATGCATATGTATGGACATTGTAGATCCCAAAGTTTGTATTTTTCTTTGTAGTACAAGACCAACCAGTTGGGTCAATAATGGCGACCAACGTTGACTCAAATAAGATGGGCTTTCTAATGGTAACTTTTCAATTTTGAACCCTCCCTTATAGTTTGATCTGTTTTTTTAGGATATGTAGCATGGGGTTTTCTCATTTTGGATTGTTATAAAGACACACTTAAGTCACTTGTTCTATCACTTGAAAATTTCAATATAAAGACATGCTTGCACTGTTGGACATTGAACAAAGTTTCCTTATTCTTTCCAAATTTGATTCTAATCACTTGAAATAGTCCTCAACCAAGCTCAAAACTTGTTTTATAAGATCTAAAACAAACATGATCAAGTATTCAAGCCATCCCTAGATGTATTCATATAATAAAAGGGGCATAATTTTACAAAGCACTATGAGTGGGAGAATTACGTGGACTTGAATTCTCTCTTCAAGGTATTAGATACATAGGCAATGTTTAGTCATCGTGGGGGTGATTGGGGTCATTTCAACCCATTAAACTTCTTTTTTTTTTCTATATATATGTTTTCAATTTGAACCAAACCCTAATAGGGTTTCAACTTTGGAGAAGTTATTTTTCGATCTTTCGCATACTTCTAAAGGTCAAATTTGTGCATATAGACCTAATTCACGCTGTCACAAGTGGTCATAGTAAAGATTGACTGGTTTAGGGCAGAAGTGGCAATTGATCCTAACCCAAATGGGACGGTCTTGACGTTCTGCACTACTAGTCTCAATTTTTGGGCACTTGTATGTCTGTGCTTGTTTTCTTGTTTTAACCATTTGATCCAAGACATAAACATCTAAAGTTTTGTCTTTTCATTTCATAGTTAGTCTTCCTTCAATCATTTGCATTTTGTTGAATTCAATCTTGAATATTCATTTGGCTTGTCGCAAGTCAATTTTCAGCATTCTGTTATATTCCATTCAATTTATCTTAATTAGGGTTTGTTCACATATTAAATTTAAACTCTGATAAAACATATTGGTGAACTCGCTTTTCATTTCAAATATTGCTTCAATTTTTTTGTTCTAGGGTTTAGATAAATCTTTGAACATTCAACACTAAAAGAATTTTTTTCAACCTTGGATCTAAATCTGACATTAAAAGAACTTGCTTTCGACCTTAGATATAATCGCTGACACTGAAAGTACTTTCTTTTGAAATCGGATATGATATATGATACTAAAAGCATATTCTATTTACCTTGGATTTCATAAGAATTTACTAATCTCCATACATAAACTTTTTCCTTTTGTTTTTAGCATTTCATTTTTTGCTATTGTTTGCAACATATTTTCCTTGCTATTTTTCTATGCCACATAAAAACCTTGTTTCTCATATTCCTCTAAAGTGAAGTACTAGGTTAAGATTTCTATTGAGCATATTCAAATTCCCTTAACCATAGTTAAAATGGATTTAACTAATGCAAACACTGGATCCTCTTATTTTGATGAACAAATTTTTCATGAACATTTTCAAAAAGATAATCTCAATGAACAAACTAATCAAGATGACCATAATGCACAAGATACCCATTAATGTTTAGAAGAGATCCATCCTGATGAACTCAATGGGGTAGATTAGGGACAAGTCCAATGCTTATCTAATTTTTGAGGACTTCATCAAGTGCCACAAGATATACCCAAAATAATTGAAGTTCTTTTAGTTTCTAAAAATGCATAAAAAGTAAAAAGTTCTATTTTTAATGAACAACAAAAACCACTCTTTTGCATTGTAAATCTTACCATAGTAGTTGCTACTCCTACTATTGATACTATTATTACATCTACACCTTTAGGATTGGAGGGAACACAAGTTTTTCAATGAATTTCCATGCCTATGCCTTTGCCTAACCAAATGACTCATACAAGGCCTTTGATATTTACACACCATATATTACCTACCTCCCTGTTGTACTATCCCTTGAACAAATTATTACATTTTTGCCTACTAAGATGCTACAGTTAGAACAAGGTATACCAAAAGCTAGCTAATCACTGGTTTCCTAAGATTTACTTCATATTCCTTTAGCACTTGATATTGCATCATATCCTTTACCTATAGGATTTATAGATGCTAAACTTCCACTATATGGGTAAAGGAGATCCAGAACATCTCAGATATTTTTATGCAATATGTTTGGATTATACTTTTAATGATAAATTGTCAACCAAATTATTTCTAATAAACTTAAAATATTATGCCTTTGATTGGTTTTATGATTTACTTGTTCAATTATTCAAATCATTCAATCCATTAGTAGATCAAAATTTTAAGTATTTTTCCATTAACATTGATAAAAAACTTTATTACATGCAAATTGATAGGCTTAAACAAAGAAATTATGAGCCTATAAGTGATTATGTACTTTGCTACAAGACCATACTTGCTAAAATGACTAACACGTCGATAAATAATGAATTAATATATTTTCAAACAAATTTGGATTGCACCTTTGCATGAGTCAATCATTTTCAAGAAAATCAGAGTATTTGAAAAACTTTGTCACACAATAAGAGAAAGAGAAGTCAATATTTTTGCTTTGAATAAGCTCAAGTATGCACCTACATCTACTACTTCTACAACAAAGTTTTAAATCCAACCATATTTCAAAACTAAGCCAAAATATACTAAAGCAGATGCAAAGATCACAATTAATGTTATTTCTCAACCTTCTAACAAGATTATTTTATCAAATCAACCAAGGAGGTAATTCTCTAGATTACCACAACTACCACATAAATTGCTACAAAATTTACTTGATTGCAATCTTATTACTTTGCCTCCATTTAAAATTGACACAAGTAAAATTCAAAGAAAATATTTTGATAACAATGCATATTGTGATTACCATAGATGCAATGGTAATTCTACTAATAGATGTTTCAAGTTCAAACACCTTATTTAGAATCTTATTGACAATAATGTTATTGACCTAAGCACTCCTACAAAGAAAAATAATCTTCAACAGAATGAAAATGCTAACTTGAATATTTTTGGTGAATCATTTCCTAATCATGATACCAATAAGGACAATTAACAATGCATAATACTTACAATACCTATCCACCTTTTGAGTCATAAGATTATTCATTTGATGGAATTTTTTTAAAACTACTTCACCATGTCCTATGATTATTTTTGATGATAGTAAGACGGTGGATGGTGATTTTGATTTTCTTGCTTTATGTTACTAGCTTACATTGATCAACAACCTATTATAATGTTTTAGTTGATAATGGATCAAATGAGCGTATGCACAATAACAATACTTAATTTATTGGGTTACACACAACATGATATACAAGCAACATCTAAAAGTGTCAAGACATTTAATGGGAAACAACAAACTAATTTGGGATGCATTGTCTTGCCTCTTCAGGTGGACCCTACTATACTATTTATTCCTTGTCTAGTTTTACCACAAAATAGGGTCTTTCATATGATATTTAGATGCCCTTGGTTGAAAAAAATCTATGCTATACCTCCTATGGTACACAGATTCCTAAATTACATTCATTACAATCATGTTGTTACAATTTTAGGAATCAAATATGAGTACCCTCTATAATTTATGGTACCTCCTCCACTCCATCTACCACAACAATTCATTGATACATCTATGCAAGAACAAAGCATATTTTTAGTTGTTGCACCTAGGAAAAGTATTTCTATTCAATCAATTTAAAAAAAGGTGCCAAGGTCTCAAAAGTAAACAATATGAAAATAAGTTTATCAAAAAAATGTCTAATTCTCAACAAATACCATTACAGACAACACTTTACAAATTGATGATACATACAAATCAACATGTTCCTCAAAAGGCACATAATATGGCACAATCTATTGGAGAGTTGTTAATGATGTCTCCAAGGTGGCCAAGGATGTTGATGAAGTGTCATGTATGTTAGAATGACAATGACAAAGTGTGCTTCAATGTGCTTTAGTGTTCTTGCATGGTTATTCAATGTTTGACTTAGTGAGACAGTTGATGGATGTTATTGATAGTGTGGTCATGTTGCAGAGATCCTATGAGGTGTTATGAGTGCTTGGAGTGCTTGTAGAAGTGAAAGGAATTCACCAAAGTAGTCATATGAATGTCTAAGTTCTAGTCATCTTGACAGATAAAGTTGAGTAAGTATAATGATGACGTCAGAATTCACACATGTAAATGTCTCAAGAGAAGTTTGGTATATGGATGGATTTCCCTATGAGAGGAGATCATGTGGTCAAAGTTTCAGGTCTTGACATGATGTATAAAAAAAGTTATGGTAGTACAAAGTTGGTCTCCCAAACATATTTCACTAGTTTCCATACTTAACCAAATTTGCAACATCAAAGATCTATGGTGTGTGTTTAATCATGCAAATGGAGATCTAATGGTGAGCACAAAGTCAATAGGTCAAAGGAGCCTGAGATTGAATGTGATGGTGCCATGTTTCACAATCACGATGAATTGGTAGTAGATCAATGGCGACCATTTCATCATGTAAATCAAATATCGATGACACACGTTCAACCATGTAGATGGAGATCAACGATGCAAATCAAGTCAATAAATCAATAAGCCCATATTGCATGCAAGGCTATTACATGGCGTAAGAGCATTTCATCATGTAAAAGAAAGATTGATGGTGCACATGCAACCATGTAGATGGAGATAGATGGTACAAATTGAGTCAATAAGTCAATAAGCCCATATTTCACATAAGGCCATCACATGGCGTAAGAGTGTTAACTAAATGAAGACTAACAACAAGGTATATAGAAGGCATGTGGGGTTGTCAAGTGTTACAATCTCAAAATCTTGGACAAAAGATTAATAGCAAGCACAAAGTCAAGGCCAAAAGACTCCTGAGGAGATCAATGGAGCTAATTTGATCAAGTTTCTAAGGAGAATGAGATGAAGACATGTGTCTGAAGCTTTTGCATTCAAAAGTGATTGTTGGAATTGAATTTTCAAATCAACAAAGGAAAACCAATGTTGATTATTTTACTTATATCTTGAGCATATAAAGGAATTTGTTCAAGTAAAAAGGAAAGTTGTAAATGATTCTAAGGGGCATCCAAAAATAATAATTATAAGGTTTGACTATTAGTAAAATTGTATTTATTGAGCTCTAAAGTTGATTGTGGGTTTGACCTTCTTCTATAAGTGACCTGAGAAGGATGTTTGTGTTTGTATTGATGGTGTTTTGATGTTTCAAGGTGAATTATCAATTAGAGAGTGTTTTAAACTCTATGAGGACCATATGTATATATTTTTGAGGTTGGACCAATCCATCTTCAGTATGAAAAATTTCTTAGAAGTTGACTGCTTGTTAATTCATGGTGTTCTTGTGTATAAGGCTAATGTTTGGTTAGGTTTTGCATATGCAGAGGTGAGTAGGGATGAATGTAATATCTTTAAGGTGTCTTAGGGGTCATGTAGAGTATACATATGCATTTGGAAGTGGTCTTATATTCCTAATTTTCTCAATGAAGTGCTAAAGTGGTGAATAGGTCTCCATGAGACCTATAAGGGCTACTAAGGCCTAATTGAAAGGGGTAGCTGCTTAAGGGTGACCCATGGATGCTATGATCAACCTATGAGGATGGTATTGAGATATGTATTAGTGTGATAGAAGCCTTAAGGGTTAAGGAAAGTCATATGGCCGACCAAGAAGATGGAAATCATGAAGACTCTATAAAGAGTAAAATCAAAGGTGAAGAGTTTTAGAGTTGAGATGCGAAGGATAGAGAAGTGTAAGTGTGCCTAGTGGATGGATTGAAGAGAAGAGTAGGTTGAATATTGTGTGAATGACCTAAAAGTAATAATTATGATGGCATAACAAAGTTTTTATATGTTTTTTGATTGAGTATGTGCGAATAAGTGTAGAGTGATCCAAAAGGTGATTTTAGATGCATTGAGAGGGTGTGAAGGCTAGAGAGGGTTGAAGATAGCTGATTTTCATTGTATCTCCATTATATTGGTAGGAAATCAGAGACCAAGATATTTTTATTTAATACGTGTTGTTGTGGGTGCTCAACATCTAGGGTAAGAGGTGCTTGTCCATCCTTAGGGGCTAGTGTTCCTTGTGAAATGGGTGCTTCACTAAATTCTCATGTTTGTAATCAAATTATATGACAAGTAGTTAATGTATTTTCAAGCTTGAGATGGGTTTTATCCTCCATGAGAGTTTCCCACATAATTATTGTGTTGTTGCTTAATCTTGCATTATCTTTTTTGTTCATTGTTATGAATGATGTGTATGCTTCATGAAAGTATGTGTTGAATGATTAAGGGTTCGAAGAGTTTGGAATTGTATTAAATATATTTAATCACTTATTCACCCCCCTATTAGTGATTTTACCTCTAACAATTGGTATTAGAGTAGGACCTTATTTTTAAGTTTAACCACTTGAAGTTAATCTAAGGTATAATGACTAGTCAACATGCACAAGGTGGTTTCTCTTCTAAGGAATCACAAATGTTCAATGGGTTAAATTATGATTTTTAGAGTGTAAAGATGAATACCTAGATCATGTCCCTAGGGTTTGATATTTATTATTCTGTTGTGGATGGATATTCAGCCCCCTACTCCTCCAACTAGTGCAACTAATAAGTTGTGTGAGAGCAATTCTAAGGCAATGAATGCCATCACTTGTGGTATTTTAGAGATTGAGTTCACCAAGGTAATCCATTTCAAGTCTTCCAAGTAACTATGGGATAAATTTTAGAGTATATATGGAGGATATTCAAAGATCAAATTGGCAAAGTTACAAATTCATCGAAGATAATTTGAGAGTTTCAAGATGAAGGAAGAAGATTATGTGGCATATTTTCTATAGAGAGCTGATGAGATTATGAACATTATAGTAGGTCTTGGAGAGAAGATTAAAGAATATACTATAGTAAAAAAAATGTTAAGGTCTCTCTCCCTCAAGTTTAATTCAAAAGTGTCTGCTATAAAATAAAGTCATGATCTTACTCAGATGAAGATGGATGAATTGCATGGCATCCTTACTGCATATGAGATGAGAGTCAATGAGCACAAGTCACCAAGAAAGAAGAAACATTCAAGACATAAATGAAGCCAAATAAGAAGAAAAATAAAGGTAATGAAGTCAATTATGATGAAGTATCTGATGATGAACTAATAGCTTTGTTTACAAGTAAATTGAAAATAGGCTTAGGGAAGTATAAGAGTAAACTACCCTTCAAATGTTTCAACTATGGAGAAGTAGGACACTTTGATAACAAGTGCCCTCATAAGCATAATAAGAATGATTATGAAGAGAATGGTCAAGGCCAAGATGAAGGCAAGAAGACATTTAGGTCTGATAAGAGGAAAAAAGAATTCAGAAAGTATGACAAGAAGTCCTTCAAGGACAAGAAGAGTCTCTACACTAAAGAAAAATGTAGTATATCAGATGAGAGTGAAGGCAATGACTCAGAGTATGATCATGAAAATGATGGTCCTATTGAAGATGAAGTCCTCTTCATGGTAAAAGAAGGAAGTTACTCATATAAAAAAGAGTCTACTTAAAGTGATATGAATAATGAAGAAGACAAGGAGGACTATGAGACTGAATTGAGGAATGCTCTTGAAGAACTAAAGATTGAGAAGAAGATTAAAAAGAGGATGAAGTCACAAATCAAGGACTATGAGGAGAAATTTAGTGTGTTTGAAGTAATAATGAATGAAGACACCAAAGAGCATGAAGATATAGTCAAGCATCTCAGTTGTCAATTAGAAATCATGTCAACAAGCTTGAATCTAAAGAAGATGAGTGTTCAAGGTATGTGATTGAAATTGAGTCATTGAAAGCTAAGTTAGAGAAGACATATAGTAAGGTAAAGTTATTTGTGAGGTTTTAAAAAAGCTCAAATGATCTAGACAACATTCTAAATAATCAAAAACATGCTAGTGATATAACTGGACTTGGTTAAAAAGAAAAACAAAAGATTGAAACTCAAGACAAGGTGAAGACTAATGTGAATGAGAACAATCAAACCTTGAAGGTCAACAATCAATCATGGAATGAAGATGCTGGTAGAATGAAGACAAATCAGATTAGACAACCAAATGCTATGAGGTATGCCAAATTTAATGGTTATTTTTACACTTTTAATAAATTTGGTCATAGGGCTAGAGAGTGTACAAGACTTGCTAAGAATGAGTGAAATCATCAATCAAGTGGTGTGATCAAGGTTGAATGCTTCAACTATCATGATGTGGGACACTTTGCAAAACATTATCTAAATAAAGTATGGCAAGTTCATTTTCCTTCAAGAAAAGTGGTTTGCTACAACTGTGAGAAGATTGGTCACATTGCTAGGCTCTGCAAGTAAGGTTACCAAGTCAAAACAAGTTCTTTCAAGCTCCTAGAGTGCAAGGAAGAAAGCTAGTTAACTCATGGAAACTAAAAGTGGAAAGTGTGAGTCATGATGAGTTTGAAAGTCCAAGTGGTCTATTTTCTATGTTGGAGAATGCTACATATGTTGAAGAGTGCCAAAATCTCTCATTGTCTACTCATGTTATGAATGAAGAGACCAAGCTCAAGGAGAAGACAAAGGTGCTAGTTGAGGGTAGTTCTGAGGTGTGTATGGATCCAAGTGAACATCCTGCTGTTGTTGAGTAAGTTTCATGCAAAGAACATCAGTTTTCAATGCCTAGTTTTGAGGTTCTTTATTCAATTAAAAAGGTATGTCATGAATATATGTTATCTCCATGTGTTGTCAATTAAATATTAGATGATAAGTAGAATGTTGTAGTGAATGAACAAGTTGTTTCTCTTAAGCCTAAGAAGAAGAAAAATTAGTCCTATAGCTATAAGAGGATCAAGGAAGTAACATAAGAGATGTGGGAAGCTCCTAGTTTCACATAATTTTAGTAAATTGTGGGTTAGGGTATATTTATCTATGATTCTTAGGAGACATCTTTCATTTGGATAAGAAAGCATGTGTGCTCTTGTTGTTTCAGGGACTTTGGTCCTAAAGATAATGTATGGAGGTTTTCAGGTGTCTCATCAAGGATGGTGAGTTATCAAGATGTTATGTTTGGATATAAAGATATGTTGACCTTGTTCTAGTGTGTTCTAGGTGGTTTCAAGTCTTGAAGATATTTTATGTGCCTTTCAAAGAATTTTGAGTGCTCTCAAATTTCTCAGTTTTTGCATGAAGGGTTGTAGGTCAAAATACATTTTAAGGATACATGGGTTACCAAAGCATTCTGACTTTAAAATTTGGTCCATAAGTGTGTATTGATGATCTTCAGTAGTAAGAGAAGTTTTAGAGGTGGGTGTTGACTAGAAGATGGTGTGTCGACTGAGTTTCTCTTATAAATCTAGTATTTTTTCTCATGATGGTAAGTTGTCTTCCCTTAGGAATTGAGGTCTAAAGATTTTTAAGATGATGAAATGTCCAAATGGGTTGTCAAAAAGTGATTCAAAATCATCTAAAAGTGTGTGGTGTTTTTTATGGATGAGGATTTGTGTAAATGGAGGGCTAATTAACTAGTAGGTTTGTGAAGGAGCTATGGTACAGAGACAGAGTTGGAAGATGATTTTTGGCATGGATGAGGGAGCATATGAGTGTACTTTAGATATGAAATTTTAAGTCTTTAAGGTGTTGACATAGAAATATATGGGTGTTTCAAGGTTCAGGTAGGGCTACTAGGCCTCTAAACAAGGCTAGTGAAGAGAAGAGTGGTTTTTGGTTATTATATCCAAATGAAAAAGGTATGGTTGTTCCTAAATGATTTAGTTTTTTTTGTGCATCTTTCCTATTTGAATACTAGCTTGTTCATCTGTTGATGATCATGGGGTTGGCTTGTGAGAGAAAATTTGAAGGCAAGTATGAAATTTCTTCATGGTTGGAGATGGTCTAAAGGTGCTAAAGGGGGCCTAATCTTAGGTGACTTAGGAGGAGTCCCTATTAATATTTTTAAGGTGAGTTAAATCAATTTTTGGTGTTCATGTGTGTTTTATCTTCATAGAGCTGTGTATGGTCAAGAAGAATGTTATGTTTGAAGCATGTTTGAGAAGCTCAAGGTAAGAAGTGGTATACATAGTGTCAAGGAGAGTTGGTATAATCTCTCAGAGGTGGTATTTTCTTATTGTTGGTGTTGAAATCCTTTTTAGGACCTCAGGATTAGAAGATCCCACTTTGTCATTGTGTCAAAGGGGGAGAAAGTGTTTAAAGAGAGAGAAAGAGTGTGAGCATAAGCTTTGTGATTGGAGTTGAAGTCAATGATAAAGGGGAATATTGTTGGAGAGTTGTCAATGATGTCTCCAAGGTGGCCAATGATGTTGATGATGTGTCATGTATGTTAGAATGACAATGACAAAGTGTGCTTCAATGTGCTTTAGTGTTCTTACATGGTTGTTTAGTGTTTGACTTAGTGAGGCAATTGATGGATATTATTAATGGTGTGGTCATGTTGAAAATACCCTATGTGGTGTTATGAGTGCTTGAAGTTCTTGTGGAAGTGAAAGGAATTCATTAGAGTAGTCATATGAATGTCTATGGTTCTCCTAATCATCTTGACAGACAAGACTAAGTAAACAAATTGATGATGTCATAATTCATATGTGTAAAGGTCTCATGAGTAGTTTGCTATATGGATGGATTCTCCTATGAGAGGAGATCATGTGGTCCAAGTTTTAGGTATTGATATGATGTATAATAAAAGTTATGGTAATATAAATTTGGTTTCCTAGGTAGATTTCACTAGTTTTCATACTTAACCAAATTTACAATATCAAAGATCTATGACGTGTGTTCAATTTTGCAAATTGAGATCTAACAGTGAGTACAAAGTCAATAGGTCAAAGGATACTGATATTGAACATGATGGTGCCATGTGTCATAATCATAGTGAATCGATAGTAGATTAATGGCAAGCATTTCATCATGTAAATCAAAAATTGATGGTGCATGTTCAACCATGCAGATGGAGATTGATGGTGTGAATCAAGTCAATAAATCAATAAGCCTAGATTGCATGCAAGGCCATTGCATGGTGTAAGAGCATTTCATCATGTAAATTAACGATCGAAAGTGTGAAATCAATCGTGAAAATGGAGATCGATGGTGAAAATCAAGTCAATAAGTCAATAAGCCTAGATTTCAAGCAAGGTCATCATGTGACATAAGAACATTAACTAAATGGAGACTAACATCAAGGTACATAAAAGGCACACAGGGCTACCAAGTGTCACAATATTAGAAGCTTGAATCAAATATTAATGATGATCACAAAGTTAAGGCCATGAGACTCCCAAGGAGATCAATGGAGCAAATTTGATCAAGTTTCTAGGGAGCACAAGATGAAGACACATGTGCAAAGCTTTTACATTAAAAAGTGACTATTGAAATTTGAATTTTCAAATTAACAAAGCAAAACTAGTGTTGATTATTTTGCTTATATCTTCAACATATGGAGGAATTTGTTGATGGGGTAAAAAGGAAAGTTATAAAGGACTCCAAGGGGAATCCAAAAAAAATGATTAAAATATTTGATTGGATGTAAAATTGTGGTTATTGAGCTCCAAATTTGACTATGAGTTTGACCTTCTTCTGCAAGTGACCTGAGAAGGATGTTTGTGTTTGTATTGATAGTGTTATGATGTTTCAAGATGAATTATTAATTGGAGAGTTGTAGAATCCATGAGGACCATTTTTATGGATTTTGGAGGTTTGACCAATCCATCTTCAATATGAACAAATGCTTAGAAGTTTACTGTTTGTTTGTTCATGGTGTTCTTGTATACAAGGTTAATGTTTGAGTAGGGTTTGCATATGTATAGGTGAGTAGGGATGAATGCAATATCTTTAAGGTGTCTTAAGGGTCATGTGGAGTATACCTATGCATTTGGAATTGGTATTGTCTTCCTATTTTGCTCAATGAAGTGCTAAATGGGTGAATAGGTCTCCATGAGACCTATAAGGGCTACTAAGACCTAATTGAAAGGGGTAACTGCTTAAGGTGACCCATGGATGCTATGGTCGACCTATGAGGGTGGTATTGAGATATGTCTTAGTGTGATAAAATAATTAATGGTTAAGGCAAGTCTTATGGATGATCAAGAAGATGAAAATCATGAAGACTCTATAAAGAGTAAAATCAAAGGTGAATAGTTTTAGAGTTGAGATGAGAAGGATAAAGAAGTGTGAGCGTGCCAAGTGGATGGATTGAAGAGTAAAGCACATTGAGGATTGTTTGCATGACCTACATGCCATAATTTTGATGTCATAATAGAGCTGTTGCAGGTTTTTTGATTATGTGTGAAGAAATGTAGAGTGATCCAAAAGGTGGTTTTGGATGCATTAAGAGGGTGTGAAGGCTAGAGAGAGAGTGTAGGGTTAAAGAGAGCTGATATTGATTGTATCTCAATCAAATTGGTAGGTAATAAAATATCAGGAGATGTTTATTTCATAGATATTGTTGTGGGAGATAAACATCTAGGGCAAGAGGTGCTTGTCCATCCTTAGGGGCTGGTGCTCCTTGTGAAGTGGGTGCTTCACTAAAGTCTCTTGTTTTTAATCAACTTATAGTGATAGGACCGAAACACCCCAAAGCTCTGACACAACTTGTCAGATTTAAGAGCACACATGATTACCAATGTATAAGCAATTAAACATGCGGAATAACCAGAAGAACAAATAACTATCAATGAGAAAACACACAGAATATGAGAGGCAACACACAATTGTATTCAACTCATTACAAAGGAAATTACAATAAAGAGATCACACTCTTCTTCCACCTCTATGAGGCTTCCTCCTCAAGGGCTCCAAGTAATCTTCCCTCCTGAGTAATCTTCTCTCATAGGTCACAACACACAGCTAACACAAGCTGTTGTTCACCTCATTGCACATCTGTACAATCGAGTACACAACCGTACTCCAAGTAGATCTCTCCATGATCCTGCTGATGTATTGCTATCACCTTGGATCTAGCTCCCCCGCCGATCTCCTTTTTGACCCTCGCATACACACATCCCTGCATATCAAACCTGATCTTACTTATACATACATGGGGAATCCTACTTGATTCCACCATGGGAAGAACTCTCCAAGCTTCAAATAGCTCTTCTCCAAATTCTCCACTTAACAATACAGCCCATGAGTCTATTATATAGATCTCATGCATACACTGATTAGACTTGCCACTCAAGGCTTCGAACAAGCCTTTAACATTCAAACTCTGCGTTCACTTAACTGACTATTCATCAACAGTAGTTTAGACCGCCACAGGCGATCGACGTCGGTCCCTACCCTCCTAGAGGTGACCGATGCCGGCCGATCTCCTGTCGATGCCGATTTCCCTTCTACGTCCCCTGACTGTCGTCGGTGTGGCCTGCCGACGCCGGTGACTGCATATGCTAGAAACCCTCTTGTTTGCCTTAAGGTGTAACTTTTAGCTCCACACCCTAACAATCTCCCCCTTGGAGATAAAGAGCTGCACCTGTACCCAAAACCAGTACTCAATCCAATCTGTATCCTGGCTTGTATTCCTCTTCAAGCTCCCACTTGAAGACAACCCACCACACTCCTTGTGGTGATAAACCTGTGCCTGATTTTCTTCATTCTCATTGTACCATCTTCTGCCTTGCTATACTCCCACTCAAACAACAACCCCTGTGAGTAACCTGTAATCAACAAACACTTAACAGATCTGGGTCATCTGTTAGTCAAACTCGCTCTGAGAACGTCCAACCTCACTCTGATACCAATTGATAGGACCGAAACACCCCAAAGCTCTGACACAACTTGTCAGATTTAAGAGCACACATGATTACCAATGTATAAACAATTAAACATGCAGAATAACCAGAAGAACAAATAACTATCAATGAGAAAACACACAGAATATGAGAGGCAACACACAATTGTATTCAACTCATTACAAAGGAAATTACAATAAAGAGATCACACTCTTCTTCCACCTCTATGAGGCTTCCTCCTCAAGGGCTCCAAGTAATCTTCCCTCCTGAGTAATCTTCTCTCATAGGTCACAACACACAGCTAACACAAGCTGTTTTTCACCTCATTGCACATCTGTACAATCAAGTACACAACCATACTCCAAGTAGATCTCTCCATGATCCTGATGATGTATTGCTGTCACCTTGGATCTAGCTCCCCCGCTGATCTCCTTTCTGACCCTCGCATACACACATCCTTGCATATCAAACCTGATCTTACTTATACATACATGGGGAATCCTACTTGATTCCACCATGGGAAGAACTCTCCAAGCTTCACATAGCTCTTCTCCAAATTCTCCACTTAACAATACAGCCCATGAGTCTATTATATAGATCTCATGCATACACTGATTAGACTTGCCGCTCAAGGCTTCGAATAAGCCTTTAACATGCAAACTCCGCGTTCACTTAACTGACTGTTCGTCAACAACAGTTCAGACCGCCACAGGCGACCGACATCGGTCCCTGCCCTCCTGGAGGTGACCGACGCCGGCCGATCTCCTGCCGATGCCGATTTCCCTTCTGCGTCCCCTGACCGTCGTCGGTGTGGCCTGCCGACGCCAGTGACTGCATACGCTAGAAACCCTCCTGTTTGCCTTAAGGTGTAGCTTTTAGCTCCACACCCTAACATATAGGATAAGTAGTCCATGTGTTTTTAGTATTGAGAGTGGGTTTTATCTCCCATGAGCATTTCCCACATAATCCTTGTGTTGTGTACTTAATATTGATTATCTTTCTTGTTCATTGTTATGAATGATGTGTATGCTTCATAAATGTATGTGTTAAATGATTAAGGATTTAAAGAGTTTGGAATTAGATTGAATATTTTACATCACTAATTCACTCCCTATCTTAGTGATTGTACCTCTAACACAATCTACTATTAGTCTTTTTTGGATTAAACATCATGCTACATTTATTATAACTACTTCTCCTACACAAGAATACATAAGTAGTGATGTAGATAGTTTTCTTACTACACATGATACATTTTTTATTCTGATATATGAACACCTAGCTCATTTTGTTCAATAAAAGTAATTCATTTACCAATTATCATATATTTTTATGAATTTTACATTGATGGGATCATTGGTTAGCATGTTGTATTTTTAAAATTTCAAAAAAAATCAAATAATTCATAAAAATAAAAATATGATTTTACACAACTTCTTGATTGATTGCATCATATTATTCTATTGGCTTACACATATGACTGATTTGATAAGTTTTTCTAAGCCCTTGGTTCTTCATTAACCTTTTTGGCCTCTTGGATCTTGTTTTTCAATTTTCAGACTTGAACCATTCCGAAGAGTGATCAATTTTGCAATCTTCTGCTAGTTATTTCCCTATTTACACAATCTATACCAATAAAAGGGCATTTTTAAATATAGGAAAAAACCATTCAAAGTAGGTCAAGACCAACTAAAAATATTGAATTTAGTTGGTTAATCTTGATATTTGTAGATTTTCACCTAGAAATCAAAATTTGAGCACACAAATCTTTATTTTTTTATTTTTTAGATATTTCACTTAGTTTCAGTTTTTAAATCACTATGTATTCATGAAAAATATTTATTTTCTTATTCTATATTGTTCATACATACTACATACTTCAAAAAGTCTACATTTGATGAAATGAGGATGTATAATCAATCCTCTATATGCCAATTTTATTTCTTACATGCGTTTCAACGTTACAATTCATATATAATGAGAGCATCTTGCTCATACATGGAAATACCATCACTTCTAGTTTATATTTTCACATTGACACGTAGAAAATTGTTAAGATATATCTTTTTTCTTTTACTTTCAAACCCTTGATAATCAACAGTTGTTATTTTTTCTAATTTCAAAATGCAAAAAGTAAAAAAAATTAAACATTTTAAAATTAAAAAAATATTTAAAAAAATATAAAATCAAGACCTGAAAATGATTAAACATATAGTTTATATCATTTTTATAGGTTATTTATCTCATGATTAGTAGATAACATATTCTTTCTCTATCACACAAGTATTTTATTAGTATTCATGAGTGTTATGTAGGACATACAATTTTTACAAGGATCAATATGTTGGACTTCTCTCTACCTAGTAGTCTTGCTAAATTGGGGACATTTTATCCATAGTTTATAATATTTTTAGGATTATCATTCCATGAATCCTATACTATTGAGTTATAGAATATTTACAAATGTCTTGCTAACATATTTATATTACACTACGTACATGGACATGTTATTTTATAGGATATGATTACATTAAATATACATGGTTTATACTACATATTCAATTATATGTTCCATTGATACTATTATTTATACATAATATATTATACTTTTTCTTGTCTATTGTGTATGGCCCTTGGACTTTGTGTGAAAAAATATATAAACATTCCCATGATATTTTGTTAGGTATGTGTGACATTTAAATGTATTTTACTATTGGCCCTTGGCCCTGTGTTTTTTACGTGTTTCTGACATTAGACCCTTGGCCTTACTACATGAAATTATGATTATGTTGTGTGTTTGTTGATCTTATTAAGTTTAATAAGTGTCATGATCCATATCATACACTAACTAATGCATATGATACTATATTTTCATTTTATTGTTCTGAACTTCATTGATACATTTATATAATCCTTGCCTCATATGTCATATACATAATTTAAAATGATACATATATTACTATGCTAACATAATTTTCATAAATTATGCTACATAATTTAATGATTACATCTTAATACACATATTGTAGTTAATTTTTATTTTGAGATGAGTGAATTTTAGGATCAATTTACTCATCTCAAAAGGGGAGAATTTTAGTGGAATTTTCATACATGAGATAAGCCTTTTCAAAATAAAACATTAGTTTTGGTACAAAATATAGTTTTAGAGTTACAAAATAGTTCAAATTGCAATCATTGACATAAGTTATGGGAGCATATGACACATATGCACTCATATTTCATGACAAAATACAAATTAATATAGTTTTGAGTGCATGATACATGTTTATACATAGGTTTTAAACATAAGTTACAATTTAAATCTACATACAGTCACATATTATACATTTATCAATGGAGGTATGATATAGTTCATGCCATACTTTTTAATACTATTTAGTCTCTATGGACATGGTCAGAGCAGGGGTGTACTCCATTATATTTTGATCATGCATTCATGACAAAGTTTTAATTAAATATTCAAGCTATCTACAGTAGTTGATTTAGTTAAGTGTATAATGTATAAATTAAAGGTTTAGTTCCCTATAGATTTATGTTGGTGAATCCATTATATATTTCAACCCATTTTAGGTCTTGGGGTTTTAAAGACTAGCTAAGTTAAATTCAAGGTTTATACATTCCTCAATGAGTGTTAGTTATTTTACAAAGTGAAAATTAAATTTGGGGATTGATCACCCTAAAATTCTCCTTTGGTTTAGTTAAGGAACCAAACTTCTCCAAGTGCTTCATGGGAAGCACCAATTCTCCAATGCTTGAATGAAACATCATCTCAAAGAAAAGTTACAAAATTAAAACATTAGTTTTACACATATAGGTGTATTCTTCCCATGCTCTCTTTTCAAGTTCAACATTTTAAAATTTCAAGTTCAAGTAATTTAAAATTCAAGTATTTTCAAAATTTCATGTTCAAACAATTTTCAAATACAAGATTTTTCAAATTTTAATTTTCAAAATAAAAAAGTAATTATTTCATGTATTATGCAGGGTTTGCCAAACTATAGTGCCCTGCACGAGTGGAGTACTAGCTTGAAGGTAACATGTGTCTTACACAGTAAGGTATATCTTTCCTTCACTCTAGCAATTTCATTTATAGAATAAGGGGGTGTAGGAGGGGGAAACTATAAACACTTAAATCTCATCACAAATACTTGATTATGTTAGTTTTGGACCTATTTCACTTTAATTAACTCGTGCATTTAATCAAGACTTATTCTGTCACCTCACCCTATATTAAACACTTGTATGAAACTATTTATCTTCTAAATTTGTATCTGACACCTAATTTTTTTTCTAAATGCTAAAAAAACCTATACGCATCTACATGGACATTTTAGATCTTAATGTGTACTTTTTTGGTCACAAGATAAGACCAACAAATTGGGTCCATAATGGAAGTCGATTCTAACCCAAATAGGATGGTGCTCACCTTAGCATCTCTAATAGTAACTTGCATACTTACATTGTTGCACATTAAGTAAATCTTCCCTATTATTATCAATTTTGATTTTAATCGCTTGAAGCATGTCTTAATGAAGTTCGGAGCCTATTTTATCAGATACAAAGCAAAGCATGATCGAGTATTCAAGTCATCCCTAGATGCATTCATATAGTCAAAGAGGCATAATTGCACAAAAAAATCTAAGTGGGAGAACTATATGGGCTTGAATTCCATTTTTGTAGTATTAGATACATAGGTATCATTGAGTCATCATGGAGGTGATTGAGGTGAGCTCAGTCCATTACACTCCACTCTTTTTTATTTTTAAGTTTTCAATCATTATCAAACCCTATTAGTGTTTCAACCTTGGAAAATATATTTTTAGGTCTTATGTACACTTTTTAAAGTAAAATCTATGCATACAAACCTAATTCAAACTTTTACAAGTGTTCATGACCTAAGTTTTGCAAAAGTCAAGATTAACTAGTTTAGGTTAGAAGTGGTTGTTGGTCCTGACCCACATGAGACAGTCCTAACCCTAATATGATGGTCCCAACCTTCTACATTATTCGTCTCAATTTTTTGACACTTGTAGGGTTTGATCATGTTTTTATATTTTAGTTGTCAATCAGTCAACATAGTTAGATTTGGGTAAAAACAACTAAGTTTGTCCTTTCAATTCATATTTAGTCTTCCTTCAATCAATTACATTTTATCAATTTTAGTCTTTTATATTCATTATTATTGTCACATATAATTTTATAATATTATATTATAATCCATTTTTTAGACACTAAAACTAAATATTTACAGCATTTTAGTTTTGTGTATTTGATAAATATCAATTAGGGCTCTACCTTTTAGTTTTAGACCTCTTTGTTGCCAAAAGGTTTGCATTCATTACCTTACCATGCCTAAATGCTTATCTCTTGCTTTGATCCATATCATTATAATGACCTAGGTCTCTTGTACTACACAAAAATCTTAAAAATTGATAAATATCTTTTACTAACAATTTTGGATCAATACCTATTTTCTATCCCTTTGGACACTACTAACCATAAAGGGACACTACTGTTGATGGTAGTGTCCAGATCATTATCTAGTGTCTAGTTGTCAAAAATTCATCCAAATTTCAAATGATTCAAAACCTATGGGTCAACCTATTTGTCTTATTGAACCCTATGATGAGATATTTTCAAAAGGTAAAGTATAAATACAAGTTTAAGCCTTTTAATTCCTCTTCTAAAAATTACCAAGTAGACACCTATCAAAGATAAATCAATAAATTATACAATCAATTTACTTTTACCTATTCATACCTATTTTTATATCAAGTATATGAGCAATCATACCATAGGTCTGAAGCATTCAAAGAGTAGACCATGTGATATGTTTGCCAAATCACATGTTAGGTCAATGCATGCATCTTCATATAGACTATTTCACCCTTGTACACATACTTTTCCACACAGGGGAGAAATACATAAGTATAAGGATCTCCTTAGAGTATTGGATATGTAGACAACACTTAAGAAGCTCAACACCATAAGCCCACTAATATATTTTTTAGTAAACTCATTTCAAGGGTAAAGAAGGTGAAGATCTAGGGTTTGATCAATTGGTGAAGAGAGACAACATGTATCTTATATCTAAACACACTAGAAAAAATATTTTAGAAAACCCATAACAATGCAGTTAGTTACATTCATATATAATCATTATTCTATACTAGACACGTGTCACAATCAAATAATAACATTGATGATAGTGTCTAGATTTGATAGTAGTGTTTGCGACCACATAAATAATTTTTTTGTAATCTAACGACTGATTCAGAATATAGATAATGAATAATTTATTCCTATTTATAATCTATATCTACATGTACACAATAAGCCAACTAAACATCATTTTCCCCTATTTATTGTAATATTTTATGATAACTATATTTTATTATTTTTAACATTCTTAGGTCCATAAATTTATAATATTATTTATTTGAATTTGATATTAATTGACATGTTATAAATTAATTTATCACCCTTGTGTTATAAATACTTCTATATTTATTAACCCTAGATACCTCCACACATATAATTTTAGGAATAAACATTTAGTGAACCTAGCCTCTATGTCTTTCTATGCAAACCTTAGCTTCCCCTAGGGTATTTAGCCTCTTGATGTTTTTCATTGACGTGTTTTTTAAATATTTATTCTATAATCTTTATGCAACCTAGGTAGAACCCTAAATTAGGTGATATTTATATTGCACACTTGGAGATTCCTATTTTTCCATCTAAGATGGCTCAGACCAATGAAGTATCAAACCTTATGCCTAATTAAAGTACCAATAATGAACTGAACAAAATGTTGAATAGGTTATCATAATGGATTATTCTGATCATTAAAAAAATGAATTTAATGAAAATAATGAACATGAAAAAATAAATCAAAATCAAGTACAAGCTATTGATATGTTTCAAGAGTGTATCTATTAAAAACCTAAAGATATTGATGAGATCCTCAAAACCATATTGGAAAGAAAAAAACAAAAAAACACAGATGAAAAACTAGATGCATTTATTGATTATGCTATTAGATCTATAGGACATCACCATATTCTTATTCCTCTCCCCTTAAGCACATCATCACTTCATAAATCTAATATGGGCATGAGTTATGTATTTACATCATGGTTCCCTAAATGAAATCCTTCTATTTTTACATCCTCCATAGGAAATATTACCACTTTAACCCAATTACCAATTTTAATGTCTATATCAACTCAAACCATGGGTATATATCTTATGGTGACTTCTCAAACTTCAAACCTTAGTGATTAAAATGTACAATATCTTGTACAAACTATAAAATTTTTACAAGTTAAGGTTACCAACACTGATATAATTCTATGAAATCACCTTATGTTATTGATTCAAAAGAGGTGTTACATAATCCTCTTACACCTAAAATATCTTTACACCCTTTACCAACTAGTTTTGTTGCATCCAAGTTCACATTTTATGATGGTAAGGGTGATCACGAATAACATCTCTGATCTTTCTATGCGACATGTCTTGATTATGATTTCAATGATAAATTTTTGACCAAATTATTTCCAAGGAGCCTCAAAGACTATGCTTTATGATGGTTCTATGATTTACCACTCCAATTAGTGAGAGCATTCAAAACTTTAGCGAATCAATTCCTAGCACATTTATCTATCAACATCAATGAAAAGATGTCATATGCTCAAATTATAAAGATCAAATAATGAACCAATGAACTTATTAATGAATATGTTTTGAGATTCAAAATAATGTTGACCAAAATGACAAATCCAATGGTAGATAAAGAACTACAAGACATCTTTAAGCAAAGCTTGTTTGCGTTATTACATGAGTCCATTTCTCTCAAAATATTAAATATTTTGATGAATTATGCCATATTGTTCAAGACCGTGAAGTGAAACTTATTTCCTTGAACAAACTCAAGTATGTATAAAATACAATAACTACATATAATTTTAAGTTTCATATCAAATTAAGTTACAAGGTGAAACCTACATAATCTAAAAAAAATAACCACAACTATTAATGTAGTGTCATAATAATCTTATTGGCTCATCTTATCCAATGCACTCAAGAGACAATTTACATGATTACTTAAATCTCCAGGTTCTTTACTTTATAAACTTGTGGACTATCATCTCATATCTCTCCCTCCTCCCATAGAGATTGATATGAGTCAACCTCTACCCAAATGATATGATGCTAACACATATTGGGACTATCAACAAGGCCTTGAGAATTATATGAATAAATTTTATACCTAGCATAAAATTCAAGACATTATCGATGATCCTCCAAAGGATTCAGGTTCATAACCCAGTGATCACTAGAATAAAAATATATTTAAAAGACCTTTACATGATCATTTTAAAAAAGATCCAAAAGTGAAAATGGCATTCAATGCACATTCTCCTCCATCACATTATGGACACCAATTAGATGAGTTTATTGGTACTTATACACACACATTATCTCTTTTTATTCATAGACCTTATATTACATTTGATGACAATGAAATAGTGGATGATGTCTCAAATCTTTATTAATTATTTATTCAAGCATACCTTTACCATAAACATATACATAGTGTCACAATTAATAATGTGGTAGTGAGAATGTATATACCTTGACACTATTAAACATTTCAGATATACACATGATGATTTATACTCTTTAACCAACATGGTTAGAGTATTTCATGACACATAAAAACATGTTATTTGTGATATTTATTTACCTTTATAACTTGGTTTAACACATGTGGTTACCACTTTATCAGTTATACTATATATAAGAGTCTTTGATATGTCATTGAGATGAACTTGGATACATAAAATTTGTGCATTACCTTCCATAGTGCATGGATGTATTAAATACATTTATAGCAACATGATAGTCATAGTTCTTGGAACTCCATATGAAAATCCACTTGAACAAGAGAAGTTTATTATAAGATAGTGAATTGTAAGACCTCTTAAGGTTAATCCTCAACAAAAGGGTAAGCAACAAGAAATTCCCTTTCTTAGGAAATCCATACTTGAGATATTTTAGTGCCAGACATATAATGGATTCCAATAAATATTCATCTATGACACAATATACAAAGTTATCGAGTGCAACTAAACATGTTCCAATTACTTCTACTAATTTCGCTATATCTTCTAAAATATAGAGAATTTTTATTTATGAACATAGAGTCCTATTACACATACACCCAAGTGATATGAGTCAACCTCTACCCAAGTGATATTTAGGGAGTTATTTCTATTTTAGGGTTTATAATAATTTCTCTATATCTTCCGAAATATAGAGAATTTTTATTCAAAATTTTTACTGGAGATATAAGAAGATATAAGAGAAGCACAGTCAAAATTTCAAATTTTTTTGAGTTTTTTTGAGTGATTTGTTGTGATTTTAAGAAGAGCAAAAAAATAATGATGATAAAGAAGAAGAAGAAGAAGAAGAAGAAGAATAAGCAGAAGAAGAAGAGAAGGGTTCAAATAATTTGGCTCAAAATAAAAAATACTATGGCACATGGAATGAATGGGAAAATCACTATGACTATGCATGGAAGAATACCTATTATGATCATGAACAAAATCAGAGGAACATAATGGAATTTAGAAACAAGCTTGGAGAGCTATCACCTGCCAAGATCACATATGGATGGCTAGATGATCAAGATTGGAGACAAGTCTGTAATGATTTGATGCACACTCATTATTTGGTTTCTTCCTATGTTTTGGGGATGAAACATGTCAAGGAGGGAAGTAATGCTATGTACCTATGGATATGATATATTAATGTATATGGGTTGATGGAGATGCTGACATGTGGCACACATCCCCTTAGTTATTTATATGGATACAATATATTAGGATAATGGAGTAACTTATGGAATTAGTACATTGGATAATGGTCAGCCTACATTGGGATTAGGAGGTTACCCATCCATGGGTTAGATAGATGTCTATATCTAGGAGATGATTATCATGGTAAAGATATGAAGTAAGCATTGAGTCTTCTATTATAAGAGGATATTGGAGGTTGTTTCCTCGAAGAGACATAGTGGAGTTACTCCTTCCTAAAGGAGTATTATATGGTGTTTCCCTACCTTAAGGGTATTTTTGCATATATTGAATATCAAGATCTTATCATTTCATGCATCTTTGAGTGTGATACATACAAACCTAGACACATTATCTATGCATTATTGGATGTCAAAATTTTCTTCTACTCACATCATATAATAGGCTAGGGCATATGCTTCTTTGATCATGATTGATACATGTTACATACCATTTATGATCTTTTATACATTATCATGTTTTATATTATATTGATTACATGTCTATCCATGCTCATACCCTTAAAAGTGTACTTGATATGCTATGCTACATAATATTTTTTGCTAACACACACACACACACACACACACACACACACACACACACACACACACACACACACACACACACACACACACACACAGGGAATAGTATAATATGCTTATGTTAGTTATTTATGCTTAATAGTTTTTAACTTCTTTGAGTGTATTACATTTTTTTTTTATTGTCTTGATAATGAAAATTTTGAATATGTTCCTTGCTTATTAGCCCCTGTGTCATTATATGTTGATTTGACATTTGAATATGTCATTCTATATTTATTAGATATTTAACTATGCCATTCATTTTGATTATGTGATAGTTGAACATGTCCCTTGTATGAGATCTCCTTGGAATATTCCTTTGCATTACATTGAGTGATCTTGTGTGTGCTTTATTGCTTGTTGAACTTATACTATTTCCCTCTAAAAATTTACATGATATATACCATGCATTTTATGACTAGATGTGATCAAATACTATGAGTTAAATCAATTTCTACTTTGACATGTTATCCCTCTATGCTACATGATTCATACACAACTTATATAACTATTTAACCCTATTTTTTTTGATATTAGGATATATAGGGTTAACAATATAAAAATTATTAAGCACAAGGTGATAAACAAAGCTATAATAGGCTAATTAATTTTTAAACTTAGATAAAAATTCATTTTAAATTTAAATATTGAGATATGTCACAAAATAGAAAGCACAACTATTGATTGATATTGTGATAAATTAGAAATAAGAGTACTTAATTGGTTTACTATGAGCATGCATATCTAGGATGAAATAGACTGGATTAAGATCTTTAAAGAGTCATTAGATTTTATAATTTTTCATTCTATGGCCTCAAATACTTGCATCAGATCTAGATAATTACATCAATGTTGGTGTCTGAACTGGACACAAGTGTATTGTATAAAATATTAATATGATCTAGATGTGGCCAAATAGAAAATTTTGGGTTTTATATCTCATTTATTTTAAAATATCCAAATCGTGCACATGATCTATCGCTCTTTGTCAAATGATCAAAACCCTAGATTCCTCACTCTTGGAGTGATTATGGGAAAAATGGGTTAGTGGGTACATAGTGTCAAGCTTCCCTAAGGACCCCTCTATTAATGGGCATTGCTTACATAGAAAATACTCTGAAGAGGGCCTCAAAATTATGTAGTTCTCTGTTATGTGTTGAGTTGTGTGTGTATAAGGATGCAATGCATGGTAAACAAGTACATATATTGACAACATGTAACTTAGAAAATATGGCTCATGAGATGCTCCTTCAATAATTCAGACCTATATAAATACTTATCCTATGACTGATATGGAAATGGGAATGAATAGGGAAACTTTTCTCACTTGAATGGTTGTTTTATAGTTCTGTGATTGCTTTGTAAGTGAGAGGTATGAATTTTCTAGATGGGGAATGAATGAGGGTTGATCTTGTATATATACCAATACTTTTTAAAAATATCTCACACTAAAGCACTTAGAATGACCTTTATGATACATTTCATTTGTAAATTGGATAACTTTTTTGTACTTGACATTTAGTTGGAATAAAGACACTTACATTGACGTAGGCATTTAACTAGGATGTTAATGTTTGGGAAGCTAAAAAAAGGTACAAGACCAGAATTGATAGTCAAGAATTATAATCAGGTTTAGAAAATTTTACATAATATAGAAGACATGGTCATTAGAATAACATATGAATAGACTAAGAGATAATAAATTTGTCACAAAGAGATAGTGGACACACGCCTTTTAACAATGAGAAGGTCTTAAAATTGAAGGGTACAACCATGATAGGTATTTTATAAGTGTACAAGACTAAGTTGATATATAATTTGTATTTAGTATATGCATTTATCCTATTAATATAGTAATAAAATTGGTAGTTTAAAATAAATAAATGCTTATTTAGACGTGTATAACACACCTTGTCTTTGTGTGAGCCCAATTTGAGTGATCTGTTGGTAAATGACCTGCAACTAAAAGTGTATTACAGTGTATATAATTTGAAATTGAAATAATTTGAAATAATTAAAAGTAAAGAGAGAAAGATTAGGAGTACACATATTTATTATTGTAACCATCTTGCCTTTTGACAATTTGATTTGAAGAGATGCTTCATTATGAAGCATTAGATCCAATATTAGGATAATTTTGAAACATGCAAGTGCATACACACACACATATAGAGAGATATATTGGATGACAACATGCCCCCAACCTTGGAAAAAAGGTGAGTTTCTAGATGACCATTGAGTTTATATCAATTTTACAACCCAATTACACTTAAAACCTGGTGAATGTGAGTGTTCCAATCAAATCACATTATATATATAGTAAGGGTGAATAATTTAATCATTTCCTCTTATAAATCTAGTGAAGTTATATTATTTAATTAAGTCTAACTCATAATCTTGGTAAGATTGAATGATTTAATCACCTCAAACTTGGATATGATAAAAGTCCATAGTAGTAATTGAAATCTAAAAACTGAGTTCATTTTACAATTTGATGTGCCCTTTTCATGGCATATGCAACTCATATATGTCTCATGCTAAAACATGGGTGTAATAATGGTATCAATGTATATAATGTTGCTAAAAATGTATATTTGAATCATATAACTATGAAATTTGATCAAATTTAAATTTTTTTCAAGTGTGGATGACATGTTCCCATGACATGCCCCCACTGAATCTAGAGAATCTGAGAATTAGTTTAAGTGTGGAGAACATGTTTCCATAACATTCTCTCACTATAATATGAAACTATGAAAATGTGGAAGCCATGCTGCTATGACATGCATCCATTGATGTACCCTTCTTTTGAGGTGAGGGAAGTAGAAATTGACAGTTACCTTACCTCAAAATGATAAATTAATTGTATAATCTATGTATGGATCATGTAACATATACAAGTATCATGTCTAGATAAATATAGCAATGTAACACATAGTATGTGATCACCAAGTGTAAAATACATGATATATATCATGATAACATGTAGAGAGTAACAATACAAGTTTAACAAACATTCAAATACACACACAATAACACTCAAAAGCAAATCAACATGAAATAGTCCAAGAAGACCTCATACAAGAGACACGTTCAAATGGCACATAATCAAAGAGATATGACTTAGTAAAATTTCCATGAAGAATAAAAGGACATATTCAAAGTCTATATAAAATAAACAATAACAGGTTCATATGTCACAATAGGTAGACAAAGGCATTGGGGCTGGAAGGAATGGGGCATATTCAAATTATCAAACATGTAATACAAGATCAAACAAGGCAAGACACTCAAGGAAGAGTAATCATATAATAGGGAAAATCATGGAATCATAAGTGAACAACATAAAAATATCATACTAGTCCTTGGATAAATGTGTTATAAAAAATGTTAAATAATAGCATATCAAGTATATTACGAATATATAAATATGGATAAAAGCATGTATATGTACATAAGCTCAAACACGATAATGGAAAAGTGATCATAGAATAATATAACTTGGGTGTGTCATTATCAAAAAAGTGGATGCCCCCAATGAACTAATGATGTGAGTATAGGGAAGGCCCAACATCTATATGTATATATATCATGTTTCTGGGTATGCTTATGTCACATTCAAAAGATAAATGAAATATATGTGTGTATATAAAAATAAATGATAGGTTATCCACCAAAATGGAACCAACAACATAGATTCCAAGGAGCTAATAAAACATGGAAATGTTGAATATATATCATCTACCTTGTTTGGAAAATGGTTGGTTAGGTGAAAATAATGCATGACATGTTCCTCCTCACAATTTAATTATTAAATAAAAGAAAAATTTCCATCATGTGGTATATGAATAAATTTGTCCTCATGGGAAAATGAGATACCTTACTATTTTTGGTCAATTTTTTCTTCAATCTGGTGTAACCAAAGGGATCCTAATATGAATGCATATTGAAATTTCTGTGGCATAACCCAAAATCCTGTTTGAATCACTTTAGGACCACAAGCAATTGATATCATTATTTTTCCCAAGGAATATTTCCAATATCCTTTATGTTGTAAGTCTTTTATATCAAATCTAAGTTGTTGCAAATGTATTATATTACAAGTGGTCTTTGCCTGTGTAGGATCAATATAATTATGCCAAAAATAAGCACCACCCATGAATAATGTGATTGTTAGATATTTTTGGCATGGATGTTTTTAAAAATTTCCAACCTAAGGGTCCTCTTCCTTCTTGTAAATATTGGTATCATGGTTATTTTTAAATAAACATGCATATCTATACACATCCCAATATAATAAATCGAAAGTAATAAAGGGCTATATAACTCTCTTTTTATAAGTGGAGAAAGACCCATATTAAATATAAATTATATTTATCAATATAATAGGATTTAATATAGAAAATATAAAACATCCTTGAATTAAATAACATAGTCTTGAATAGGTTTACCCATATTTGCAAATGGTCCGATGATAACTTGGGAAACTTGTGCTTGAAACTACATTAAAAATACACCCTCAAGTTTTTTGAATATTGATATAGACCCATCAAGGAGGCTATAAAACCAATCAAGAGATTCTCTATTTAAGTTCCTATGAAAATATTTTAATAACAAATACCCATTCTTTGCCCAATGGCCAAAACAATGTATATATTGTTTCAAATGATTTGCAGGATCTCCTTTACCATCAAAGATAGGGAATAGAGGAATAATAAAGTCAGAAGGATATAGATAGTCAAAGACATTTATAGTAAGGGGTTGGTCTACCAATATATTATCATGGAAGGTAGCCTTGTGAGGAAATTTATAATTTAATAATAACAATTTATTGTTGAAAATCATTAATGATATTCATCATTGGTAGAGTATTTATTGAAGAGGTTGGTAAAGAGGTTGTAAATTTGATAATAGGCTACAAAAGTCCATCCACATGAAACATAGGCATATTAACATCTTCATGAAGAACAAACACACATTGATTATCATTGAATTTTAGAACCTTTGGCATTTATTTTGTAAATTTTAGAATATTTGATATTTACATACCATTTAAAGGTTAATCTACCTTTGGTAATGATATAACAAGTGAAATTTGAGGTAATTTTGTTAAAGGTAATCATTTTGGTAAGTGAGTAAATTTTTGCATAAATGAATCCCTGAAGATAAAGCTCCTTTTATTTTGAAACCTTGGTTGATATCGATAAGAGTGCAATCTTTAGAACATTGGGAAATTTTTCCCCTTAAGGTTTGTAATGCACCTATTTTAACTATTTAGGGTTTATGGAATTTAATCCATAGGTTGTTAAAGAGTTTGAGTATAGTAAACTAAGGTATAAATATGTAATAAATACAACCATTGATTTGTAATAGAATTGACCTAGTTAGACCTTTCTAAAAATAATAATAAATAATGTAAATAAGTACTTAGAAATTAATTGAGATAAAAGATTTGGAGGCTATAAACTAGGTCAAGAGTTGATCTGAGTGTCATAGATAGGATTCAGGTATCAAAACCCTTCCTAGACATTAATGCACTAATTATACAATAGTGCCAATATCACTATTATCCTTATTTTGGTGCTAATGTCCTCTATGCATAATTTTTTTGAGTTTATAGATGCACCTTTATTTGAGTATACCAAGCCTATTCCTATGTGTATGAGTTTTAATTTATTGTAGGTGACTTATTTTGACTAATTTTATATGCCAACCCTAAACCTACATGTTGCTAGGGCATCCAATTGACACAAGTATCAAAGTGTGATGTTAGTGGGGTAGCTGGACATAGTCAACACCTCACTATGATGAGAGGTGCCTACATACCAATACTTCGAGGAGGGATCAAGCTTGAAGTAGTTATTTCCACCTAAGTTCTAGTGCAAGTGTAAGTGAAGTTAATATGAATGTCGGTTTGAGTGTTTTGAGTGTGCTTAAGACTAGAAATCTAAGCTTAGGAATGTTGTAGATGGTTGTATGCATAATTAGGGTAGAATAGGGATTAATAACCTTGATTATACACAATTTATTCTAAGTTTGTTTGTGTAATTTTCATTTGATTTATATCTAATGGATAAAGGGCTAAACTTCATATATATATTGTTCTAGTGTTTGTGTAGGTATTAAAAGAGTTTTAGGTTGACCTTAGGTAGTTATTATGTTGAAAAGATATTCATTAGTGGATAAAGGTAGGATAAGGATAATAATTCCCAAATTGGGAAATTAGTGCCATTGGAGCTACTATCCAAATTATGGCACTAGTGTCCAAGTGGTAGAACCTGAGGCACTAGGGGCCAAGATGCTAAAGTGAGGGTTTAGGAATAATTTAAGGATGTTTAGGGATGCATGTGCCCCTCATGAAGAATGGATAAGTGTTGAAGTAGGATCTAAGATAAGTTTAGGACTAAGTTAGGATGAGTGGTCTCTATATACACATAATATTTTCAAACTTTATCAATTAATGATGTTTTCTCTCTTGTAAGAACCTATTGAGTCTCAATCTCTCTAAGTGCATGCCCTAAAGGGTGCAATAAGAAAGGGGTGGGAAGACCATTGGTGCTTTGAAATATTGTTGTCCCTTATAACACCACTTGTTATCTACATAAACATCTCCTATATACTTCCCTAAGATTTTTCTCCTCTCTTACACACTCCAAGTTATTCATCAGCTTATTTATCCTCTACCTATGCGTAAAACCCTTTTTAACTTTTACCAAACAATGTCAACTTGGGCCAACCTTGTATTTTAATTTATATTTGCATGTTATGGGTTTAGGTCTGCCTTCAATGACCTAAACTAAGACCTAACTTATTTTTTTATCAAATAACGATCCAAAGTTAAATTAGGCCGACCCTATCAACCAAACTTTTAGAAAGGTTTAGGGTTAGATTAAAATATATATACACATCCATTTCTATCATTTAGATAAAAGATAATTATAAGCATATATATTGTGTATCTACTTATCCACCGTTCTACTTGAGGAGTATTGCATAGGGTTTCAATACTTTCTTTAGAAATATGGATCTTGTCTTGTGGAAAAGTATTTTGGATACATAGAGAAGTTGTGTAGCCTAGATGTGACTTATCCTTGTTATCCTTACATACCAAAATTAACTCTTGTGAAGCACTTTGTCCAAGTGAGAGATTGGGGCTTGATGAGTTCATATTCAAAGGTAAGTATTCCTAACTTTTTTCCTCCTTTGTTAAAGTAGATAGATTAGGTTTTGTACTTTTCTCTCATGCACTAAGATTTATTATACATTGATTGGGGTATAAATATTATATGCATGTTTACTATTTATCTTTATTATCCCTACTTTGTGCCACAAGATTTAGTGAGCACTAGATTAGATTTTACTTTACTTGTCATTTACTTAGTCAATATGAAAATATAGGACCTAGCTAGGGTTATTGCATAGTGTTGCTTGAATAGAGGCTTTCTAACCCTCTTTAGTGATGTTATTGTGGTAAGAGATCCCTTGGTTAGGTCTAGCAGATCCATTTTGGTCATAACCTCAAATATCTAATATATCAACAAACGAAAGTGTAAGTAAGATTTATCTTCTCCAAGATAGGGTTGATTAATAGATCAATTACATTTTTCTTTGTATACATTTTGGTGAACTCAACATGAATAAAAAATTTATAGGTTTTCTTTCACACATTAATTTTATCATCATATTATATTTTTATTTTATTTTTAAAGTATTGTATCAAACATGTTGGTATAGTTATAACAATTTATACGTAGGTTTAACACATAGTTATCCTAAAATGACTGTTATTTTTGTGTAGGTATTCTAAATATACAAGTAACTGGATCGATTAGTTTGACATAGTCTTCTTGTTTAGCATTGGGTTTGTAGACATAGTCAATCCAATCAACTCTATTCATAGATTATTTTTCAGCACATAGGTTTTCAGACTATGTCAACTCAGTTGACTTTATTCGTAGAATATTTATATCAACACTTGAGCAACATAAAATAAAATTTATAAACTAAGAATTTTAAAACTTACCAAGGTTCATTCTTACCTTCTCTATCATTTTAATTTTCTCATTTATAGTATTATTTTTTACAAGTTTACAGCATATACCCTATAGTAAATTGAGTCGACTAGATCAACATAGTTCTATAGTCTGCCTTCTATCTAGAAGACATAATTGACCTATTTAACTGTTGTAGATCTTGATTTCATATAATAGTAGCAACCTTATTGACTCTATTATATATTATTTGCATATAATTTTACTTGAATTGACTCTATACTCTTCAAAGTCATTGGAATTGACTTATTTTAATAGTAATTAGTTTAATTTTTATTTTTATTGCTTATATGCTCAGAGTAACAAACCTTCTAAATCATTTTACACAAAAAATATTTAACATTTTTTTTCTTTCCTAAGGTCTACCTACTTGGATTTCATCACCAAGGGAGAAGTTGAATTAATTTTATGTCTAAGTATAAATACATGATTGATGGTAAATATTGGTAAAACACCTAACACCCTTCTCACTATGAGATTGTGAAGTGAGAGGATAAGCCCCAATAGTAAGCTAGTAACATCACCAATATAGATTCCTTTTAGCCTAAGTTACCTGAAACTATCTATAAATTATTTTTTAATTCCTTCTTATAACCAACTTCCCATCACATTAATTTTAAAATTTATTATAATGTAACAACATTCAATAAAAACTAATTAGTTAGCATTTACATTCAAGTTGTTGTTTGCTCATTGATCATTGTATTTTATATTGCAAATCTTATAGTATCCAATGTTAGTGCAAGGTTTGTGCTATGTGTTTCAATTAGATCAATCACTTTGATCCAATTGCTTATGTGCTTCATTTTATTTATTTAGATATTATATTTCAAAATCTTCCTATGTTTTTAGAATACTATCTTCCCTATCAACACAATCTCATACAAACTGTTTAACTTATTTCCATTTAGTACATAGTCACCTTGCATGACTGTGTATCTTTTTCAACTTGTTCTATTTCATATCTTACAGTACATAGTTGATATGTCTAACTATGTGCTATTTTTATCCTATTCTATTTCCTATCTAGTAGTACATAGTTGAACTATACGACTATGTCCCTTTATTTCCTATTTTATTTCATGTGTTATAGAAAAATATCAATTAGTTTGATTCTATATCCTATCAATTAACTCTTATTTATATTAAGTTTTTAGCCTCTTTTTTTCATCATGATTTTTTTGTTTGAGGATAATACCAAGTTAAATTAGATAAACATTATGAGTCTTACCAATCTTAATAGGTTTCTCAAAACACAACTTGTGGCTCCCACCTTGGATGAAATCAATGTCCATGTTACTACTTGCACTATCAATTATGGGAATCCTCTCCATTCATCCTCAATTTATAATCTTTTGTTATTCTTAAAATATGAGCATGATTTAGAATACACAATTGAAATGTTCTTCTTCATTAATGAATTTTCTCAACATAGAGTAAATAACCCTTCAAACATTTACAATATTAATATAAGTTCTCAAGTATAAGAACCTCTTTCATCCTCCCCTACTTTATCTCATGAATTTGGGGGAAACGCTTTCTTTGACTCTCAACCTTTTCCTTCTATTATGTCCCCTTCCCACACCATGACATATTATTCTATGACTTCTTCAACCTCCATGCCAAGTATGCTTACTAACATGGTAGGTTCAAATTATAGTGTGCCTTTTCCAAAGACCCTTCTCCTTAACCATACCACTAGTGCTTCTTTAAATACCATTGCTAATCATGATACTAGTGCTTCATTTGTTACCAGTGCTTCTCATGCCACTAGTGCAGTGCATGCTACTACTCATAGTGTAACTCAAGCTATTAATACTAATACTAATGCATCACATGATGTGCACACTAGTCAAAATACTACCCAAACTCAAAAATATTTATTACAAACACTCAATCAAATGCATACTTTTCAAACCAATAACACAAATCAAATGATGTAGATGAAAAACCATCTCATTAACCCTTTAAAAATAACTTCAATAGGTTTCATGAGGAGGGAAGTATCCAAATTCCCCCCACCCCCCTTAGGGATTCTCATGGTAACCTTATTCCTCAACTATCCCTCATTAATAAAATAATAAAACATCTAAAAAATGAACCTCTTGTACCTAAAATTAATAATATTGACATAGGAGGTATCACACCTACCATCCCTTATAATGGGTCCACCGATCCCACATTGCACTTAAAGAAATTTGATAACCTTTATAAATATTGGGTCAGACTTAATACCTTTTCCACTACCAAAATATTATCTAAAACACTCTCAAGAGATGATTTAGTTTGATAAAATCAACTAAAAACCCATTCTATTACTAGCCTTGAATACTTGGTTAACTCATTAGTCCAAAAATTTCAAACTAGTGATCTTCCTATAAACAATTTATCTCACTTCATAATTGTAAACAACTTGAAACTAAAATGGCACAAGCCTTCATTAAATGATGGAAGAAATTGTCTAACAAATGTGAGCACAATATAGCAGATGATAACCTCTTCCACCTATTCAGTAATGCTCTCTACCCCAAATTACAATATCGGGTTAAGAATCTCTCTCCAAGAAATTTAGAAGAATACCTTAACCAAGCTAAGCAAAAAGACTTTATCATGTGCTAATTTGAACCATCTCAACCTATAATGGGCACTCATATACCCATTATAAATAAAAACCATCATATAACTAATGATGGCATTACTAATACCTACAACACTATTCAAAAAATTCAAGCAATCACTCCAAATAACACCATAGAGCATGCTCCCCCTCCAACCAACACTCCTAACCCTACATATTATCAACCTAAAAACACTAATGTCCACAAACCATTATCATTAGCTGAGATTGATAATCATCTTCCAAGACCTCTACCACGAGATCTTGACACCACTTGTCAAATGAAATCATGATATGATCTGAATAAATTTTGTTGGTTTCATGCAAGTTGTGGCCATTCTTATGAGACTTATAGACAATTAAGTAATCTATCTGTGCATTTTAGTCTTGGCCCAAAATTTGATCTCAAATCACTCATCTAGAAGCATCAACAAACATATGAAATAGATTTTAAAGCCTATGAAATTCAAAACAAAAATCAAGCTATAAATCAAGCTAATGTTTATCTTGATAATATACAAAGATCCTCTTCCCAACCATAAAGATAAAAAAAAAAAATCCTACTCTTTATATAAATAATGTTGAAACAAAAATCTTACTCTTTATATAAATAATGTTGAAAGTCTTCTAGACCTCACTACTAATGAAGAAAATGTAGTAAATATGACTAACATGCAAAGAGTAGTTCTTTTTATTGATACCAATCTAATACCCATGCACCAAACTTATCAAATTATTGTGTCATTCAAGATACTTCCCCATCTCATCTAATGTAATTGGGGCAAGAGGACCTTATAACCTTCCACAAACCACTCTCAATAACTTAACTTGATCATACCTCTCACACTATCTCTACTTTTTCCCCAACATCTACACACCAAGACAATATTCCCCAGCCTTCCAATAGTATTTTTTCAACCCAACCAAAAGAAATACCTCAAGAAAACATCCCACCATCCAAAGTGAATCAACCTATTTATCCTCAACCCAAACCAACTACTCCTTATCAACACAAGTTTAATTACACTTCCAACCCTCCTTCATAGGAGCTCTTGTAACATTATGTGCCTATATCTAATATTACCCCCATGATTTATGATGAATGAGATCCCATTTCAGAAATTTCTCATATCCTATCTCAAATACCTTTCCTTAAACTAATTCAAACTTCCCCTATCATCTCAAATGTCTAATGCAATTGTTATTTGAAATGAACATCCCTCATCCTCCTCTAGCAGGACACAAAGCTATCATGTCTAGATATAAAAATAGTATCATTTAACAATGTAAAGAGATGCCCATACATGTTGATGAAATAATGGACACTTATATTTCTAAGTTTCCTATCACTTTCATGATTCTTAATGAGATTCTACTTTGTACGGATGATCCTCCTTTATTAATTAACATCTAAATCAAAGATATCCAAGTTAAGCATGCCTTAATTGATGAAGGTTCAAGTAATTGCATAAAATTCATTGATTTCATTAAGACACTTTGATATTATGAATGTAATATCAACTCCATAGGTATCTCATGTCAAGGCTATGATATGAGGCAAATACCTCCCCTCAATTACATGTGGCTTTCCATTACTATCCCTCCCATCACTGTCTGCATGAAATTTGTGATATTTAACTTTCCCTTCTCGTATAAAATATTATTTGGTATGCCTTGGACTCAATGTATGAGAGAAGTCACCTCATTTACATGTCAATGTGTCAAATTCCTCCATATTGGTGTTATTTATAAGATTCAAGGAGACACAAACCCTTGGAATTTTGAAGAATTATAAGATCATGGTGTCTTTAAAATTTCTACCCTTGAACCTTTGTATAATAACCCATTTAAGGAATCTCAATTCTTCAATTATCATATCAATTCTACCCAAAGTTATAATGGTCACCACAAACTCATTGGGAACATACTACCTAACCTCATAGATTCTAATGATGATAAGCTAGATGAGATTATCTTCAAGATCAAAAATTCTAATCTATCTCCTCATATCATCACCCAAATTCTTCCCTATTTGTAACCTCGATCCCATCAACCTCTTATCAATGATATACCTGTGGTCTTAACCAAGACTAGACATTCTATTCATCATGCAACTTTTGATAATAAGGTCATACCTACATATACCATCGACTTACATACACTTGACTATGATGATGGTTATGCTTTAGATGACCCATTTTTAGGTGGACTTATCCAAGATATAAATGCCAAGATATTTGATATCACACTTCTTTATTTTATTCTTTTCATTCATATTTTAGCATTCCTTCCTTTATCATGCCTAATTATAGTCTTCTTCCTATTTTTTATAGGGTAGATATGGAGCAATCGCATGGTACACCTCCAATTACCATAGAGCCTCTCAAGAGAATGATCATGGATCATGTCATGAATGGCCCTTAGTATTTTTATAGATACCAAGATCTTTCTAGTTTAATTTCCTCAAAGATTTATTCACTATTTATAAACCTTCCATGAGACTAGGGTCCCCTTTAGCTGAGCCTAGTCTAGGTTTTACTCATGCTCCACCTTAAAATGAGCCTCATCCTATTTCTTATCTTGTTTTACCTTTATATGAGCCTAGTCTAGTTTATATTCTATCCCTACCTTCCCTTGGTTATGGCCTTCTTATTTTGCAATAGCTTGATCCTGTGCCTACCCAATAGACCGATAAACCTTATTTTGATATCCATAAAGTTAACACTCATTCGAATAGAGACTGCCTATTATATCAACCATCCTTGATTTCTTCTTCTACCTCTTCTATTAATATGCCCCCAAAGTTTACTAACAAGTGTATTTATTTCTTTCATGGGATGTATAACCATTCTTCCATTCATTTCCAAAAAAAATGGTAGTATATTGACACATTACATCTTGTCACTGCTCAACCCAAAGACAAGGATATCCCTCCTCCTAAGTTATTACTTGAGTATATCCCTAAATATGAGAAGGTATAATTTTTTTTGCACTAGTTTGGTACCCGTTATATTGATCATTACTATATCCTCTAGTATCACCTTCATGATAACCCTCAATCGACACCTGCACCAGCTATTCATTATTCCATACGTCACCCATGTAAGAAGGCTCTTTCTTTGTTGATGGAACCTTTTTCTCCACCAATGGATACTCCTCCACCAATGGTGCTTCCTTCTCACCCCATAAATACCATTCCTATTTAGGCACATATTCCTCTCTTTGAGTATTATATGCATGAGATCCTTCATGAGCATGATCCTTCAGCTACACCTACATTTTCTGTTGAGGAGATTTAGAAATAAGTCTTTGCATAATTTTCCATGAGGATTGACGAGAATCTGACTACCATTAGAATCTAACTTCATAGAGATGTTTTATATGTCACGGATACTATTTATGGGAAAATTTATCAAAATTTATGAACAAGACATGGTGTTTTTTCACTTTGTTCTTCATTATGATTTTGGATTAGATTTGTGATCCATTGTTATATATCTTATACACTTTACTATGTGTAAAATTTGGTTTCACCTATCTATTTTACATGGTTCTTTATATTATGCTTTATGTGTTTTACATGGTTTCATTTAGTTTCCTCTATTCTTGTGAATTCTTATCATTATTTATATGATTGCACACTTATGTTTATGAGTTCACTTATTTTATGGATTCTTTTTCTTTTACAATTATTTTTTGCTATCTTATATCAATTAAAACCTAGATAATTATTATTATGACTTGGTCATATAAACCTCAATTCCCTTAGTAATATTTCTCTACCATATGATCAATTAGAAAATAAGACATCTCATTGTACTTATATTTATCGATCTACTTTAAATCTCCCTTTATTTCTTTCTATTCCTTTTGATATTAAGCATACATATGGCTGAAACTTGAGATTACATACCGGTTCATAGGTAAGCCTAAGTGTTTAGTCAGTCATATATTTGGATACTTAGCTTCCTTTAACCAAAGTCTAAATCTCATTCATGAGTATAATTTATATCACTCATGTTGGTTATTCTAAATCCATATGGAGGAGGAATCATAAAAGCCATAAAAAAGGTTAAAAGCCAAATCATTTAAATAAAAGGCAATGACATAAAATGCAACATACAAATTCAAAAGTTAAATCACACTAAAATACATGATTCATAACACTTATATTTATAATCAAATCTCAAACTCCCTAGTTGGCCTCATGATAGAGTTTAGGTTTATTGGGGTGCGGTAAGCTAGTAGATTGGGATAGGAAAATAAAAAAATATTTTAGTGCTACCTACTTTCTCACACAAGTACCCAATCTTCTTAGTAGATCAAAACATATATAAAAAACCCTGAGGAATGGAGAACATGTTGTGGGAAGGTAGGTCCGTTTTAATTTTCTTGTTCATATAACCAACATGAGTCGATCTTCGTATCTCACCTATTTGAATATACAAATTTGCACTTATTGTGAGCCGATATCTTTTATATTTTGATGGTCACTAGACTCTTAGTGTCTCACCTTTGTACCTAGTATGGCTCATGTTTCTTAAGGTCTTCTCATAGATGTATATATCATGATTTTTGCATTCTTTTTTTTTATTACAATATTCCTAATATTTACCCTTGAGAATTTTTTTTGTTGTTAGCTAATCATTCCTAGAATTTCCCTTTATGAGTTGTAGTGTAAGACCATGGATAGGAGCAGGCCCATCTCACAAATTAACATATTAAAAACATCTTTTAAAATCATTCCCACAATTGTTTCCACCTCATTGGTGTTCCCTTTGTGAGTTACAGTGTAAGACCATGGATGGGACTAGGCCCTCCTCACAAAATATTCTTATAACCAAGTCATAATAAATTACATGCACCAAATTTGAGATAAGTAGTGTTTGATAATGAGTTACACATCATTGACATACTTCCCATATTGATTTAGTATGTTTTATGATCACTTAATAAGTCTTTCACTTTTATCTTCTTATTTTATGATTGCATGTATGTCCACAACCATTTTATTAATTTTTTCATACTTTATATCTTGATTTAGTTTGATTGATTGACTTGATTAATTTATTTTTATACCATTGGTTTTTCATGTGCCCTCCATTTTGTTATAAATTTTCATACTTATCAAAGTGATATAGTGTGATTTTTACTTGTTTTAATTTGGTGTACATATTTACATGGTTTAAAAACATTTATTTTCCTTTTTACCATCTTTGGTTTATTATATTTATTCATCTTTTATTTTCACTCATTTCCCATCGTGATATAGTGTGTATTACATTTGTTTTGATTACTTATACCTTTCCAAATCATTTTTTACATTTTATTTCTAACCATGCATTTATATCACATAATGCTAGAAAAGAGAACATACATTACATATTTCCCATAGCATATACAACAAAAGCTAAATACATGTGCTAAAAAGGAAATATATCCATGCATCCACATCCACATCCAAATCCAAATAAAACTCATGAGATCAATGAAATTTTCAACATCAATATATATATATATATATATATATATATATATATATATATATATATATATATATATATATATATATATATATGTATCATGTGTTTTATACAATACAAAGTAAAAAATATAATAACTATAGTTCTAAGGCTATAATCTATCATGTTTGTCCTATGACTTAACCACACTACCCATGGATGCATGTGAATGACCCCTCTAAATAGTGAAATGTAAAGAGGTAGTATAGGATCTCAACCCAACAACCTATCCCTATAAATTGGCCACCTAGACCTGTACCTATTTGATCTGTATGTTAGTCACCATGTGCACATCTCACTCCTATCCTAAGGCCTACCAGGACTGAGCCTCTCTAGCTCCAACCCATGCTGTTGGCTATAATCTATCACCACACACTTGTAGCTATCTCATGGCTTCTCCCACTTGTCTAAACTAACCTACTTGAGTTAGGGTAGATAGAACCATAGGATCATCCAAAGTGGTAGGGTCGTATAATGACAACACCCTATCCAAAATATCATGATGTGTAGCCATAATTAGGGATCCCCATTTGACCTCCTCTATCATAGTATTTGTAAAAATAAAAACCACATAGGCATTAGATCACATATATACATATCTCAAATATATCATAATCAAAGATGCAACTAGTGTCCCATATTAAAAAATTAAATCAAATTGAAATATTTCTCATTAGTATTGGTATTATTGACCATGGTTTTACCATCTACTTGCCTGTTGAGCACCTCCTTCTTTAGCTACCTCCACACCAATGCAAATCTAGGTGTCACCACCCTAGCCCATCATGGTCTTATCCTTAGTGGTCTCTCTATCAACCAATTGTGTCTTAGCACTGCTATAGGATCCCCTTGTGTAATAACTAGTGCTTGTATCTCCTTTCATTGATAGTGTCTCTATATTTGATGAGATTGAAGTGGATGCTTCCACCTCTGCTATGGTATCTACCATGATCCCTCCTCCCTTACATCCATATCCATAACATCCTTTCCTCTTGGTTATGTTTCCTCTTGATTTCATGCTCAGCCAACCCATGGTCTATCCCATTGAATCTTAATCATCAATATCTCCATAGGTACCCCTCTACCTCCTCTCCCTCTTGGCTCTCTAGCACATTATGATTAATAATCAAGAAATAATAGAGGAGCTACTAGATGGGGAAGTCTCAGTTGTCCTAATATATGAACCACTAGATGAGGCTCTACTCATGAAGTGTAATGGCTTATGATCCACACACATGTCAATTGTGTATAAATGGTAGCCTAAATAGACCATATGGAAACTGTGAGTGATTGACTACCACACTATCTTCCCTTATGTGATAGTATGCAATGCTATAATATGGGGCATGACTACATTACATGGTCTTGCATCCGTAGAATGACTTGAGGAAACCTATCATTGATAGCATGGGGTAACTTAACTGAATGATACATAGGGAACCTCTCATATATCCATGCACTCATAAGTATAACATGTCCTATCATCTTCTATTCTTGGGACAACATCCCATACATATCATACATGAGCTAGACCCAAATGATAGAAATAAAATCATACAATGGTCTTTGATCTAAAATTGATTGGTATAAGGTTATCACATATAATGGTACCTTACTATTTGACTTATGACACAAAACTTGTGCTATCACAAGTCTTATCAAATATTTTTGAATGTCTAAAATGGCCACAAGATAAACATAAAATAAGTTCATGCATAACCTAGGGTAGATCTTATTTGATCCTATATCCCACTAGGATAAGAATCATATCTCATCCTCTAACTTTAGTGTATTAGTAATCACCAGTGTCCCACCTATCAAAAATCCCAATAATGTATTGAAATCCTCTAGAGTGATAACCACCTTTATGGGGTCCCCCTTTACTCCCATCAAAAAGTGTTGGTCAACTGTTCCCATGCTCCTAGAAACATGACAATGAAATCAACACTCATATGGATATGTCTCATCTCTATAATGTCATCGAAGCCTAAAGAAACTGGTCAAGCCCTATCCACATCTGCTAACCACTCCAATAAATTTGGTAGCCATAATGCATACACTAGGCACTAAAATCACTAGCATCTCTGTAAAATACCAAATAACAAAGGATGTATCAGATCTCAATGTCATAATAATTAAAATACATTCTTAAATATTCTTAATTTTTTTTATAAATTAACTACTTCATCATCTTTAATGATTCAATTTTCTCGTTCTTCCCTTTTTCTTCACCATCGACCCATTTGATACTCAGTCAACCCTATTATATTCTTGTTATATTGCATCGGCTCACTAGTATGTAGTTGACCCCTTTTTTTAGATTATATTATCCTATTTGATATTAAATCAACCCTCTTTCATATTTAACATACTACATCATCCCTCTGGTACACAATTAGCCTTCTTTAGCAAACTATATCAACCACATATTACCAAATATATCGGCCAGAGGGTACTATGTCGATCATATTCTTGTTTCAAACTATGTCATCCTACTACTACACAGTCAACCATCTTTAATAATACTATGTCAACCCACTACTATGTAGTCGACCCCCTATATTACTCTTGCCTTATGAACTGAGTCAACATGGTCGACACTTTTCTTTATCTGCAGTGACCTTTTGGCCATTTACCATAAATGCCTTAAGTATTTATTGGTTTGATCTTTTCCTACCCAATACCCCATTCTACCCCTAGTCTACCTAAAATTTTCCTAGGGTTAGTTTTGGTGTCTATATTTTACCTACCATTCAAGTTTCTATATTTAGCTTAATTTTAAGTAAAATTAATCAAAAAGTTAAAATTCATGCTTTCTTACCTATGTTATACTTGTTATAGCTACTATGCATCCTCCACATCATAGCTATCATCTCCTCAATATGGTTGATCTCTAGGATTAACTTGGGTCTCTTAGAGCGATATTTTCTCATAATAGTAAAAATAACTAATGAATTATTTTTCACCCTATTTATATTTACTATTAAAAATTAATTACCTATCAAATATTTACAACCAGATTCTATTTTGAGACCATATCTTTGTTTTTACTAGCTCTTTTCCTGAACTACAAGATGTTCGAAAATTTTGACATTATAGAGAATCTTTTCATATATTACATGTATATTTTACAAAAAAAATGATTTTTTACTAATTTTTACAAGTTCATCTAATGTTCCCTACATTGAACACCTTCACATTTATTTCAATTTATTCTCTATCTACATCTCTAAGGTAAGTAAAGGTACATATTTTCCAATTTTGTCCTTTGATTTATCTTATTCACTTCTTAATATAATTTATTTAGTTTCAACATTGTGTGTTGTTATGTTATTTTCTTGAAGCACCATCCCATGTTGCTACATGACATGTGATGAGTTTCAAGTGGGGCATATGTATACACATAATATTTTCAAACTTTATCAATTAATGATGCTTTCTCTCTTATAGGAACTCATCGAGTCTTAATCTCTCTAAGTGCACGCCTTAAAGCATGTACCAAAAAAGGGGTGGACAGAACATTGGTACTTCATAGAATTATTGTTCCCTATACAACCACTTATTATCTATACAACCATTTCTTATATACTCACCTACATTTTGTCTCCTCTCTTACACACTCCTACAAGAAATTCACTGCCTTACTTAGCCCCTACCTAAGCCTATAAACCTTTTTAAATTTTACCAAATAATGTCAGCTTGGGCCTACCCTATATTATAATTAATAATTGCATGTTATGGGTTTAGGTCAACCTTGGCCAACCTAGATTAGGACCTAACTTATTTTTATCAAATAACAATATAAAGTCAAATTAGGTTGACTTTGTCAGTGAAACTTTTGAAAAGTTTTAGGGTTAGATTCAATTATATATACACATCCATTTCCTTAATTTAGAGAGAAGAGAAGAAGAAGAATATATATTGTGCATATTCTTATTTACCATTCTACTTGAGGATCATTGCTTAGGGCTTCAATACTTTATTTAGAGATATAAATTTTGTCTTGTGGAGAAGTCTTTTAGATAAATAGAGAAGTTATGTAGCTTATAGCTGAATTATCCTTATTATCTTTACATACCACAATTAACTCTTACAAAACACCTTGCCAAAGGAGAGATTGAGGCTCGATGAGTTCATCTTCAAAGGCAAGTATTCTTAACTTTGTTCCTCCTTTATTAAATTAAATAAATTAGCATTTGTAATTCTCTCCCATATATTAATATTTCCTATACATTGACTTGAGTATAGATCTTCTATGCATGTTTAATTTTTATGTTTAATACCCCCACTTTGTGCCACAAGCTTTGGTGAGCATTAGATTAGATTTTATTTTTATTGTCATTTACTTAGTGAATATGAAAACGTAGGATCTAACTAGGGTTATTACATAGTGTTTCTTGACTAGAATCTTTGGAACCCTCTCTAGTGATGTTATTATGGTAAGATATCCCTTGGTTAGGTCCAACAGATCCATCTTAGTCATGACCTTGAATATCTAATGTATCAACAAAAGGAAGTATAACTAGGATATATATTCTCAGAGCTAGGATTGATTAATAGGTCAGTTGTATTTTCATTTGTATACAATCTCAAGTAACACTCTTAACACTTAAGTATTATTTTTATATGATTATATTTACCCCCTCTCTATTCTAAAAATGCAACAAAATGAAATGACTAGGATAAAGGAAAAATAAGCGTACCCAGACTTACCTAAGAGGTAAATCCCATGAATCTAGATTTGATTATGTGAAGCATGATCCATTGTGTGTCTATAAATGAAACATGATTAGATTAGTACTTAAGAGATATTAAAATCAAGATAAAACTAAGTAAAAAGATAAGAGAAAGGAAAGGAACTAATACACCTAACTAGGTATGTGAACCAATATAAATACTTAGTGATAACCTATGTGTGTGAATGTATATAGTGTTCAATCAATGAATAAGTTGGACCGAGCTAATGGATTGTTCAATCCCAATGTACATGGATTAATAAATCAATCTAGTTTTGACTCCATCATTGCCCACCCCTGCTTGGTGGATCATGACCTATGAATAGATTGGATTGGATTGATGGTGTGCCAACCCTCTCATGTAGGTGGATCAAGAACTCAAGTAGACTATGACTCCATCATTAAATACCCATGTGTAGTAGATACATCTAAAATTAAAACTACATGATGTAATTGAAGATGTGTAATTGTATTTATAACTATATATGTCAGCTCTATGACCACTTAGGAACTATGGAATGTAAAATGGCTCTGGGCCACTTGATAATATTAGGAAACTCTAGGCTACTCAAGAATGCCAACCACTACAGATGGATTAAGGCGTCAATATGGTATGTAACTTATAACATGGTGTCTTGTATATACAACATAGATAATGACATGGAGTTTGTCATTTTATGGAGTGTGTATATAACATACAAAAATAATGTGCCATGCACATCTCCCCAAATCTGATATATGAGTATATGGATTCTAGATCAAGTTATAATAATATGTATATGAGTATTTAAAACTAAAACATGAATAATCATGTCGCACATGATGCCCCTAATCTGAGTAAATTGATATAAATATGTACTAAACTAAGTAAAAGCTAGTAATCTATAACTGAACATGTTTAAACTTGGATTGTACCTTCTATACTTTTTTGGCCAGTCTAGAATTTCTTAAAACTGAGGTTATTGGAAAATAACACCACATCTTGGACAATATCATTTATGACACTAGTGTCCCAATTTGGGTGCTAATGTCCAACTGTGATGATTTATGTGCAACTAGAACTAATATCTATGTCATTATTTATCACTATATTTTCCTAAAATTAATTTTTGTATTATGTGTTTGTGTTGAAAATTGTACTTTGAGTGCATTTGGATAACCTGATATTTGTGACATATCTCTATGAATGCCCATATTTTGAGGGGAGTTGTTGAAATTGTGAAAGAACTATCCTCAAAAGAAAAAGCTCTACAAGATATGTGTTATTCAAAGCATATATGATATATGTGTAACAAACCAATATAATGTGCATACATGACAACTAAATGTAAGATAATCTGAGCATAATTTTTTAATGTATGATGTATATTAGATATAGAATTCATAAGGATATCAAGATATATATAACAATGTATATAAACAATGTAAATAGTAGCTACTTAGAGAGATGGGGTATAATGTCCATCACGACACCCAAGTAAGAAGGGGAGATGCATGAGGTTCTTCATATCATATAAAATGGAGTGTGTAACAAGCAAGAGACAAGTGTCATGGTCATGATGCATACTATAAATAATACATATAACACACATGAGGCACATAAAGTAGGCCGGAGGGTCATAATACAAGGGACATGGTCACATGTCATTAAATCTAAGAAAACAAGACATACAATGACATGTTCAAATGTCCACATAAGCAAATAACAAGCAAGCCGACTTAGAGGCACATGGAAGGACAAGTTAAAATGTATGTATACATAATTAATAAAGCACACACAAGGACATGGGCACATGTCGAAAGCATACATATAATGAAAAAAGTGGCATAGAGCCATATAGCAATGGCATATTCAAATGCCCTATAATACAAGAAGCATAGAGACACAATTAAGTCTAAACTAGGAAAGTTAGAAATGAAAGTATGCATGAACATGGGGTACAAATTTATATAAGAGAAAATATGTAAATATGCTAAGTATAGAATAGTAGTAGTCGGTAATGAATTTGAGTAGTGTAGGATGATCAATATCAAGATATAACAATGCTAAATCTATGATGCAAAGTTTAAAAAGATGTAACCTAGTAGTCAAAACTCTATATAGGATGCCCCCAAATGGGTGAATGTATAATATGAAGAACCCATGTATCTGTGTATATGCCCCTAGTGGGTAGATAGTAGTAAATATGGATCTATGTAATAGACCTTGGTCTTGTAAGTATCTATGAACACTTGACAAAAATAAGTGAAGCATGTATGTGTGATAAAAATTGACTATACTAAGATAGCTAGCATATGTAGTACCTGACAAGCATAAGAAGTATAAATATGGCAATGCATACAATCTATAATTTATATTTTTTGAGAAAATAGTTGAACATTTTTGTGTTTTGACATATTACAGTGTTTTTGTATTTTTTGTATATAAGCTATGTACAAGTAACATGAAAATGAAACTATGTCCAAGGAGTAAGAAATAAGGAAATTGTGTACAATAAGGGAGGAACATACTAACCTATTAGTTTCATGGGAAACTCACTATCAATGTGGTCTATGTCAAATAAGGGAATAATCATCATGCACGCAGTGTGAAAAGGTAATTAAGATATTATAATGTACTGAGTGATTCATAACTAGTACTACTTATGGAGTGGTTCTAGGATTATATGAAGCTGACTGGGGTGTCTTTTGAACTATAAGGGTCTTAAAGACCCATTTTGTAGAAGATGCTATATAGCTAACATGTGTGCCCTATGTTGATAACCTTGGAAACTCAATGAAATTGATCTTAGAAGGAAAGGGGTAGATGGAGGCCCTCTAGAATATGTAACATATCTTTGATGCAAGGGTCTCTCTAATAAAGGTCTCCATGGGAGAGTATGAGTATGTGGTAACATTGTAGGAGTACACCTCAATTATACTAGTGGCTCAGTTGAAATATATGGTGTATTGATGGGAACTATGCTCAAAATTATAATTGGTAGCCATGGTGTGACTTTATGTGGGATAGGTAAAGGATACTCATATGAGAGACCCTTAACCATGACCACCTAATTATCATGTATGTACTTGAGGTATCTGTGCACAATGGGTATAAAGGATCATAACTATTGTATCCATGTCCTACCCAATAACATGTCAAATGTGCCTACACTAGGTACAACTAAGACTCTAGTGGCCACATGTGTTGGTCTAACCTATAATGGAAATCTACTTAATGGAGATCTGAACATGGCCACTAAAATTATGAATAATTGTGTCAGTTAGAGAAATGTCATGCTCTGAATAACCCAAATGCTATAGTATGATAGTGCACCTATTAATACTTGACCCATTATCAACCATACCACTCTAAATAGAATGATGATCAATGTATATTTGTATAAATAGTGTATGCAAATCTAAATAATCATCAATAATCTCCTACTCTAATAAAGTGATGAGTGGTCTAGTTGGTACTATAACATGATACACACCAATGATATTATGTAAGGGGTGTGCATCCTTTATAGTAGTGTGATATGATGTCGATGGTGGATGTGCCTGATACATATAGTGAACACCTAAAGTGACCCTACCTCATTAAATGTATGCTTTAGAAACATATCTAAAAATATTTTCAATGCCTTAGATTCCATTTGTTATAATTTAGGTGCCTTTATGGGTGTTCCCATATAAATGATGTTAGCTTATATAAAATATTGTATTATATATTTCAAGTTGATGCATCTATCTATAGAATGGCCTAGTGCCTTATGATAGTCACATAATGCATTGGAATCATAGTTATTTGGAAGAGACTATGTCATATCAACCTAGTTGATGGGAAGGAGAAATATAACATTGCATTTCAAAATCTATTGTAAAACATGTGTTAATGATTCTAGAAGGTTGGTGAAAATTCTCTGTGGAGGAGTTGGTAAAACTAATCAAGGAGGTGGTTCTAAAGCTATGTTAACTATGGCATTTTGATCACTATTATTTTTAGTGGCCCTTAATTTATATGGAGAATTATTATAACTCTTAATATTTGATTCTAATCCAATTGTATATTTTAATTTTTCTATAGAGAGAATCTTGACTTCTATTTCTTTCACTTTGTGGCATAATTTGTGAATGTTGGAAACATTTTAAACAAGATAGATTCATGCAATGATAGTATTAAAATTTGTTTGAATATGTCTTGGAATTCTCTATTTACCATGGGGTTAGTCGAATTTATCAATATAGTTTTATGTTGCAAGATATATTATGCAATAGACTCATTGGATTTTTGCTTCAGTTGTGCCATTTGAGCATATGAGATCTTATCACTGATGTTAATTAAAAAATGTGCTAAAAAAATATCTATCAATGGATTGAATGTGGAGATATATTGATTTGGAATATTATAGAACTAATATAAGACATAATCCTTTAAATTGCATGGGAACAACTTAGTAAAGATCTAATCATTGGACACATAGTCCAAACATGAAGTGTGGAAAGATTGTAGATGGTGCTTTGGGTCACCCTTACCATCATGAAAAGTGAGCTTAGGTGTCATGAATTCATATGGAAAAGGAGTTACTACTATTTGATGTGACAAAAGTGTATGTAAAATAACATGAGAATCCATGGTGTATGATGGCCTAGTATCACCCTGCTCAAGATGTAACACCTTAGCCTACAAAGAATGAATCTCATGCATAAGGGATTTTACATATGGAGAGGAGGAACTAGCCATAGGAGGTGTTGTTATTATTGAAGGTTTATGAGTTAAAATAGGTTTCTGTACAAGCTGAGTTACCCCCAAAGTAGGTGTAAGAATATTGTTATTTTGGGAAGTAAAAGATTGACCATTATTGGATTTGTTTTTTATTTCCATTATGGCTTGCATAATCTATGCATGATCATGGGGCTATTATTGAAGTATATCTCTAAATTTTTTAAAAATCTCCTCCTTATTGACTATAAGATTTTCATTATTAAGTGGGGGGAGAGTGTCCCTATTCCCATATTGTGTATCATCTTAATATTTATTGTATTTCTCATATTCAGATGCATGATCATTGAAGTCCACATAATAAATATTTGAAGGATCAATGATGGGGGTTGTAATTGGCCTTTTTCCCTAGTATAAGCTCAAATAGAAGGAATATGGGTATGCTCAATAGGATTGACACTAAGCCTAACACTTCTTAAGGGATGAGAGAAATGTTTTTTAGATGGAATATAATAAACATAGTGAAAGAGGGATGCTAAAATTAAATGTATGAAAAACTTAACACAACCAATGAAAATAGGAAAAATAAGGATACAAACCCTAGTAACATCTAAGCTTATGGTTTGAGTAGTGTTCGAAGTAAGTCAGTTTCACCAAATGTTTTAATTCTTTAGGGTTTATGGAGTTTAATCCCTAGGTTGTTAAAGGGTATGAGTATAGTAAATTAGGTTATAAATATGCAATAAATACAACCATTAATTTGTAACAAAATTGATCTAGTTTGACCTTCATAAAAATAATAATAAATGATGTAAAAAAGTTGACTAAGATGGAAGATATGGAGGTTGTAAATTGGGACATGAGTTGATTTGAGTCTTGAAAATAAGATCTAGGTGTCAAAACATTTCTTGGATAGTAGCACCCTAATTAGATAGTAGCGCCAATGGTACTAGTGGACTTATTTTGTTGCTAGTGTCCTTTGTGTATAACTATTTCAAGATTTTGGGTGTACATGTGTTTGAGTCTACCAAGCTTGTTCTTATGTGCATGAGTGCTGATTCCCTATAGGTGACCTATTTTGACTAATTATATATATAAACCCTAAAAATCCATGTTGTTAGGAAATCTAGTTGATAAAAGTAGCAAAGTGATGTTAATGGGGTAGGTTGGACATCCTCAACATTCCATTGTCCTGAGATTTGCCTACATACCAATAATCTGAGGAGGGATCAAGCCCAATGTAGTTATCCCCACCTAAGTTCTAGTATAAGTTCAATATATGCTAGTATGAATGCCAATTTGAGTGCTTTAAGTGTGCTTGAGACTAGAACTTTTAATAATTTGAGCTTAAGAATGCTGTAGATGGCTATATGCATAAGTAGGTTAGAATATGGATTAATAACCTTGATTATGTAAAACTTATTCTAAGTTTATTTGTGTAATTTGCATCTATTCTATCTAGTGGATAAAGGGATAAAAGTCATGTATATATACTATTCTAGTACCTATGTAGGTCTTAAAAGAGTTTTAGGCTGACCTTAGGTGGTTATTATTTTGAAAAGATATCCATCGATGGCCAAAGTTAGGAAAAAGACAATTACTTCCAAACTAAGACACTAGTGCCATTGGCAATACATTATAAATTATGGTGCTAGTGTCCAAGTGGTATAACTTAAGGCACTAGGGGCCAAGATGGTAAAGTGATGGCTTGGGAATATTTTAAGGATGTTTAGGGATGTATGTGGCCCACACAAAAACTAGATAAGTGTTGAAATAGGCCCTAAAATAGGCTTAGAACTAAGATAGGGATGAATGGTCTTAAGTAAAATTCTTAGCACTCAAGTGCCATTTTTAGATGATTACATTGCCCTTATTTTTGGTGGTTTAATGTTATTTGGCAAAGAGTCCATTATGTATTTATTTACCTTTTCAAAAATTTCAATATCAGATGAAGGAAAAATAGAATCATCACCCTCAATGAGGGGGAGATTGTTTGGAAAGGTTGGAATTTTATGAGTTTGAATCAATATGTTTACAATAAAATCCCCTTTATGACTAGTTTTTAATTAAACCATGATATATTTATGGATTTGATGAAAGTTAGCATGATTTAATGGAGAAACATTTTGATCATATGTAACCAAATTTATTGTAGAAGGTAAAGAAAAAGGTTGTCTATATTCCTTAATATTATTTAACTCATCTCTTGGGATGATAGTGGCATGGACCTAGTTAGAGGGATGGTAACTACCACCATTCAAAGATTTGAGATGACGTACTTGTGACTTTGGAAAAAAATAATAATAGTCAATTTTTACTCCTTCCTTGATAGAGAGTTGAATATTTTCATAATCATAAACATAAAAAAAAATCTATATCATCCATGATAAAGGAAATGAATATTAGGGGAAAAATGGGAATAACATCAATATAGAATAATTATGTGTCAATGAAACTCATAGGTTGGGTTCAATAAATTTCTAACCCTAAATTATTTTATATGGGTGTCTAGGATTAAGAATATAGAAATGATTAAGCACAAGAGTGATAAATAAATCTATAGTAAGCTAATTAATTCATAAAATGAAATACATAATATTATGAATTTAAATACTGAGATATGTCAAAAATAAAAAGTACAAGTATTGATTAATTATGATAAATTAAAAATAAGAGTACTTATTTGGTTTACTATATGTATGTAGATCTGGACCAAAATAATTTGGAAGTGGACTAGATCAGGGTTCTAGAATAGTCGCTAGATTCTAGAATTTTTCATTTTTTGGCCTTGGATGCATATATCAGATCTGGCTAGCTGTGTTGATGATAGTGTCTAAATTAGATATAAGTGTCTTATACAAAATACTAACTAGATATATATGCAAACAACTAGAGCCTTCTAGGTTTTTTGTCACCTTTCTTATGATGTATACATTTTATGTGGATGGGATGTCACTCTTCATCAAATAATCAAAAACCTAACTTCCTTATCCTTGGAGTGATTGCGAGAAAAAAGGGTTTGTGAGCACATGGTGTTGAGATACCCCAAGGACCTCTGTATCAATGGGAACTACTTACATAGCTAATACTCTAAATAGGACATCATAATTATGTAGTTCTCCCCTACATGATGGAGTGTGTGTGCATAAGGATGTAATGTGTAATAAGTACAATAATGACCTTGCTTGTAACTTGAAAAATATGGCTCATGGATATCTCCTTTAGTATTTTAGAATTAGGAAAAGATTGATTCTATGAATGATATGGAAATATGAATGAATATGGAAACTTTGTTCACTTGAAAGCTCGATTGAATAAGAGGTATGAATTTTTATGTGAAGAATGAATGAGGGTTGATCGTATATATATACTAGTCTATTTTGAAAATATATCACACTAAAAAACTTAGGCCAACCTTTAGGATACATTTTATTTAAAAATTATATGACTTTTGGGCACTAGACACTTAAAAAAGAGACTCTTACATCGATGTAGGTATTTAGCTAAGATGCAAGTGTTTGAGAAGCTAGAAAATAGGTACAATTCAAAAACTAACAAAAAAGGATATTGTTTAAGTTTAGATCATTTTACATAGTATATATAGCTCAGTTGTTAGAGTACCATATGGTTAAATTAAGAGATAAGTAATTTGACACAAAGAGATAGAACACATGAGCCTTTAAGTAGTGGGAAGTGTATACAAATAATATTTTTGAACTTTAACACTTACTAACACTTTCTATATTACAAGAGCCCATCAAGTCTCAATATCTCTGAGTACATGCCTTATGGAGTGCACCAAGAAAGGGGTGGGTGGACCATTGGTGCATCATATGTTTGTTATCCCTTTTTACCACTTGTTATCTACACATTTGTCTCTTAGAAACCATTCCCCTAAGCTTTGGCTCATATTTGTCACCCTCCTCTAATCATCTACCATCTTCATTAGCCCTTTCCTTAACTTAAAACCATTTTTGGTAGTTTACATGACTATGTTGGCCACATCGACCTTGTATTATTATTGACAGATCTTACTAATAACTAAGTTAGCCATGGTTGACATAGTTCATTATCTAGTTAGTTTTTTGTCAATTTCAATACTAGGTTGACTGGGTCAACCTTGTCCACTGAAACTTTTGGAAGGGTTTAGGGTTAGATCTAGCTATATAAACACATTAATTTCCATCATTTATCATGAAGAGAAAAAGAAGTAATATATTATGCATCTTCTTATCCACCATTCTACTTGAGGAACAAGCTTAGGGTTTCATACTTTATTAGGAGATATGGATCTTGTCTTTTGGAGAAGTCTTTTGGATGCATTAATAGGTTATGTAGCCTAGAGTTGATTTATCCTTATCATCCTTACATACCACAACAACCTCTTGTAAAACACCTTAGCCAAGGGAGAGATTGAGGCTTGATGGGTTCATCTTTAAAGATAAGTATTCCTAACTTTGTTCCTCCTTAATAAGAGTAGATAGATATGCATTTTTACTTCTCTTCCATGAATTAAGATTCCATATACATTGACATAAGTATATGTTTATATGCATGTTTACTTTTAATGTTTATTACCCCCACTTTGTTCCACAAGCTTTGGTGAACACTAGATTATATTTTACTTTACTTATTATTAGTTTAGTGAATATTAAAACATAGGACCTAATTATGGTTATTTCATAATTTTAATTGATTGGAGGCTTTAGAACCCTCCTTAGTGATATTATTTTGGTAAGTAGTGATCCATTGATTAGGTTTAATGGATCCATATTGGTCATAGCCTTAATTATCTAACGTATCCCTTATTAAAGGTTTTTCAATTATGTCTCCAAGGTGACCAAGGATGTTGATATGGTGTCATGTGTGCTAGAATGACAATGACAATGACAAAATGTGCTTTAATATTTTTGCATGGTTCTTTAATGGTTGACTTAGTAAGGTAATTAGTGGATGTTATTAATGGTATGATCATGTTATAGATACCCTATGGGGTGTTTTAAGTGATCGGAGCTATTTTGAAAGTGAAAGGAATTCATTAGAGTGGTCATTGATGTATTAGGTTGCCATTGATGTCAAAGAGAGAATATGGTACTAGTGCATGAATGACAAAGAAGTTATGTTTGATATCTTGAAGAGATATGAAACATGTTCAGGTATATAAGGATAAAGATGTTGTGAGTTATCCATAAAATGTCTTGGTGTGTCATTTGATCATTTGGAAAGATAAATATGTGTATTATAGCTTAAGAGAAGCTAGACCCTCACTGCATGTCATGCAAATATGAGTGATCCAACAAGTTTATGCATTTAGTAAGTTTATGCAGAAGTAAGTTGAAGATGTTCCGAGTAGAATTGAAAAATAAAATGGGTACGATATGTTGTATAAGTCTCAAGGGCTTATAATAAGGAATTATTTGTCATGATATGCCTTTGATCATATATGGAGAGTCAAAATAGCTTGACTATATTTTAACTATTTATGACCAGTCGAAGTTGTTGTTTTGAGAGAGTTGTTTTGAGTGCTTAGAGCATATGTTGAAGTATATAAATCACATTAAGGTTTTGAATAGGTCCTGAATGTTTTACCCATGTGATCTAAGCATATGGATATGTGAAATATTTTAGTGTTTGCTTCAGAAGTTTGAGACTATGTTTTCTATGTATGAAGACTTGAAGAATAAGGAGACCTAATTGGTAGGTTCAAGTATTGAGTTGGTGTTATAGGTGGTATGTACCTATATGAGACTGATCAAGGGGATATTAGAGATATTTTTGATGTGTTTGAAGCATTGGTAAAAGCTAAAGGTGGTCCAAGAGGTTGAAAGAGTAATGTGTGGATATAAAGGCCTAATTATTTTGGGTCTCATTAAGACCTAATGGAGGATTTGAGTCTTAAGGTCTATGACTAACCTATAGAGTGGAGTTTTTCACCTATGTAATGTGTATGAATATATATTTCAAAGGTATAACAAATATGTAAATTATCTTGGCTGACCAAGATGGGTTAAAAAGTAGAGAGTGGTATAAGTACAAGGTCTAATTGGACTGTGATGGAGAACAAGTGTGTAGATGAGCAAACGATTTGTGAAGGTTTTGAGAGCCATGTGAATTTATTGAAAGGTAGATCATAGTGTGGATTTCATGTATGACCTTGTGGTTATAATTATAATGTTGAATTTATAGGTTTGATGCATGAGAATAAGTGAAGGTATGTAGATTGATCCAAAATGTGGTTTTGGATGTCTTGTTTGTGTGTGAAGGTTTGAATGAGTGAAGAGCATTGAAGGAAGTTTTTATTTAGGGTTTTTCCATTAGATTGAGAAGAAATACAAGTTTTGGGTTGTTAATTTCATAGATGTGTTGGTGTTTAACATCTTAGGTAAGTTGGTGCTTATCATATTTAGGGGTTAGTACTCCTTATGAAGTGGGTGCTTCACTAAAGTCTCATGCTTGTAATCATATTATAGTACAAGTAGTCAATGTGTTTGTAGTATTGAGAGTGGGGTTTGTCCCCTAAGAGGGTTTCCCACATAGATCTTGTGTTATCTTACTTCTATTTCATATTCATTATTATGAGTGGGTTATTTGCTTTTTGATTGCTTATGGTGTATGACTAAGGGTTTGATTTATTTAGATTTAAGTTTTGAAATATATTCATTCACTTATTCACACCACATATTAATGATTATACCTCTAAAAATTGGTATCAGAGTAGGACCTTCTTTACAAGTTTAACCACTTGAAGGTAATCTTAGGTACAATGACAAGTTCTCAAGGTTTATCTATTAAGTAAGCTACATTGTTTAATGGATCTTTTTATGCTTTGTGGAGTGCAATAATGAAGACCTACATCATGTCCTTGGGGTTTGAAACTTGGAAATCTATTTTAGATGGTTATTCTGTGCCACCTACTCCTTTAACTAGTGCTATAAACAAGAAGTTGAGTGAGAACAATTTCAAAGCTATGAATGCTATCATTTGTGGTCTTTATGAGGCTGAGTTCACCAAGGTAATCCATTGCAAGTCTACCAAGGATATTTGGGATAAATTATAGCTCATCTATGAAGGAGATTCAAAATTCAAGTTGGCAAAACTACAAACCTATCGAAGATAATTTGAAAGTATCAATATGAAGGAAGAGGATACTGTGGCTTATTATCTTCTAAGAGTTGATGAGGTAGTGAACATGATCAAAGGCATGGGAGAGGTTATTTAAGATGGAATTTCATCATAGGTCTACAGAGTATAGAAAACCTATAAATAATGAATGGAATCACCAATCAAATAGTATGAGAAAAGTGAGTGCTTCATTTGTTATGACATAGGACACATTAGAATATTTTGTCTAAATCAAGTAAGGCAATATGAGTTCACTTCAAGAAGAATGGTTTGCTACAAATATGAGAAGATTGGTCACATTGCTAGGTTCTTCAATAAAAATCCATCAAGTCAAAATAAGTTCAATTAAAATCCTAGAGTGCAAGGAAGAAGGCAAGTTAAAATGTGGAAACTAAAAGTGGAAATTATGTGCCATGATCAGTCTGTAGGTCCAAGTGGAATATTTGACAAGATAGAAGTTGCTACACAGGTTGAAGAAGTCCAAGGGTACTCATTATCTGCTCATGAGAAAAATAAAGAGACAAATCTCACTAAAGAGACAAAGGTAGTTGAAACTTGTCCTAAGTTATCTATAAACCTAAGTAAACAAATTGATGCTATTGAGCAAGTTTCATATAAAGAATATCAGTTGAAAATGTCAAGTGTTGATGTTTTGATATGTGAGACTGATACTTTCAGTGAAAAGGTATGCCAAGAATATTTATTTTCTCCTTGTATTATTAATGCCATCCTAGAAGAAAAGGAAAGTGGTAAAGGAGATAAACAAGTTGATTCAGTCAAGTAAAAGAAGAAGAATAAGAATCATCAGTTCAAGTTGTCCAAGAAGGAGATAAAATATGAGGAGTTGTGGGAAACTCATAGTTTCACATTGTTTTAGTACATTATTGGTTAAGGGTATCTCTCTCTAGGATTTAAAGAGACACTTTTGATCAAGAGGAAGCATGGTGGATGCTAGTTGAGTTTTTGATTGATGTTGTAGGACAAGAAAGGTCATGAGAAGATGTGTTAGCTTACTATGAAAAGACATGAAGAAGATCAATGATCTGAAGGATGATATATTTAGTCAAATGGTGAATAATGAAGCTATGTGTGCAAGATATACAAATAGGGAATGGATGTCTCTAGGTGTCTAATCAAGGATGCTACTTAAATTTATTGGTCAAAATGATGAAGAATTAACACAAGTGTTCTGAAGATGAGATAGTTCTATGAGAGTGATTTGAAAAGGTTCTAAACCATGATGACTTGTAGAGGATAAATGGAAATTGTTTTAATATCCATATGAGAGTCATTAATGTCTAATTCAGTTTTTTAAAGTTGATCTAATGAAGATATGAGATCTATTGGTGGTTTCATAAGGATATTGACTGAGTGTGGATAGTGTTGAAGAGTTGTTGATAGATCTAGTTTGTTGAGAAGTCTTTTTAAATATATCATGATCTAGGTAGAAGATGGAGATAGGGGGGATAACTTAGATAGTTTTAAAGGCACGGAGAGATGTGCATGATGTGAGGGGGAGCATATATGAGATACCTTAGTCATGGTGGAGATATGAAGATATTTGCTATAGTTTCGATTTCAAGCATATTTATATGATGACTTGATCAAACCAAGTCATGTGTTTTTAATAATATATTGAATCCTCATGCATAAACAAAGGGGGAGATTTGTAAATGGTCAGGTCCTAGGATCAGAGGATGGTTTAGTAGCATTTGAGAGAGAAGGTATGAAGGCAATTATGTTGATTCATCATTATTAAAAATGGTCTGAAGATGAGTAAATGGGTGCCTAAGCTTAGGTGACTTAGGGGGAGTCCCTCTTCATGTTTTTAAGGTAAGTTCATGTAGCTTCTGACGTTCATATATGTTTTATCTTCATAAAATTTATGTATGATAAAAAAAGTGTAGTCATGGAGCATGTTTGAGATGTTTAAGGTAAGAAAAGGTATGCAAAATGTTAAGAGGAGTCTGTATCATCTCTCAAAGGTGGTCTTTTCCTATTTTTGGTTTTTGACATAATTTCAAGTCCTTATTATTAGAAAATGATCCATCTTTGTCATTATGTCAAAAGGGGAAAAAGTACTTAAATAAGAGAGATAGAGTCTGAGCATAAGCTTTGTATTGGTGTTTGACATCAATGACAAAGGGGGAAACTATTGGAGGTTTGTCAATGATGTCTCCAAGGTGATCAAGGATGTTGATAAGGTGTCATGTGTGCTATAATGATAATGATAAAGTGTGATTTAATGTACTTCATTATTCTTTCATGGTTCTTTAATGGTTGACTTAGTGAGACAATTGGTGGATGTTATTGATGGTATGATCATGTTGCAAATACCCTATGGGGTGTTTTGAGTGCTTAGAGTGATTTTGGAAGTGAAAGGAATTCATCAAAGTGGTAATTTATGTATTAGGTTATCATTGATGTCAAAGAGAGCATATGGTACTAGTGCATGAATGACAAATAATTTGTGTTTGATAGCTTGAAGAGATATGGCACATGTGTAGGTCTGTAAGGACCAAGAAGTTGTGAGGTATCCATAAGATGTCTTGGTGAAGTTTTGGTGTGTCATTTGATCATTTAGAAAGATAAAAATACATATTTTAGCTTAAGAGAAGCTATACCATCACTGGATGTCATGCATAGATGAGTGATCTAGTAAGTTTGTGCATTTAGTATAGGAACTCATAAAGTCAAATAGTGGTAAAAGTTCTTCATAGAGATGTTGTCTATAGTGCCAAGAAGGTACCTTAAAGATTTGGAATCTTGAAGTGTTTTATAGATCAAGTTATAAAAATTGAAATTTGATATTATATATTGTGATGTGCCAGATAATATTAAGTTGAAATACACTAAAATTTGAGGTCAACTAGTCAAGATAGATTTAACAGTGAGCGTTCATCATCTAGATTGTGATCCAATAGAGTGCATGAAGTCAATATGTTAAAGGTTACTAAGATTGAAAAAACTATTAACATGTCTCTCAATCATGATGATTTGATAGAAGATCAATGACATGTGGGTGTTCATGTAGATGGAGACTGATGGTGAAGTTCAAGTCAAATAGTCAATGCTAAGAGGGCACGCGAGGCTACCAAGTGGCTTGATCTCAAAAGTAAGGATCTAAGTTAAATGATGAGTGATTAAAGATAAAAAAAGGATAATAAAAAGGAGACAAAAGGATTGAATTTGATATATATTTTACGGATCATGAAATGAAGATAGGTGTCTGCAAGGTTTGCATTACACAATTACCATTGGCATTGAATTAGTAAAGGGAAAAACTAGTCTACAATATATTGCTTATGTATTTTAATCTAAGATGAATTTGAAGGTGATGTAAAAATAAAAGTAATAAATCAATTAAAATATAATTGATAAATTTTAATTATAATATTTTAATTTTTATAAAGTTTCAAAAATTGAGCTCTAAAGTTGACTATATGTTTGACCATGTTCTGCCAGTAACCTGAGAAGGGTATTTGAAGAATTCTTGATGGTATTTCTATGTTTCAAGATGAGATAAATATTTGAGAGTGTTTTATAATATATGAGGAAAATAATTATGTATTTTATAGGTTTTATCAATCCATATTCAATATGAACAAAGGCTTAGAAGTTGACTATGTTTGTTGTCTACACTGGCAGTTTGGGTGACCATCTTGTAGAAGTAAGTTGAAGATGTTCTGAGTAGAATTGAAGAATAAAATGAGTATGGAGATGTTGTATAAGTATAAAAGTATTTTAATAAGGTATTTTTTATTATGATATGTCTTTGATCATATATGGAGAGTCAAAATAGCTTGACTATATTTTGATTGTATATGACCAATTTGAGTTGTCATTTTGAGAGAGTTGTTTTCAGTGCTTAGAGCCTATGTTGAAGTATATAAATAAAATGAATGTGTTGAATAGGTATTGAAGGTTTTACCCATTTGATATAATCATATGGATATATGAAATATTTTAGTGTTTGCTTCAGAAGTTTGAGACTGTGATTTCTATGTATGAAGACCACAAAAATAAGGAGACCTAATTGGTAGGTTCAAGTATTAAGTTGGTGTTCCAGGTGGCATGGAACTATATGAGAGTGATAAAGTGGATATTAGATATTGTTTTGATGTGTTCAAATAATTGGTAAAATTTTAATGTGGTCCAAGATGTTGTAAGAGTAATGTGTGGATATGAAGGCCTAATTGTTTTAGGTCTCATTAAGACCTAATGGAGGATTTGAGTCTTAAGGTCTATGGATGACATATGAAGTGGAGTGTTTCACCTAGGTAATGTGTATGAAGATATATTTAAAAGGTATAACAATTATGTAAATTATTTTATCCAACCAATATGGGTTAAAAGGAAGAGAGTGGTATAAGTACAAGGTCTAATTAGACTTACTGTGATGGAGAGCAAATGTGTAGATGAACAAAAGATTTGTGAAGGCTGTGAGAGCCATGTGGATGTATTGAGAGGTAGATCATAGTGTGGATTGCATGTATGAATTTATGGTCATAATTATAATGTTGAATTTATAGGTTTGATGCATGAGAATAAGTGAAGGTGTGTAGATTGATCCAAAAGGTGGTTTTGGATGTCTTGTTTGTGTGTGAAGGTTTGAATGAATGAAAATGATTGAAAGAGGTTATTTTGTAGGGTTTATCCATAAAATTGAGAATAAATTAGAGTTTTTTTAATTCATTTCATAGATTTTGTGTTGGTGCTCAACTTCTTAGACAAGTTGGTGCTTGTCATCTTTAGGGGTTGGTGCTCCTTGTGAAGTGGGTGCTTCACTAAAGTCTCATGTTTGTAATCATATTATAAGAAAAGTAGTCCATGTGTTTTTAGGCTTGAGATTAGGTTTTCTCCCCCAAGATAATTTCCCACATATATCTTATGTTATCTTGCATATCTTTCATATTCATTATTATAAGTGGGTTATTTACTTCTTGATTTATTATGGTGTATGACTAAGGGTTTGACAGATTTAAATTAAATTTTTGAAATATCTTGATTCCATGATTCACCTCACCTCTCAGTGATTGTACCTCTAACATCCCCAATCAAAAGTGTAATTAGGATCTATCTTATTCAAAATAGGATTGATTTGTAGAATCTATTGCATTTTCCATTGCATATATTCTAGTGAACCCAATGTGAATCTAACCCTTGTAGGTTTTATTTCATGCCTTCATTTATATAATTATATTATTTTTATATATTTATGATACTATGTCAACCAAGATAGTATAAGTATAAATTTTGTGTGCATGTTTAACGCACATTGATATCAAAATAACTCTATTCTTTCTGTGCAGGTCTTCATCAGATATAGGTTACTAGATCAAATAGGTCAACATGATATTGTTATTCATTCCTAGATAAAAAAAAACTAAGTTGGGTAGGTAGACTTGGTATTTTATTTAACATCCAAAACAACAAACTAATTCAAACAGGTCAACTTAGTCTTCCAATCAGCATCTGGTTCAATAAACTAAGTCAAATAGGTTGACTTAGTCTTCCAATCAATATCCAAATCAACAAACTTAGTCAAGCAGGTCAACTTAGTATTCTAATTAGCATCTAGATCAATAAACCAAGTTAGGTAGGTTGACTTAGTCTTATAGTCAACATTTAGATTAACAAACTAAGTCAGGCAAGTTGACTTAGTCATCTTATCTTACTTCAACACATAGGGTTTTATAGAACTACGTTGAACCAATCGACTTAGTTTGCATAAATTGTGAGCAACATTAAAAGCACTTCAGTAGAAAATTTTAAATCCTCATCATCCTATAACCCACCAAGGTTCCTCTCTTTCTTTCTTTTTCAATTCAATACTTACTTATAGTTCTATTTTGTGCAAGTGTTTAGTCTTTAAAACTAAAATCTTACAATAAACTAAGTCGACTTGGTTGATTTAGTTCTATAGCCTATATTTTGTTTGAAAGACTAAGGCAAATTGGTTGAATTTGTTATTAAATACTCTTGATTCCATAAAATAGTAGTGACCCAATCGACTCTATTATATATTATTTGCATACAGTGTCATTAACAACTATTTGCTAGTAATTAATTCACACATTCATTTTTAGTTGTTTGCATGCTTATGGTAGCTCACATAGTCTAATTAGGTAATTTTATAAATTTATATTTAGTTACACTATTTTTATCTTTTTTCACACACTAAAAAATCACACAATACTCAAAATGCATTTAACATTTGTATTATCAAGGCCTACCTACATATATTTCATTACCAAGGGGGGAAGCCATCTTGGTTTTCTAGCCAATTATAAACATGTGGTTAATGGTATATATTATAAAATCACTCTACACCCTTTCACTATGGGATTGTAAAGTAAGGGGGTAGTCCCCAATATCAAGCTAGTACCATTGCTAATACAAATCCTTTTTAGCCTAAACATTCTAAAACTATCTATAGATTGCTTTCTAGTTCCTTATTTTCAGCCAACTTCCCTATCACACTTAAAATAATACTTTATAATAATATAATAATACTAAAAAAAACCACTTAGTTAGCATTTAATTTTTAGTTGACTGATTTCTCTTTGATCATTATGTATTATATTACAAAAACTTGCATTAGTTAGCGTTGGTTCAAGATTTTGAGCTATGTGCATTAATTGGATCATTCTCATTGATCTAATTGTTCGTGTGTTTGATTTCATTTTTTACTTCAATTACATTGAAAATCTTTATCTATTTTTAACACACTATAATTATATTCAACACAGTCTCTTATAGATTATGTTTTTCTCTACCTATTATACTAAGTCAACTTGGTCGATCCTGTACTCTCTTTTACCAGTCAGGTTATAGTACTAAGTCAACTTGGTCGACCCTTTATCTTTATTAGACTTAGTTTTACCCTATTTTTAGTATTAAATTGACCTGGTTGATCCTGTACTCTTTTTTACCAATCAGTTTGCATTACTAAGTTGACTTGGTTGACCTTATACTCTTTTTTGCCAATCATTTTATAGTACTAAGTTGACCTGATCAACCTTCTATCCTTATTTGGCTTAATTTCAAACATTATTTGTAGTACTAAGCTGAATTGGTCAACCTTGTTCTATGTTTGGATTATTTTGTCTTCATTTTTTATCCTTATCAATAGTACAGAGTCGACCTTGTTGACTCTATACACCTTAATTGATATTATTCTGTGTGTGGTTATCTAGTCTTATTTCATAATGATGTTATCTTTTAAGCCTTTGCTTAGTCAATAACATTACATAATTAAGGACTTAGATTAGAACCTCACTTTTTTTTATTACTTCAGATGAATCTATTCAATTTCTTCCTTCATCTTTTCTTAATCCAAAATAAATCACTACATAATGTAATACAATTGAGGTCCTTCATACTAGTCCTCCTCCCAATACCAATGTTGGGAATCCTCCACCCAATACCCTTCCTCCCAGCAACACAAATAATCCCCCTGCTAACAATAATAATACCCCACCTTCAAATACTAATGCAAAAATTGATGCAACTCAAATTATTGCACAAATACATAAATAAATAAACATCATGTAAATAACTAATTATTTATAAATGATACAATGCAACAACATTTATTACAGATGACTAGTCAACCACCTCAAATCATCATGTCTCAATCAAATCAAAATTTTTTCCCTCCTCCTCTTAGAGATGTAAATGGGAATATCATCCATCAACCTACAATGAGTAACAAAATTCTTCAACATCTTAAAAATGAACCCTTAACCCCATTCATTACATCCATAGATATTGGAAATATTTTTTCAACTATCATATTTGATGGGACTAAGGACCGTACTATATTTTGTAAGTATTTTGGTAATCTCTATAAGGAATGTGTCCAAACTAACACATTTTATACCACCAATATCTTAGCCAAAACCTTTTTTGGTGATGCACTTGAATGGTACAACCGAATTCCTAGACAATCCATCTCATAACTAGAAGATTTAGTCAATGCTCTAGTGAAGTTATTCCAACATGATGACCTTCTTGAAAATTATCTTATCCATTTCATCAATTATAATAAACTTCCTAATGAATTTTATCACACTTTCATCAAACAATGGAAGTCTCTATCTCACAAACTGGATCATAATATGTATGATGATACTATTTTAAAACTATTTGTTACTACTCTTAAATCTCCCCTTCAATATAAAGTTCAAATCTTTTCCCCAAAAAATTAGAAAAAGACTTAGACCAAGAAAAAAGGCAAGAATTTCTTATGAATCAATTTGAAACACCTCAACCAAATAATAAAGAACCTTTAAAATCATTTTCTCATAAAATTGATTCATCCAAGCTTCCCCAACCTCAAAATGGAGCATCCAATTCAACCAATTTTAACCCAACCCACCCTCCTTTGAGTCTGGAACAACTTAAGAAGAAATTTCCACTCTCTAAACCCATAAGATTTGATCTTTCCCAACCTCCTCCAAAATGGAACAATATTGATAAGTTTTATTGGTGGCATGCTACTATAGGTCATTCTTATGAGCCTTATCATGAAATTCACTGATTTCTTCTCGCTTCCTTGCTTGGTCCACATTTCAATCTTGATACTCTCATAAAGTAATGTTATCAACACTATATTAAAGCTTATCAAATTCAATATAAAGAACAACAATCACATCAAAACAAACTAACTAATAAACAAAAAACTTATCCCATACCTACACCTCATCCACTAATGTTTTTGAAACCATAGTTGATCCTTCTTCCTACACTAGTAAGGAAAGGATAATTAACGTGAATAAATTTAAACATATCCTTGTATCTATTGAAACTCAAACTCTTAGGTCACATGAACCAAAGGAGTACCTAGTTCAAATGCCTAGTCCAAAGCATATCATACATGTCCTCCTTTACCTCATTTATCTCTTCATACCTCTCCTACACATCCTATGTCAGATTCAACATCTTTAAAATCTAACAAACCAACACATTTACCTATGTTCAAATGCACCTACCAACCAAAGCAAATTGTGACTTTCATACATACATACATATATAATATTTTGACCATTATCATTATAAGAATAATGACACATACATATTTTAATCTAGATATCTATTGGTTAAGGATAAATGTTAGAAACTGCAATAAGCATGTCATTTACGTACAATGACAAGATAATATAGATATCATTATCTAATCTCTTAAAATAAACAAGTGGTCATTATTCTTATAATGATAATGGTCAAAATATTATATATGTATGTATGTATGCAAGTCATATAGATAGGTATTTTAATAGTGATATATAACACCATATTTTTTAATATCCATGGACTAATCAACCTCCTATTAAAATATTAATATCATTTATATTATAATCATATATATGTGTTTATTTATGTATATTTTAAAGGTGTATGTATGTATTTATATACACATTATGTACATTTGGATGTATGTATGTATATGTATATGTATGTTGAAATTTATATCTTATAATTTGTATATAAAATTATGATTATATATAGAAGTTCTCAAACAATATATATGTATGTATGTATGTATATGTATGTGTATGTATGTATGTATGTATATATATATATATATATATATATATATATATATATATATATATATATATATATATATATATATATATATATACATACATACATACATACATACATACACATACATACATACATACATACATACATACATATATAAGTTGATATTTACACATGTGCACATACACATATACAAATTTACCATAGATAAAGATACATATTTTAATCTAGATATCTATTGGTTAAGGATAAATGTTAGAAACTGCAATAAGCATGTCATTTACGTACAATGACAAGATAATATAGATATCATACATATGCTTATTATGGGATAATAACTATAACTAATATTATAAAAATATGTCTATATTATCTTAATATAATAGTGTTACATAATATTAGACATATACTAAAGTATATATCATATAGTTGCCTAATATGTATTTGAGGAACCCTAATGATCACATATACTAAATCACTAAATCAAATTATGCATATTATATTAACAAACCAAGTGATTATTAGAATATGATATATTTTATTATTTAATAGTAACTAATTATACATGATTATATACTAATTATTAATATTACAACAATAAACATTAAAATATAAATCAATTATTAATATCACAATAATAAACATCAAAATATAAATCAATTATTATTAATATTATATTAATAAACATTATATTATAAATCAATTATCAGTCACTTTTTGGGTAGTTGGATTATGTTTCAAACATGTAATATGAATAATTAATTAGCCTAGATATATATTTAACTTATGTATTTAACTATTAGTATATATGAATAATAGTTATATGTATTTATAATATTATAGTTTCTAAATTACTTATAAATGTTAGAAATTGCAATAAGCATGTCATTTACGTACAATGACAAGATAATATAGATATCATTATCTAATCTCTTAAAATAAACAAGTGGTCAAAATGATATCTACTATAACCTTGTTCTGTCATAAACATGTCAAATTTCAAATACTACTACCTTAAAAATTTCTTTATGCCATACAAACTCTTCTTAATCTTCAACCTCATATATATAAAGGCTTAAGGACTAGTATATACTCTTCCTCTCATTTGAAGCATCTAGAGTCATTTTTAGACTTTGAGGTAAACTAGTATGTATATATTAATTTAAATCATTGATATAAGTTTATACCTATATTAATGAATAATCTCATTGAAGTACATTATAATAATACTTGGACTACATATATTCACTATTATAATGACATGTGATATAGATATGCATTAGATATTAATGCATAGAAATATATGATATTCATGTATCATATAGTATGTACTAATATTTAAATACAATAATATAATTAAATCCTACACTATATATAATTTAAATTTACTTAGAATCAGGTTTAAAAGTATTATAGTATGTATGTGGGTTAATATATTAAATTTTTATTATTGGTAATATGATATATTAGACTATTATTGGAATGTATAAATTATATATGAAAGCACATCACTATATTATAATTGTTTATATACTTTTCTAATTTACAGTGATACTTGAAATATAATCAAGTATGTTTTGATTATGTGTTTTAATGATATATAAACAATTATTTATATAGTTCATTTATCCTTATAGACAATTATAACTAACATAATCATACTCTTATGATCATCCCCCTACAAACTAACCATTATAATATTAGTATTTATATGTGTACAGAGACCTTGAGCTTTGTATATGTAATAATAATATACTAAATATTATAATATATAATTAATTCATAGTGAATATATATATTGGCAACGGATCCATCTTATTAGATCGATATTAAAGTATACTATGATATTAACTGAATACCATTTTGAAATTAGTTTCTATAGGCCAAATTATTATATTATATAATATCAAGATTAATTATAATATTATCATTATATACTCATTAATCATGTATAATATATGTATGTTAAGTATATGTGTGGATACTAGAGTTCTCAATATACCTTACTATATTATTTAAGATCATTAATTCAGCTATGTAATGTATTTCTATAATAGTGATTAATTAATTGATCACTATTATATATGAAACAAAAAAGAGAATATGATCATGCCATTCAACTCATATTCACTGTTATAATTAGGCAAATTTAAAATATACACACACCCATATATACATATTCACTATTTAGGCAATGCATTCAAAGGAATAAAATTTTGAATCTCTTTAATATATATATACACACATATACTTAACATCTCATGTATTTTTGGGGCCTTATTTCACTCTTTTGTGCTATTATCATAATGTATGTATGTATGTATATATGTTACATACATACATACATACATACATATATATATATATACACACACACACACACACACACACACACACACACACACACACACACACACACACACACACACACACACACACACACACACACACACACACACACACACACACACACACACACACACACACACACACACACACACCCACCCACCCACCCACCCACACACACACACACACACACACACACACACACACACATATATGGAGATGAGTGTTCCTATGGTTATGAATTTGTATGATAAGGGAATTTTATGTATCCTTAGTGATACATAGTCAAGGGTAAGGAGAAAATGTTGTGCATGTTGAAATAATTATTAAGTAACTAGCAATATATATATACTAAATTCAAATTAATTGATCACTACTATTAATTATATGTTTATTAATTAATTGAATCATGAATAATTACATACATATATATAAAGAGAGGAACATATATGTATGTATATATATATATATATATATATATATATATATATATATATAGATATATATATAGTGAATATGAGTCCATTAAACCTAATTTCAGCTATGTAATGTGATTTAAGTTTAAATTTCCTTTGATTTCACCATAAATTGAGCATAATATACATATTCACTATATATATATTGATGTTTTTCCATAATTGATTATTTTTGAAAATTTTAAGTTTTTGCTATATTGGAATTGAATTTTTTGAAAAGTGATAAGAAGAAAGGCTTATAGAAGAGAAGAAAAAGAAGAGATTTGAAAAATATGTAACAAGGTACTAAAACATAATGTGTCAATAAATAATTCAAAAAATATGCCCTCAATGTATTTGTACATGAGTCATAGCAATGTAGCAAAAATTATTGATATAAATAAAAATACATTATATGTCTATAGGTCTATCTTGAGTTATTTCAATACTAAGATAAGTCTACTAAAAGTACAATAATTAATATAAATAATGAATTATATCTATGTTCATTATATGTATGTGTGTATATATGTATATATATATAGTGAATATGAGTCCATTAAACCTAATTTCAGCTATGTAATGTGATTTAAGTTTATATATAAATATACTTAGGAATTAATATGTGACAACTCTTCACATTACTTAATATTATTGTCAAGTATACTGGTTCAAAATACATTATATGTCTATAGGTCTATCTTGAATTATAAAAAAATATTTAATTGATCACTATAATATTATATTTTGCCAAGGACTTAAAATTGAACACACATCTTTAAAGATGTTACAAACAAAATGTTACAAAGAAAGGTAAATATATTTGTAATGATATGTATATATAATATAATTAGATGTATACATAAATATATTAATATAACTAAGCAACTATAACCTCAAACTGATGTATGTGTGATGTATGTGTGTGTGTGTGTGTGTGTATATATATATATATATATATATATATATAGACACTATATATATAAGTCTAGATTAATATATGTGGCAGGTAGAGATGAGTGTTCCTATGGTAAATTTGTATATGTGTGATGTATGTGTGTGTGTGTATATATATATATATATATATACACACACATGTGTAGATATAGATAAACATTAAAATATAAATCAATTATTAATATTACAATAATAAACATTAAAATATAAATCAATTATTAATATCACAATAATAAACATCAAAATATAAATCAATTATTATTAATATTATATTAATAAACATTATATTATAAATCAATTATTAGTCACTTTTTGGGTAGTTGGATTATGTTTCTAACATACCCAGTTTTAAACTTGGCATTATCCATTCATTCACATCAGTCAAACATATAAATGAAGACTACACAGAGAAATATATCACTATAAGTCACACACACACAACTTAATTATAATTATAAGGTTGGGGAGAGTTTTGAG